>JARVJO010000082.1:15936121-15967373 GCA_031762555.1 Cynodonichthys magdalenae
AGTGTTAACGAGCAGTTGGACAGGTGTACCTAATAAAGTGGCCGGTGAGTGTATATATATATATATATATATATATAAAAACAAACTTTTTGGATACTTTGTATACATCTCTATTTTCTCATCAAAAGTTAAGATGCTATTAATGCCATTTTCAGTGGGTGGGCTGCAATAAAGCCTTATAGTAGACCAAGTCAGTAAAGTGAGAATGTGCCACATAAAAAAAAAAAAAAACAGCATGGCAATTGCTAGACTGGTGAGAGAAGAACAGTACATACCACATCTAAAAGTATTACTAAAGCTGTACAAAAAATAAATAAATAAATAATAGAAGACAAATCACCTGAAATAATTAAATGGCTTATTTTTACATGTCATTTTAATGCTAACTCAAACCCTAACCCTTTTGTCATGATTTTATTATGAATGTAAGTAGGAACAAACTGCCACTTGGGTCAGTCATCAAATCATTCAAAGACTGGAAAGAATGAATCTCTTCAATTTCTTATAAAGTGAAAAGATTTTTGCCTCCTAATGCTTTTTTATATGTTACATTGAAACAGTGAGTTAAGTGGCTTCCGTTATTATTTTATTTTGTTTATATTTTATTTTCCAGGGTACAACTGCCATTGACAGTAGATCTGAAGGGGCAGTCAGTTCTTTTAAGTTAACAGATCAAAAGGACGCATCATTTGGTTTTAACAATTCTTTATTCATGTTGTCAACTTTGTTTTTTGTTCTGGCTTTTGTCTTTTATTGCACTCTGGGTTTCATTTTGAGTTTAGGTAGATTTTGTTATTGTGTTAAGTTTATCTTTTGTTCTGGTTGTAGATATTCTGATGTCTTCAATAATCCCTAGCTTGAACTCCTAACTCTCCACATGGTTATTGTCAGTCATCTTTTTCCAATTACTCATCACCCTCGCAGCACATACAGCCTATACAACCTGCAAAATTTGTCTGGCCCAGTTCTGGCCCACACAATGCCTTAAACACTAACACTAAGCCCAGGTATTGCAAAGCATGAAGGCCCTTTGGTGGCCCAGATATGGTTTACCAGAGGTGGTCCATGCATGGGCCAACACCACATAAACCAAACCACAACAGGACCACTTGCATGTAATAGACACTGGTCCATCATTGCCAGACCTGGCCCTCACCTGTCTGCTATGTGGTAACTTGTTTTCCACATTTTATAGTCAGATCTTCCTGTTAATTTTTACTATTCATGTCTTGCTTTCCTCTTGTTGGCTGTTAAACTGTTCAAAATTCAGATTTCATCCCCTGCTCACTTGCATTTAGTTAATTTTACCATGAACCTTATTTTAATGTTTTAGTGTTCCTGAAATACAACCACATCCATATTATGTGATCGTCCTACTCCATCACTGTAGCCTTCACCTTCTATTGTGTTTTGGTGAAAGAAAACAGGATTGTCTGAAAAACCTCTAAAGTGAATTGACCAGGAGACATCCTATTCTGATATTCGATCAACCTCTCCTGACTTCCTTCAATGTAGAGAAGCAGTGGCCCTACTCTGAGCTTTCTCTGACTGACTGAACTTCTCACCTTATCTCTAAAGCTGAGCCAGGTAACTGTATGGAGGAAATGCAATTCTGCTCCTTGTATGGGATCTCAATTTTTTCAGTCACAATCAAAATTTCATGACCACAAGGTGAGGGTTGAAATGTAGATGAACCAGTGAAGAGCTTTTCCTTTCGGCTCACCTCCTTTAACAAAACAAACTAGGGTAGCTCCTTTATTACTGCAGACAATTCCAGGTTTCTCAGAGCCATGTTTTGCTTCATAACACCAAGTTATTTAAACTCCTCCGCTGGAGGCTGAGACTCACCTCCAACCCGGAGGGAACATTCCACTTGGTTTTTCACATGAGAATCATGGCTTTAGATTAGAGAAGCACTGGAGGTCATGGCTGGAAGTCACTAACAAAACTACTTCAACTTAAAAAAAGCTAAAGTATAAAGCTGAGGTTCCCAAACCAGACACCTTTCTCTCTATGATTACACCTCCAAACCCTGTCCATGAACACAACAAACAAGGTCAGGAAAAAGAGGCAGCTCTAGTGTTGTCCAGCCTGCACTGGTAACAAGATTTATTTCTGATGAGGATAAAGGCAGAGCTTTGGCTTTGCCTACACAGGGACCAGGTAGGCTATAAAAGCACCTCAAGCCTCCACAGCGTCCAAAACAAAATATTTCAAGACACCATTATGAACCTTCTGTAGGTTTGTACTTCCTCACATAATAAAATGTGAACTCACAAGTGGAAAATCACATTTTTGCTTTTGAAACAACAAGTTGTAGACAATTTTTAGAAATCATGGGTTATTTTTAACTGCACAGATTAAACAAGTGTTTCTTACAGAGCACATTATCTCCGCCTACATTACACCTGCCTTGGCACCAACTTTTGCAGCTGTCCTTACATTTATGATTTAATCTATATATGTACTCTTTTAAAATGTAGATAAGTACATTTGGAACAGTTTTTTGATCATTATTATTTATCATTGTCGTAATTTAGACCTGAACATTCAGGTCTGTTGGATGTATTCTGACATAAATAATGCAGGCGTCAACAAACCTTTTTGCTGTCACATGAAGGACCAGAACAATGACTGTGGAGTGGAAAATCAAGTTGGGGATCTTGATTTTAAATATTTTTAAAGTGTAGGAAAGAATGTCCACCATTTAGGGTATCAGGCTACCAAATTAGTATCTCACTTTGCTACAACTGGATAACCAACTGTAGGGAGTCTCCGAAATGTCTGTAAAAGTCCGAAGGGTTCTAAATTTCCTTGCGTGAGTCACAGTATGGTGCTTAAATTTTGAAAATGAAAAATTTGTGACACATTTTCTCTCTGAATATTTTACAAGTTATTTTGGGGCAAACCCATTTACACCAATCTTAATTAGTTTTAGTAGTTTTAGGGTACTAAAATTGTTAGTCAACTACAACCAAACTTTAAAGTGCTTGTGACTTCAGTTTTTTGTAAATATGAATGTTGGAAAGATAACACTTATACTTATACACAGATAACATTTTGCAACTGCAAATAAATAAAAAATCCTTACTGATATGAACAGTTGTTTAGATATTTGCATGTAGTAACAGGAAGTGATGCCCAAAGGGTATCTCCAAATGTGAACAGAGCTTTGCTACAATGGGTAACAACAGACTGCAGAGAAAAATCAGATGTTTCTGTAAATTATTTTGTGTCACTATCAGAGAGATGAAAAAGAGTCAGAATTCGACAAATGTTTCAATAAACAAAGACCAGGGGATTCCTTTTCTTAAAGAGTTTCCCTTTGATGTCACTTCCTGTTTCATTTTGGCTAAGCCAAGTTCAAAATAATATATTCCAGTTACGCAACAAATTCATGTGTATTATGTCAAGTTTCTTAAATGTACAGTAAATATGTTTTATTTGATATATCCTTTTTGAAAGATATGCAAGTCACAGGCACTTTAAACTAGTTGTTTTAATATGGTATCTGAGATATAACAAATATACGTACAAAACCACATTTGTGTTCTACCCAGCACATCATTAAAAAATAAAAATAAAACAGAGAGGAAGGATGTTGTACATTGACAGCAGCAAGTATTTAGTCATGGTATTTGAATCAGTAGCAACAGTGTGGTAGGTACGTGTTTTATCAAATTCAGATGCACCAAGTTTCATAGATGTTTGCAGAATCATTTTTGAAATTTTATATCTAACTCTTGGTTGGCTCATAAAAGTTGTGTAAAAGAAGGAACAGTATGACAAATTTTTTTTTAAAGAGAACCCATACCATGCCTAGTTATCATGTATTCTTTGCTCGTGTGACATTCAGCTAACCATCACTGCTGACAAAAACGTTCAAGAAGACAACCAAATTAGATGAAATTATATTTTTCAATTTTGTGCCTCTACTTTTACTTGTCTGTCAAGGCAGTTGATAGAGAAAGCCATCTGCTGCCCGATTTTCCTAGTGAAAGCAGACAGTTTCTCCTTACTGATTATCTTGTAAAAATATATTTTACTTCGACGTTGTGTTTTTCCTTTATTATTGCACCAGAGTCTGACTGAGCGCTAAACCTGATTATTCGCTGTAGCGTTTCACATCAGTAATTTGATAAATTTGCATCTGCCAAAGCAAGTAAAACTAATATTTGCTCTTGTATCGCAGCTGAACAAGCCGAAATTGTTCTGCTGTATATGAAAGCCTCTGTAATTTAAACAAGCTTACATAAGAAGGTGGGAGGAATGTCTGTCTGCATTCTCTTTGTTGTTACATCTGTGTTCATTAGACTGTGCCTGATTAGGTAATGTTACTCTGTGGCTGTGTGGGGACTGACATGTTTGATGTTAGGATTAATGACTGACTTGTTGCCAGAAAATGAATCATATTGATCTCTTGTGAGACTGGAGGCCGAGTAGCCATGGCAGCAGCGCTGAAAGCTGTGAAGCCCCATATTAGTCTCAACGAAAGGTCAGAAACTACATTTGTCAACAGTAGTCTCCCCGCATGTCCTATTAGGAGCTGCTCCTTTCTGTTAAAAAAAATATGTAGCAGCTTTTTTTTTTTGGCCTGATGTTAAATTATAAATGATCTACATATCAAGAAATATAATTTTCTTTAGAATGCGTAGACCAAAAATGTTCAGTTGTATATCATTCATGCCCTAAATGTAAGTCTGATCAAGAAAAAAAGAGGGTCTAGCACCTCATTAATCATTGTATATCTGCCAACGGTGAAATGTCAAATAACTGTCTGTGAATATTAGAGATCAAAAAATGCCCCCATCAATCAAAACAAAGCAGAAAAGACATGCATGAGACCAAGTAAAGTTGTAATGACAGAAGAAATCAGGTCAGGACATCGGCTCACTGTGAGTGGGCTTTTATGGTCAGCATTAGGCGCATTACGCAGTGCAGGAACAAAGAGCAGCCCTAATGGCCATTACTGCTTAATAATGAGAAAGTTATTACTCAGTCACTGTATTATTCATGACTTCCTCATTACACAACCAATTTTTAACTGAGTGGATCACATTCCTGTCCATGTGTGTGTGCTTAATTCTGAGAGTACTACCACCGAGGAAGAATCAGAGACTCTTGGAGGAGCAATTGTGTACACTAAACTGTCTGTTTGCAGCCTCTGCAACTAAAACCCAGGAGATTATTGATGTAGGACGTTGCACAGGTGCTTTGGCGGAGGAGGCTAAAGAAATTTCAAATCCGCCGTAAAGGTTTTCTGGTGCTTTCGATGTAAAAATGACTCATTTTATAACTCTGTTGTTATTCATTTACCACAGAGCTATTCTACACATCTCTGTGTAGAGAGTGTATGACTTTATTTCGTAGATCAATAATTATTAAGACTTAAGTTACACATATAGACCTGAAAATTCTATTGTGTGCATGCAAGGAAATAACAAGAAATGTGTAATTGTCCCTGAGTCTTTACTAAGTTTGATCTGAAAGGACTGATTATACCACTCTTCGCTGTCTACTAAATCTGCGATGTGTCGGTGTAAACAGTTTTTGTGAGGATATGTCTCTCTGCTTAAGAGTGTAAGAGGACAATTAACTTGTTCAGATGGATGTCTGCAGTCTAATTAGTGAGAGCAAATTAAATGGAATTTAGAGAGTGTTACGAAGGCTAAGCCCACTTGCAGTTTTGAAATTTTGACTTTTCAAACAGCTCTAAGTGTCTTAACAGGCTTTTAATTTATCATTGTTTATTTCTTTTACATTAGTGTAAGTGTAGTAGTAGGATTTTTTTTAAAAATCAGAGCCTTTTAGTGAAATTGTCTGTATGCAATTAGGGTAACTAATTCTAAAGTTTATACTGAAGTTAAATCCATACAAGAGCAACAACCAATCGGTGAACAGCACTTAAAATTAAAATAACTCACAATCTACTTAATGCCTGGTTCACATGGCAAGATTTTAAAATTGTCAGTTAATTTTTAAAGACTGAGTAACCCTACATATGATGATAAAGAAGCAATGGTGATAGTTTGTGGATTATTTTCTGGTGCACCATGGTGGATGTTTGGTCTTCTGAATTTTGGATTTCCTTCCTTGTTTTTGTCACCTTTTTCTGATTGGCTACACGTCACATTCAGCAGGCTGCAAGCTAGTTTGTCCTCGGGGAAACATCACACACGCTGGGATATCGGGCCAAGACAATCCAACATGTTGAATATCCACAATTTGCAATCAGCGCAATCCCCACGTCCTTCTGAGCAGGCTAGGTAACTCTTGACACACCACACATGGCAGGCATATCTCCTAAGATTACCTTTAGAGCCATAATGACCAGGACATCCTTAAGATTGTTGGAAGGGCAAAACCAGGTCAAAAATCATCACAATTATTTTGTCATGTGAACCCGGCATTATGCTCCTTTGACACAGGATCACTGCACCACTAAGAAGCAGGATCACGGTGAATTTGGAAAACAATAAATTAGGGTTTATATCCATGGTCTAATATGACACATATTTCAACACACTATTAATGATTCATTAAAGATACACAAACAGCAAAAATGCATTACAGTATAATTCAGCCTTTATTTACAAGATGATTAAGCCCTTAATCACATTATGATGTGATTCAATATAAGTTTAATTCAGCCCTCTAAGATTCAGTGCAGTACAATACAGCAACAACAAAAGAAATGATCTTATGTCAGTTTCTCAAACCATTTATTTAAAAGGGCCCCCAAAACAGGCCTGGTTACAAATAATTAATACCAAAATGAGACAGAGTTCAAAATTCCAGACTACCAGCAACATGTTAAACAATCTTTCACTAAGTCCTCCGTAGGAAGTAAATGCATCCCTTATTATGAATGAATCAACACAAAAGCTTTTTTATGGAGTATTAGCTGATCCACGTGGTCAGGGTGAAGCACACTCTCAGGGCGTTTGTTGCTGTTATACTGCAGCAGAGCCACCAACAGATGTCTCTAATGAAAAATCATTCTGTTAAACAGCAGGAACAGCAGTTAAAAGAAAAGCTGCCCGTTGAAAAAAGTGATGCGAGAGGGGCTCATAAACAACCACGCTTTTTTTGTTTTCTATTTTTTATCAATGGAGGCCTGTGGAAACAAAGCTGTTTGCAGACTCCTCAACTGATCATTAAACAGATTGGAGTTTATTGCTACAAGAACTAAAATATATTGATATATAGATTTAATCCATAAATTGCATTGGTGCAAGTCTGCTCTACTGATTCAGTTGTGCGCATTCATGAATCGCTACGAACAATTATGCTGCTGCTACACTCTTAGTACTCATCAAGTAAGAATTTATTGATATTTTTCATGTTCCTGGGACCTTCTTTTGCACCCTCACCACACTAAACCCCCCATCCTGACATAACTATTTTTGAAGCTGTATTAAGATGCAGCAAATTGCTAAAAGACCACACAGCTCGAGTATAACACTACCGCTACTTGTTATTATTATAATATTACAATTGTGTTTCAGGTCTACTAAACATAGTTTTTTTTTTATGGCAGACTGTGCTTTCCTGCACCCTGATTGGCTGGCAGTAGTGAATATCTGCAGCTGCAACTAATCCTCTTGATGAGCTCCTGTCTTTATAAGCGTTTTGTTCAAGATCTGGTCGTTGCTGGACCATCACATACCCAATAGTGTTCATGGCTGCTCAGTAAATCACTTTACCTCAGGTATACTATGCTTTCTTGTGCCTTAGAATACCAGACATTCAGTGAAGTTCCTGTTTGCCACCAAGCTCACATTCTTGGAGAGAAACACGTACCTGCTGCTCATACCACACCTGTTAATTTACTTATTCACCTACCTTGGATCCACACCTGTTGGCCACTCTGCAAAACCCCTGGATACTCACCTCTGGACTTCCCTCCTCTCGACATCGCTTCACCTCCTATAACCTGTAAGATCCACAACCCGATTCTAGCATGAACCATTTCAGAACTTGACCTACTCCTTCCCTTTTCAGACTCACTCCCATCACTGTACATATTGTAAATAATAAATAGATGAAGTCTTCCCTTGTTGACAACTTTTAATTAATTTGTAAATAAAAAAAGTTTCTGCACCGCTTCAAAGTTGTAACCTCCAATTTACATTACGTTCACTCTGACCTCCGCAGTAAAAATGTACCCATTATAACCAATGTGCATTTACACTGCATCCGCACGGCGATCAATCAAAATTAGATTTGATCCAGTTTTTGCCAGATGGCTGAGCAAGTGTGGAATCAATCTACAAAGATTGCACCGTTCCAGCAGGAATAGGAACAACCATAACATCCATATATTCAAAATAATTCACCAAAAGCAGACTACACTTTGTCGAAATCCTAGCCATATAAATAAATACATGGGTAAATGTATATACCGAAAATTTATCATTCTGTTTGGGAAGCAGACGGTAACATGCAGCATACAACATATGCATACACAAAAATATATGTGGATTTTATCCTGAAATATATATAAAACAAAAAAAAAGGACAACAGTGATTCAGTTTCAACTGTTTTCAGTCCGTCTCCCACAGAATTAATTAATTTGTTCTGACTTCCACATTTATATAGAATTTATTGCACAATTTTGCATTTCCTATGCATGCTTAAAAATTGCCAGCTTATACTGTATATTACTATTAAAAGAGGATTTCTTTTCTTTTTCTTTTTTTATGAATTGCACAACGTGATCCTAAATCACAAGTAATAAGTAGCTCATTTTGTTGTGAACAATATCTGAAGACAATACTAAGGCCCTGCACAAAACAGAAAGGTTTTAAGATATTTTTTTTACTTGTCATGGGGGGTCATCATCTAGTGTGCAGGAGGCATTAGAGAAGCATAGAGACTGCAGTGACACCCCGGATTGTTTGTAAGGAAAGGTCAGTTTGCTAGAATCAGGGCTCCAAAACTAATGATAATTCTATACTGGATGTGAAAATAAGCAGTTGTTAACTGAGAAGAATTGGCATGGCAACCTAAAAGGTGATGAGATGTCAAGGTTTTGTTTCTGCTGCATTCAAGAGACCAAAATAAACCCATTATTGAAGGGTAACAACAAAAGAAACAGAAAGGGGGGGGGATCTTATATGGTACATTCAAAGAACCCAATGGACAAAAAAAGTCATAATAAGCTGGAATAAATGAACAGCAATATCACATGCAGGCTGAGCTAACATTGTGAACTGGACAAAAAAAAGCTTCGTGGGGCAATAAAACTAGATAAAGAACAGCTCGACTAAAAATGTGTGGCTGCTGAAGACAGTTTCATTTTAAAGTCACACACCACAGGAAGACTAAGCAGAGCAACAAGACACTAACTGCTCATCTTTCATCAGCACTGTTTCTCACAGGCAGGACTTTTTCCTTAGCAGGCAGGTGTTGCCAGATGTGCTGTCTAAGCTGTTTTGCACAAGCACAAAGTAATGAGCAAGATTGAGGAATTGAAATGCGTGGTTGGCCGAGCTTGCTGAGTGCGGCAGAGGCAAAACACAACTAACAAGCTTCCCTTTGAAATGGGAAGATATCCGGCTGTGCCATCACCTTAGGACTGGTAGGAATCAGTGGGACGCTAGTGGTAGTAATAATAGTGTACAATCTGGAGAAGCCTCTTCAGAAATCATACAAAATAAAAAAGCCCATTCCTCCAATCTGCAAAAAAAGAAGACCTTTTACATCAGCTCAAAACAGAAGAACTGGGATGAAGTAAAACAGGAGCAGGTGCTTTTGACTGATGAATCAAAACTCAACATATTTGGCTCTAACAGAATATTAAACATCAGCCTATGACTCAATCTGCAGGTTGGCATTAAAGCTAAGTGAAGGTTTCCAACAATTTTTCCTTCAATTTCATAACATGTATTGGACATCTATTCTGAGGTGCATGTGATATTTGTGAAGCTGTTAGGATTTTCCTTTCAGGGCCCATTAACATAAAGTTTAATTGCTCCTGAGCCAGTGAGTTTTGGTGACTGTCAGTTGTTCATACTGGTCAGTCAATTTTATTCTATTATTCATTATTAATACATTAAAGTTGCACTAATAATTTATGAGAAATGTACAGAGACTGATTGGTCTAGACTGTCTTATTATGAACTTGATTGATCCTTGTCTGCCTTTGATGCAAAAGTTCAAATCTTTTGATGTGAGGTTCTGAGGAAACAATATCTTACCTATGTCTGTCCGTTTTATTTTAGCTCATCTGGGGGAATCCAAAGGCGTTCCCAGGCCAGCTGAGAAACATAGTCCCTCCAGCATGTCCCAGGTCTTCCCCTGGGTCTCCTCCCAGTGGGACGTGCCCGGAACACTTTACCTAACCTTATAAAACAGCCTCAACATCAAAAATGCCATTTTTCTTAATTTATGGCTATTGTTGTTGTTGTTTTTTTTTTTTTTTTTTTCTCTGTAACAATCATGATAAGGGTATCATAAGCAATATCTGGAAATCATCTAAGGACCCAACTTTATTGTTTTATAAACCACAGAAGGATTATGACCCCCACCTTTGAAACTAATGTTTGCAACTTCAACTTAAAAAATAATCTGGTTTACTTTAGTTTAAGACTCAATCATTTTTCTTACACTAATCATTCTTTCACAAAGCCATTTTTAGCTTGATTAGCTTTTGTGTTTTTAGGCCTTTGCTTGGTCTAATACAAAGACTGTTTGAGAGACTACTTCTTAGATTCCATGTAAAATTCATACACACACCTTGTTTTGTTTTATTAGATATTAATAATGCATATTTAAATGTAATGTTTACACTGGTAGCCTATCCAGCTTGTTCTGTCAGCTGGGTGATTCCTCATGACTCATTTCATGTTCATCATTCTCAGCAAGATGATTGGGTTATTTGCTATTTAAAAGCTACAAAGCCAAATAAGGGTTTATTTGATTGCATTAGCAGATTGACTTTTAATGCCTTCAGCGATATTGTTTATTTTTTTCTCTTCTAACAACCACTGAAAAACAAACAGTAACACATTTTTTACTACTATTGCACAACATGAGGTATATATTTAATTATATAAAATTTTTTACTTTGTCTTTGCCATTTCTATATTTTCTATCCTCAAGTATTGAAATATATTTACTCAGAAACACTTATAATAATGTTAGTTGAGTCATAACATTGGGTACCAAGCACTCACTGTTCACTAAAACACAGATTTTGATCACTAGCCAAATGTTACAGAACTGACTTTGTTTGAGAACAAAGTTTATTCATATTTTTGTAGGGATCAGTTCCATCACAGGCTACCAATAATCAAAGTACTTATCAGAAAAGAAAAAAAAAACTTCAGAAAGATCATCAGAGGCAGAGATCACTTGTCAATGTTTCTCAAGTGATTTGACGCTTTTAAAATATGTTTTTTTAGTCGGAGTGAGACTTTAATTGCAGCCAGTTATTTTACAGGAAAAAGGTTTTCGAAACCAGTATCAAAAAATGGCAATGAAGGTATTTAAGAACATTTGTGATAGACAATTAACAATGTGTAGTAAAAATGTTCCATTCCTTTAGAGGAGATATCATTCCAGCTTTTGGTTGTCTTTTTGTTTCATTTATTAATTTGCTCTGAAAGTAATCCAAACACTATTTTTTTTGCATTTTTACAACAATTCTAAAATCTCATTACAGTTTGTTCCTGTTGTGACCTTTAAGTCTCAAACAAGGTGTTGCATCCAACCTTATTATCTTTTACGTTTTTACACCAGTTAGTCTGCTTCTTACATATCCTCTGTTCAGTATCCCTATGAGATAAAACAGCATTTTCTGTCAATTTTCCATTACATGACTATTTACATAAACTGGTTGGCCAAAAATAAAAATAGTTGCTACATGGATTGCTACTATGTGTTGCTACTATGTGGTTTGATGTGCTGGAGAAGTCATTTCGCAGCAGTCAGACTCTACAATCATCACAGCAAGATCTTGGTGACAAATTAATGCAACACTGGATGGAAATAAATCTTGTGACAATGCAGAAGTTTATCGAAACAATAGCAAAAGTGTGCTGTAATCAACGTTAAAGGCGGTTCAACAAAATATTAGTGTGTGTGACCTCTTTCTTTTGGTGGTGACTTTTTTTTTGGCCAGGCAGTGTAGAATTGTGAGGTTATTTGCAAAAGCAAATATGAGCAGTAGCAGCTAGCTTTAGCACTTTCAGTCCAGCAATATATCATATTATTCTTCCAGGGTTAATGTGTTGCAAAGTTTTATGGAAAAGAGTAAATCCCTGTAAAATTTAGAGTTTTAAAATATATGACAATTTATATAATTTTTGGCCCCGCTCAGAGCCAATAGCTCGCCAATTTACAGCATTTCTCCAAGATAAGGTTTTTCAATGAACTTTTAACAACATATAAGATACTAATTGTTTAAATCTTTTCCACACAAGCCCATTAAAAAAAAAATCTTATGTATCTTATTAAAAACTTAAACGTTGATTATTGGTGAGCTTTGCCACTACTTCTTCATTAAAAAAAAAAAAATACATAAATTAATGACTGACAGCAAGTAGTATCTAGTTTTAAGTTTCAGAATTGTTGAATTGCTATAAATCATGTGTGTTCATGTTCATCCTGTTCAAATCATATTGATACCTTTTTTATATTACTGTTCTTACATTAGAAATAATTATTAAATTCTGCACACAGTTTTTCTCAATAAAAGTATGTTTATTTGGTATTTTTATATTTGACAAGTAAATCAATATAGCTTTTCTATAGCAGTGTACAACTATTTAGTTTTAGGGTAAAGTATGTATTCACTGCAACTAGTTCAACAGTTTTATACCACTGCACTGTGGCTGCATTGATATACTGAGTGGGTGCAGCAAAGATTAATGATGTTCAATATATTAAGACATATGATCCAGTAGTACAAAGCTGATATGTAATTGGATTTTCAGTAAGTGTAGCAAGACAATTTTTGTTGAAAATAAACATTTGTGCTACATTTGGTGTAAAGACATTCATGAAAATATTTATAACACAACTGTTGTTTATATTAAAATGCATTAGAACATTAGGTTTGTGCATTGATTTACTTGAATATATTTCTGATTGCATTGAGGATTGTGAAGAAAAATCAAATTATTTTCATAAAAAAAAAATGTTAAATGTAGCACTGTACTGTTAGATTTATAAAGGACTGACTGATTCAAATCAGTTGTATTAGCAAAATATTACAGAAAATATTACAGAAAATATGTAGAAACATGTTAAACGGTTCTGTAAATCAGGTTTATATTATAATCTGACTTCTGCTTTTGTGTTTCTTCCTTGCTAGTGCATGCTATATTCACACAACTGTTTTCACACAGATTAATTTACACGCAAGGAATAAATATTTATTTCTAATTTACATTTATAAAATAGTTTCACAATGCTTTAATTTTACATTACATTCCCAGTAATGTGTCCCCATTTTTAGTTTTATTTTTCTTTGACTGTTAAACCCTTTGAGAAAAATTCACGTGGTCACACTCGAAGAACCTGACATTGCGTGAGTGTTGCAGTGTTCTTCTGTAAAACTCCTGACATTTACTGTAAAAAACAAGCTGCGTTTGGGGAAGAGGGATGAAGTCAGATGGTTGTCAGGGAAGCAGGGGAGTGAAGGGGTTTATTGGTGAGTTTCAGGAAGTGTGACACCTCGTGGGAACAAACCGTTGAGGGGGTGTGTAACCTCAATCCCAGAGGAAAGTCCTTGGCAGAGATAGTATCTGGGGTGGGCGAGAGAGGTGACAGCTCTTCCTGACCCTTTTCTCACTCTGGCATCATTCCTTCCTGTTCACTGATCAGAGGGGCAGAGCAGAGGAAGCGCTCTGCTCAATTTGTAGCAGCGACATGTTGGAGCTACTGAGGAGAAGCCAGTGACACGAATCACTTCATTTCAGTATTTTATGTTTGTCGCATAGACTTGTATTTCTTTTTGCTTCTTCAAGTAGAAAAAAATATTGTTGGATGATCTTTGCGGGGTCTTGGTGAGGTCAACAAGTGCACACTAAAAATGAAAAACCTAGCACAGAAATGCAAATCAACCAGTAAGTGTTAAAGTAACATTGCCTCATGATGAGAAAGAACAGAACTATGGCCATTTTGGTCAAACCTTGTAAATAATAAATGCAATCTCATCTTCTATTGCAAGGAAAGAGCTGCTCCTTACTTTACCATTTACTTTTTCCATTCATTTGGTTTTTGGTTTCCCCCACCCCTAAACATGTACAATAGGTTGCCTTCAGGCCCAGGCCTCCCTTGAAAAAGAGAACTGAGATCTCAATGGGACTTGCGTGGTTAAATAACGGTAAATAAATAAATTTGACATTTTGTTGTATTCAGTTCCATTTTGACTGTACGACTTTTGCTTATTCTGCACCTTTTGCATGGAATATGTTGCAGAATGATTGGAAATTAGCAGATTTAAAATATTTGAGAGTTTTTTTTTAATTGATGTTCTGGAGATCTGTTCTTAATTATATGATATGAATATATTGTTCTCAGTTTTGCTTTTAAATGAGTTTCATGTTATGATTCTTATTTTCTTTTAGTAATTTGTTGGGTGACTATGTAACTTAATTGTATTTACTGCTGCCTATCTCAGCCAGGACTCCCTTGGAAAAGAGGTTTTTATTCTCAGTGGGATTTTTCCTGATAAAATAAAGGTTTAAAAACAAAAAGATCTTGCAAAATTGGATGGTGGTCAGACTTTATGTTAAGGATGACTCTCAGCTACTACAAGATCAAACTTTAGATTGATATTAAATATCTGTAAACTATGTTCTTGAATTGGTCAGCTATCTTGAACTGGCTTAACTCCAGAAGTCATTAAGTTAAAGTTGTACATTTAATGATTCTTTCCTGTGAGTGTCATAAAAATCCATTCAGTGGTTTATGAGACAATTTGCTGAGACAAACAGAATTGAAGCCAACAATTATGGCTAAAGTTGTGAAAGGGGGATGGATGGGATTATGCAGAATCCATTTTATGAACTTTATATCATGTTATAATGTCATTCACTCATACAAAACACACCTACAGTGTTGCTTTCACTCATTCAAGCCTGTTTGAGAAAATCTTGAATCTCCTGTGGTAGCCATGTGAAGCTACCTAAATGCTTGCTGGTACAAAGCACCTCCCTGGAGCTCAGTTGCAGCCCTCAGCAGCAGGTGAGCTCCCGCCCCACAGAGCATCGCTTCCCCAAAGCATTATTGTGAAGACGTGCTGAAAGTGGGAGTGTCTGAAACAGTCTGAGGTTTTTATTTATTTATTGATAAATACAGCATTTAATGCTTTTGCAAAATTACTTGATTGTGGTAAAGAACTGAACTATGTGCCTGAAAAATACGTAATACCGCTCCTTTAAGCAAAGAAAAAACAAAACCATATTTTAATTGAATATTTGTAAAATTAAGTATAGCCATTTCTATATTTTCTAACATCAGTTGGTAATGGTGACCTCTTGAACAAATAATGATCAGTTCTAGATTTACATCCAGTGATTATTTTCTAAAAGATTCAATAAAATACATCTAGTTCATTAAATGTTTTACTGACAAACAAAAAGAGTTAAGTAGCATAGTTTTAGGAGGAAATTTTATGTGGTCAATTTGCTTTAGGAGTATAGGGTGAGAATGACTCACTCTTCTACCAAACCACAGTTTAGCGCAATATCAGGAAGACTGACTAACATGCAAACAGTCATTTTGTCTTCTGGTGATGATAAAGTAAACTTCCCAATACATATTTATTAACCTTTACTTGATTAGGCAAATCCTATTGAGATCTTTTTTGCAGGGAAGGTCTGGGTCATAAGGCAGCCTAATATCATGCTTTTTTTGTCTGTTGGAGGAAACCAGAGTATCAAGAGAAAACACACACAAGCATGAAAAGAACATGCAAACTCACACAGAAAGACCCTGGGTCCAAACCAGGGATCGAACCCAGGACCTTCTTGTTGTGAGGCATCAGTGCTAATCACTGAATCCTGGTCCTGCCCTTAGATTGTGGAGTGTTTCGAGCATGCACAAAACATAAGATTATTATTGTAATGGAGGCATATCAGAATCCCAGGTAAAGCATGGAATGGCAGTAGTGGTAGAGCAGCCAAAATGTGGGGGCTGCAATCACTTGTGTGTCTTGATTGTCAAAAATTTGACACAAATCAAACTCATGCCTTAGCATGACTTCCATAAGGTCAAGAAAACAACCTTGTGCAGACATGACACCGGTGATCGTATAGCCATGCTAGTGTGGTGTAACCTTCCAGCAGGTATTAGCTGCTTCCCGATTGGTCTCAGACTGTCGTAGGGTGTAAGGAAAGTGCAGAAAAGCACAGCAGGGATGTGAAAAACAGCAGGGGAAACCTTGAAATATGCTCTAAGAGCGTGGAGGCGTCATGAACACCTTCACACCGAAGGAGGTTTTCTAAATTTGCTGCGATCCAGCCACATTCTAATAGATCAAAGAGGGCATAGTGGGGTTGTCATCGAGTGTGAAGGAGGCCCTAATGAAATGCACAATCGTTACTCTCCCCTGATGATGCTGCATTTCCATTGCCCTTTAATTCAGCGTCCAAACCACTAGTTCTTCGATGAGGTATAGGCAAGTTGACTCAAAATGCTCCTCTCCTTCTCTTCTCATATCCAAATCTCTAATCCCTCACCAATTTGTCTTGTCTTTATTTTGGCATCATTTACCTGAGCTCCTGCAATCCTTCTTCTCAGTACTTTGCTCCCAACATTTTGTCTGTCCCTGTGAGCCAAATTGCTTCTGTGGACTAATCTTACATTTCTGTAGAAACGCGGCCAACAATCCTTTTGTATTGGCAGCAGAACAAACTTTGGGTCATTAAATCAAATTAGGGCACTTTAACCACGTCCTGGGCCCCCACAGCTCTCTGGTGAACTCAGCATTGCTTTATCGTTGTCCTTTAAGTGTTGTAGCCACATCTAAACAGACATTTAAATGACCATTAGGAGGAACACCAGCATCACTTCTTTACCACTCTCTTCATCATTCTGTAATGTGTTCTTTCTACAATGAAAACAACAAGACAGAAAATATACTGTAGTATCCATGGAGCATATATAAACCATTCTTTTATTTTCAAAATCAGCCATTTTAGTTGTTTTTGTCTTACATAATAACTGAAAAAAATGCAGCTTTTGCCTTTTGGACATTACACTCTTAGTTCATAATTAAAACATATTTTTTAGGAGAAATCAACAAGCAGCAAGAGAAAAAAAGAGAACTGGGATCCTAATTTTTTTTTTCTCATTTTTAATAATTGCAAAAACGAATATAGAGAGACTCATTGTTAATAAATGTCTTCTGAAACAACTTCCTCTCGTGCAGAACCCTACTATGTGATGTCTATATCAATATCTGCTGCAAACTGGCAATCAGAGCCTGCTTGTTGAGACCTCAGTTAGAGCCTGCCAGAGGAATCTCAGTTGCTAGGGAATATGTTAAGCATGGAGCGTCAGAAACAAGTATCTTTTTTGTACCATAACTACTGTACCCACTTATGCATATTCATAGCTGGATTCTATACAGAGAAATTGCTTGTTTGTCTGTATTGTTTTACATTTGTGCTGGAAGCTGGAAGGTAATGATAATGGCACAAGCGACCTTTAAAACTAAAGACTGTAAAATTACATTGCACATAGTTTGTTGTTTCAGTACCACCTAAAAAAACCTTATTACACGGTGAGGTGCCACATTGACTGCTGAGACATTGTGAACCTATCACAGTGAGTCATACTTTTACAAATAAATGTGCATTGATCAGCTACAACTTTAAAGCCACAAACTGAATGCATTTGTCTTGTGTTGGAAAACTAGTTTTGCTTTGACCTGCCAAGGCAGGGACTCTATGGCCCAATCCACACAACTGTGAATATATTTTAAACACTTTTATTTTTAATATTTTCAAATTTTTAGTAGGTATTTGTCCACATGATTCACTAAAATAAAACTAAGATGCTAAAATACCCATGTCACACCACTAGGTGGCTGGAAATGTCCACTGAACAACATATCAAAACATAGATAAGGAAAAACTATGTATATATGGGAGGTACAAACTCACCTGAAAATGTTTTTAAAAAATGTGTACCATTCCACAGAGACTTTTCTTCAAAAGAAAATTCATTTTTATTTTCACAACAAAATGTTAAGAATTAAACACATATATTTCCAAATCTGACTAAACAATTCTCAGAAAAAAAGTGCACTTCTATACCAAACAGTTTTTTTTCCTGTTAAAAAAACTAACTGTAAATGAATGACCATATTTTTACATTATCTAACACAATTGTTCCCAGACTGTTATCTTCCAAAACAAAAAAATAAAAAGGGTAGACTTTTATCCCTGACTATCAATGGTTGATGTGTGGCTCATACAAAAAAGAGCATAATGACAATTAAAGCAATTAAAATCTAACTTATTTTACAAGTTATATTAAAAACATGCCACGAGCAGTTACTTTTTAAACATGAATTTGTCTTATCTCATATTGATGTTTCATGACACACTGGAGTCCTGACCTCTTTGGAAACATAACATTTAAGGTTTGAAGCCATATATTTGTGTTTCTCCTCCATCAGACTGTTTTCTGTCGCAAAAGCTGCATTTTTGGCATTTTAAAACATAATTTAAAGACCTGAAGATAACATAAAAGTCAAAGTAAGTGATGTCAAGTCAGACTCGACTTCCACTCTGGACCTTCATTTGACAAACTGCATGTTTCTGATGAAGATTTTTTATTTTATTTTTTTTATATGTGAAAATGTATATGAGGGCCAAACATCACAGTCATGTCTTGACAGAACACAATAGTCAAAAATAAATTTGATTTCATTTTGTCTTTACAAAGTCATTTTTTCTTATCCTATTTAAAAAAAAAACCCACATATTTAGGCAAACCTAAATGGGGGGGAGAGAATCACATTAACTGGTGAAAAGACGACCTTGGTGCAATGAGAATTCAAACATACTCGCTCTGAACTGTGATGTGGGTCTACAGCACTGAAACTGCAGCTGCCTGAAATAAATTCCACAAAAGAAGTATCAAGTGCTTTTCTTAATGTGTTTTCCCCATAATATTGTTTTATGAAAGCTTTCTTACATGCATCATAATAATAAAAAAATACAATACAAAGCAGAGAAAAATAAGCATATACCTTGACTCCAGAACTCCCTAGGGGTACTTTTTCTACACATTTGATAAACATTTTAAACTTCTCTTTGCCTCTCTGAAGTTGAACGTCTTGTATTTCACAGTTCGTAACTTTTTATTAAATGACATTTATAGCACTCTGTTAATTATGAGTTCTTTGTGATTGAAAAAAAATTGGAGTAAAGATCCTCCAAAGGAGTTGTTTATCCTTAAAAAATAACAGTCAACAGAGATTTGATGTGAATGATTCAAAAACATTTTTTTTAATTGGAAGGATAAATATTTCTAGCACTAAAACAATTACACATTACACTAATTTGATAGTTCTAATACGCCCCTGGTCAGAGTAGGATTAAGGATAATGTGTGCCTCTGGGCAAGAGCTACTATGGGGACTCTGTCAACATTTATTTAGCATTCAAATACATAAATACAAATTACGGATTATGTGCACAAAAAACTTCAAGGTTTCTAGTCTAACAATGTAGAACTTCCCTTAGTTTTAACTAAATCTGTAAAGTTTGAAGCTTAGAAACTCTATAGAACTTATAGATGAAGTTATGAAAACGTCCCAGGTTACTTTTTAATCAGACGTTGCTAGTCCAAGTAGGTTCTATTCTGAATTTGTATTTTTAAAAAGTATTATTTTTTTACCACCAAATATTTTTAAGATGTCATGGCAACGAAAGATAAAAAGGTCAAGATACACAAAGAACAACAGCAAGCCGTTACCAAGTCATTTAATGTTACATCAATTTAAAGTCTGAAAAGTAAAACACCCATTCACTAAAAACAATAATACTGTCCTGGTGTTTTTGTTTTGCCTTTTGGAAACCCATGTCTTGCTTCTGGTATAGAGAATGGCTAACAGAGAAATGCAAGGGGAAAAACAAGAGGCATTTGGATGATGGAAAAGCTTTGATTAGGAGTCCAAGAAAGCAAGAGGTCAGAAATCAGTTGTAGAACATCACAAAGACACCCTCGACAAGATGCTGGGACAATATTCCTTCTGAGCAGCACCTCTTCTTGTCATGTTGTTCCACAACAGGGATACTAATATTGTGCAGAATATGTGGACCATCTGCAGGAGCTGCTATGATTTGCCAGAATGACCCGACATGCTTTCACAAAGAAGCACGGTGAGTTTGTGTTCGGCCCAACACCAAACAAGCCGTGCCTGCCAACTGTACAGAGTGAAGAAAAGTTGAGTTTGTTGGTGTCAAACTCAAGGATGTAAAAAGCAAAACCACAAGAATTTGCATGAGTTGTCAGTGACAGTGTGTTGACTTGGTGAACGTGTACAGTGTGTCAGAAGCAAGATGAAGGCTATTGGATATGTCAGTATTCTGTGTGTATTCTGTCATTGTGATTACTCTCCTCCATGAAAGGCTGGCAATCATGTAAATGCCTGCACCTCTGTGTGCCTGTCAGAAAATCTCTCAGGATCAACTGAATAAAATGTATCTAAATTGTCAGAAAAGTAATCTATAGACGTACATCTAGGATTGATTACCTTTTACAGTCAATCCAACTAAAATTGGTTCCTATAAAAACATAAAAATGGCTATAACCCAGTCAGTTTAACAGAGACTGAGCTACAATTTGATGTGGTGGTAGCTGGAAGTCATTGCTAAAGCATTCTGCTTGCTTAGAGCTTCTGTGATATTTGTGTTTAAAACTTTGGCATGTAAAACAGCAATCAGTATGCATTCAATCAGAAAATGCGAGCTGGTCCTTGTACTTTTTAAACATAAATTTTTCATTTTAAAAACAGATATTACAAAATAAAAAACTGGTTATTGTTTTTATATATATATATATATATATATATATATATATATATATATATTTTTTTTCTTTTTAAGTTAAAACATAAATTTACAGAAAATGGTCAGTCATTTTATTTTTCTCAAATCTGAAGATTAATACCGTTGTTAAGGCAAGATGCATAAATTAAAACACCTACTTTAATTTTTATGCTTGATCATCAGTTTGCAGTTTTCAAAGCTGTTTGAATAACTTTAGAACCAGATTCTGAAGCTTCTTAGATTCTTAGATTGGTACATTCTGTGTAAAATGTGCATATTTAATATACAGCGTATACAAACATACCTACCATTATGTTTCATCATCATGAAAAATAAACTTTATTATTATTATTATTAATATTATAATTATTATTATTATTGGTGATTTGTACTAAGGCCACAATTTTTGTGACAATCCCCTCAATGAAATGCAACAAGATCAATATGTCACTGAATGTATCCTAGAAACTGTGGTTTGCACTTCTAGAAAGGAAAATAGGAGTCTTCAAAGCTGTGTTTTTCCCACCGTTTGGGAAAAAAAAAATCACAGTAGGGACCAAGTTTTTTAAGACACAACAAATATGAAATAACAGCTGCCAACAATGGTGTAATCATTGAAAGGTCACACTTCAGTCTCTCCACCAGTTTCTTGTTCTTTCTTTTTAAAGCATGCTCCTGCAAAAAAAAAAAAGAAAAAAAAAAGCCACTAGTCACAAATTAGGGACGATCCAATCTATCTACAGATGGAGCAGCAACTCAGGGGGTAGTAAAGAGTCAGCACCTTGCTCATTGACATTTCAGCTGAGTGGATATTGGACATCAGAGAGACTTCAATCTAAGGCCTCTGGCTGCTGGTCCATCCTTCTAAAGATTGAACCTTCCCTCGCCTGGTTGGTGGTTGCGCTTAGGGCATTTATAATAAGATTAACAAGTATACACTTGCACATTTGCCCTGGCTTTAATTGGAGTCAACTTAATTTCATTAAAACCTAAACTTTTTGTCTCTGTTTGATACGGACACCCATTAAGTACCTCAGAGCACTTACCCCATAACAAGTCACAAGTATAAAATGAGCTATTAAGTGATTGTTAAACAGGTGAAAAGTCCTCACTGAGAGTGGATGTATAAAAGGTTGCTTATGTCTCTGTTAACTCATTATAGGACCAAGACACTCGTATAAGTTGCAACTTAGCATGTGCTTCTATCATACAACCACAAAATAATTTGTGTTTGCCATGCATAATTTTTTATTTGTTCAAGATCACGTTAAAACTGTTTTAACCACAATTTGCTTTTACAAATACAACTTTGAAGACATGGAAATTTGGTTGTTTTAGGTTTGTAGCATGAAATATTGCAACCGACCCAAGGATTTAACTAAATTACATCTGAGTCCGAAATTCAGTCTGAAAGAGTTGGATGATTTTATGAAGTGTTTTTCTGAATTGTTCCAGAAAAGTGTAGATTTATTTATTGGTGAACACTGTCTGGTTTCATTTTATTATGTTTGTAGAATATTAGTTTTTGCAATGATAAAAGAAGTACAAACACCCATTTTCTCTTGACCAATATACAACGCAGACACAAAGGAGTTTTTATATCTTCTAATAATACAAGAGTAGACATGAGGCTTCAGAGCAGTTATTCAGCACTATTATTTTTTTATCCCATACTGCCGTTGCTTTAAGGTTATGAAATATTTTCAACTCTAATGCAGCAGCAAAACATCTATTTGCTATGTGAAGAGAGCTTAGCTGTTGCCAACTGAGAAAATAAAATACAGCTCCATGGAAATCCATTCCTTTTAGTTTTTAAACTGTGTCCTCAATGTTGTAATCCAGTTCAAAAAGTTTAAAATTGGATTTCACTTTGTTAGAGGGCAAAGAGTGGGGCATTTTAGGATGAGCAAAGTCTGACAGAGTTTCACTTTTGAGATCAATAGCTCCCAAAAAGTGTTGTTGATCCAAAAACCTTATCTACTTAAATCATTAAAAAAGGAAACAACAGCTGATTTAATCAAAATTAGTTGGCGTAGCAAAGCAAAGCAACATGGTGATTCAGCCAGCGTTGAAGTGCAACATGTTCCTCAATACAGTCAATTACTTAATTATAAATAAATCAAATGGTCAACTATTTTCTGTAACTTAATCACATTATTGGAGATTTGTCTTTACTTAGAACCCACTTTCAAAATAATCGAAATTTAATTTTCCCCTCATTGTAATGTCCTGTTTAAACTTCAGCACCTTCTATACTGAATAGCTTCTATCTGATTGGCTGATTAGCCATTAGTGTTAACAAGCAATTAAATAAAAGTACTAAATAAAATGGCCGGTGAGAATATACAAAGCCAGCTGAATTAACTAGATCATTTAATAAGCTATTTATTTAGTATACTTGTAATTTAGAGAATCCAGTTTTTTGTGAGCCCAAACTAGCTATAATAAATGACTGTCCTATAAAAATAACAAAAGTCTTTTTATTTAAAAAAAATTTAAAGTCAGTACCAACTTATTCATATGATTTTTTTAAGGATGTATTTTTCTCTCTCCTTTTTTTTCCTTCATCAGTTACACCTACAAGGCAGGCATGAGGGCAAAGGGCACTCTGCTGGTGCAGTCATGGTTGCCTCAGGTATTTGGACTTAATGCAGGTTTTTGCCAAACTCTGCTCACCAAGGACTGAATCCTGAGCAGCAGACTGCTGGAAGATATTATGCAGGATGTATAAACAGGTGAAAGGTCAAAGCAGACATTTTCACAGACCTGTTGTATTTCATGGCAACTCTATTAACATTGTAATTTCATTTACTGTTCCCATTTTTTGCACCCAAATCAAGTCCTTTCATTAATATGTCAAGGACAAATGTAGTGAAACTACTTAACAGAAGAAGAAACATGGCTGAATTTGGGACAAGGTAAATGAAAAGAAGATTTTATCCAAACACATTTAAATGCTCATACAGTAGAAGTGTAATTTGTTTTTGATGCTAACATACACAACCTATTTTTTTCTTGTTTGAGGGCTGTTAGAAAACTCGGCCTTTAAATCAGATTAAGGTTTCACAAAGGCAGAGAAAGTCTGGTTAAACACAAAAAAGCAACTTCATCATTTAACACTGGATGAGGAACAACCCATTAATGGGTCAAATGGAGACACAGATGCAAACAATAACTTGTGAGATTGATGGAGGCATGCAAGTGTGTGGCAGTAATTCTAGGTGAGCATATTTCTCACTCATACTTAATATGCTAAAAGCCTAAAATATAAAAAAGTGGAAGGAATGACATTCAAAGTCACTTCTGATGCTTCATTTGTGTGTTTTTATATGGGTATTTTGAGGTCAGTTGAACTGAGGTAAGTCACTTTTTTGTGTCTGTCAATTACAAATTTCATTGTAGGAGTATTACATGTATTAGGCAGCTTTTCAAGAGCTGCTCAAAACTAACTTCTATCCTTGATAACAAGGTCACTAATGTATTCATGTTAGTTTTTGGATGTAAATGTCATAATAATAATAAAATAAAGTTTAACATAACACCTTTATATCTTATTAGAAGTTATTGAAGCCTAATTCATTGAAGTAAATTGTGAAAGAAGTGTCATGTTATCAGAATAGTAAGGTAGTAAGTTGTTTATTAGTTTTTGGATTATTTTGAGTGTTAGATGTAACAAATACAATAACTATTAGCATAGATGACATTAAAATAAACTTCAAGAAGTTAAGTATAGAGAGATGTTCAATTATTTAGGTCAAGATGGTTGTTTTTCGTGTAACTTTATGTGAGGTTTGGCTCAGGTTAACCCAGGTAGACAGGCAAAACTCAGACAGTCCAAAAGACAATACTTTATTAAAGAAAAACGCTGACAGGGGAGCAAATAACTCACTCCGAGAGAACCTTGAACACGAAAAGCAGAGGGGACAACCACATGGCTGGAGAAAAACAGGACAATGCACAAAGGACAGAAGACTCAATATAAAAACCAACTGGAAAGGGGTAGACGAGAAAAACCTGGAGGAGACACATGTCTGGTGTGTGGGGGCGGGGCTAAGGCAAAGACTGACAGGTGACACTAAAAAAAAACAAGCATTCATGGAGAAAGCACTAGGAGGATGAACACAGAGTAATAGCAGAAAATACAAAAAAGGAGCAGATCACAACACTTTAGAAAAGAGTTGACCCATGATTCTACATCTGTGCCTCTTCATAGCTATACAACATATGTACAACAAAACTCAAAGAGCTGATTAGTTACACAACTGTTTTATACAACATTTTATATTTTGTTCATGATTCAACAACAGAGACTAACAAAATGTAATTTTTTTATTGTACAGCTGTCACATTAAGTAATACTTTGTTACTTATTTGCTCCTTGTGTTGTCATGGAGCAGAAAAGTAAACAAACTGTCCCTCAAGGTTCTGCAGATAGGCTTTAGGTCAGAGTTGATATCTAATTTAATCCCACCCAAATATTGTTCATTAGGGAGGACCGCAACATGATAAAGGAAGTTCATAAAGATACATACTGTTTTGCAATACTGCATTAGGGTGCTTTCTCAGTAGGTCTAAGCCATTCAAACTCTGTTTATCACTAAATGCACATTGATGTCAGGATCCTCCAATTGAATTTATTCACTCTCCAAACCATAATACCAAAAGGAATACAGAAGGGTCTTTCTGGCAGTATTGGTTCTTTTCACTTGGTGCACCATCCATACTCACTCAACGTTTCCTTTGTGGTACTGCAGAATCAAGGTTTACAACTTAACATACAAAACCACTTGTCACCTGTCTATGTCTCCTGATTACAACACTCAAAATGCAACTGCCTCTGCCCTGATGTTAACGACAGCCTGCTTAACAGACATTTTAAGTTCCTGATGGCTGGTGTAGATGTCATGAAGTTTTGCAATGTTTGATGCAAAATAGGATAATCTTGCTTTGGTGAGGTGGCCTCAGTTACCCATTGGTTTAAACACCAGGCCAGTCTTACATACACCTCGTGTCAGGCCATTGCCACCACCCAGCCTCATGCAAACGTATTATGCGACCCCCTCAAACTCCATCAGGTGATGATAATGCTGTCTAATACATCAACAATGCATCCTCTGTGTTTGGTGACCAGCAAGTAACAGACAATTCTATCACTTCACTTGTGATTTACTCACTTATGTCTTTGGGTGCTAATTATAGAAGTGCAGACTACCTGAGGAGTGAATTATCACTGATTTGCATACCAAATTATGTCCAAATTATTCAATTTGTGTTATATCTTTTTTGTTATCAGTGAATGTATTTTATATTTGAACCCTGCTTCCGACCTTCAGTTATATTTTGATTGCTCTTAAATTTGTTTTTACCAATTTGTGTTCCAAGAACCAGCTGCATGGTGGTGAAGTGGTTATTACTGATGAACAGGTTTATGCAGAACTTAAATAAATAATTCAATCAATGAATCAGGTGTGTTAAAGCAGTGTTACAAGTAAAGCTTGCAGGATAGCAGACCAGGATTAGACACCTCAGGATTAGGACCACAACAAACTGCATGTTTTGTTAAAAGGTGCACATTTTAGTTTATTTTTTGCTGTCAGGTTTAGTTTGTTTAAGCAGAAGTCCATTTTATGTTGCAGTATTTTATTTGTATTTTATATTACATTAAAAGCTAAAGGCTGTGGTAGCTTTGTGGTAGCTGAGGTCTTAAAATGTTGAGGCTGCAGTTTGGAGACCAGGTTGCATCAAGGCGTAAAACAATTGCCAAATCTTTCATGCAAGTGTGCTTGCTGTGGCTACCCCTGAACAAGAAAGCACCTAAAAGATCAACAACAGCATATTAGATGAAAATCGTCACAATATAAATGGTAATTTTGTTGTTTTTCTAAAATTTCTTCAACAGGTGTAGCTAGGTAGCACAGACAGTGACATTTCTACATACACCTGACTTATATCTTCACAAATCATTGAATATACACACAGCTCTTATGTTGAATATCTTCTCTACTTTCTTTATACAGTAGCTACTGAATAAGCCCATTATTTTGAAAGCTTTCTGTCCTGCAGTGACAACATTTCCAAAATATAGTCAGAGAAAATGTAGGACACCATCTCGGTTTGTAGGCCAAGGGACATGGAATTAAAATGCTGTGCAGTCCCACATAAAAAGTAACTGTAGTGTCCACATTCATTCATAGCTAAAAATGGGAGTGAAAATCATGCTCGTGCATTTTGTGTGTGCACAATCGAGGGAAGAAATATTCATAAAATCAAACCTTTTACATGCACAGCTTTTTTTAAAATCTGGCAACAAAAAGCATAGTTCTGCATCCACACAGAATTAGTCGTGACCTACACAGAGTGCAATGCATTTGGCCCTAGGTGTCCTTTATGCTTGCCACCTACAGCCACTTAGTGATTGTGTTTTATTGAGTCATGTAATGAATGAGCTTTGTGAAAGTAGCCATGTCTGTTCCAGTGGGAAAAGCCATTTACTCGTAGGAAATCAACTGTTTTTCATGTTTTAGCATGTGAGGATGTTGTCTAATCAAGTTCACCGTTGTTAAAAAAATCCCCTGGAACAGCGACAGAAAAGACATACAATGTTGTCCCATGTTTAACATTACTCAGGATTGTGCAAACAAATTATATATATATATATATATATATTTTTTTTTTTTTCTAATAAAACAATGAAGGCTATCCCTATAACCAGGTTAGACATATGTAAACACTAAAAAACAACTGGTAAGATTTACTGCATAATCTCCTCCTGACAATACGCACTAGCACTTTTCAAGTAAATCTTACTGCAATAATATCAGGTAATTTACTTAAGTAAAATGTACTTAATATCTAAAAAATATACGACCCAAGCAGAATATGACAATATCTACTCAGCACCAGGACAAACTAAATTCAAATTGTCTGCACCCCTCGAGAATCCAAGTACACAACTGCATTTAAAAAAGTGGATTTTGCATAAAATGTTCCCTTTAACAAAAAAACATCAACACATATATACATAAATTGGGATATGTGGCTAGAGCAAGAGAGCCTGTGGAAGGTTACTGGTTCAATACCCTAAACCAACAGCATCTGCCCACATTGGGCCCTAAGCAAGGTCCTCAACCTCCCTAGGTGCCTCAAATGGCCACACACTAAATTTGTGTGTTCACATGTGCAAAAGATAAAATGCAAATAAATAACTTCCCACAAGGAACAATAAAAAATAATAAAATTATTAAATAAAAAGTTGTGATAAATGACAGTATTCTATACTTAATATATTTACATAAATATGACATAATTTAAAATTAATTGCATGACAGTTACTCAGTATTTTCATGACTGCTAGTCCTGGTATACATTTTACTTAATACTGACAGGTAAATTGTACCTGATATTACAGTTGTAAAATTTACTCAAAAAGTGGTAGTGGTACGAGGTGTTACCATTACGAGGATTTTATCAAGAAAATCTTGCAAGTTTTTTTTTTCAGACTAAAACACGTTTTTTTTTTTTATTATAACAAAATACAATTTATTTACCAGATAAACTGGCCACAAAAATAAGCTAAACATAAACTCTGCCTCAGGTCTGCTTCTGTGTTCATCACCATTTTATATATAGATGATTTTAAAGACAAGTCAAATTTCTCTGAGACCTTTTGTGGGAATCTGTTGTAGTTTTAGCTTGTTTAGAATTTGCTCTTTGCCCTTGCCCGAGACATTTTTCCATTGCTGTTTTTCCGAAGCAGGTTGAGAATAAAAAGTGTGTTTGTTAAGCCTGCATCCTCAGAGTTTACAGGAAAAACAAAAGAAAAAAAAAAACAATCCAGTGGAAATGTTGGCATATTATAGCTAGCTGTTGTTTGACATGACATTTGTCCTTTGCTCTCATCAGTCATGTCAACAATTTTTCCGCAACACAGTGCAACTGTCAAGCTGGTGCTTTGGCGTATGTGACATGAGACAGGGCATTGTTGCATATAAATATTTCTCTTGCATGACTACTCTTCACTGTCATGATTATTAATAATTTACAGCTAATACCAGTGTTCTAAGACAAGTGCAGGGCAGAAATATTTCTGGTCTTTTTATATATATATATATATTACGACAGTTGTCTGAAGCCAATTTGTCGCCCGTCACATATTTTATTGAAGGGATGCCCATGGGAACCTCTTATCTGATGGACGCTTTCCAACAGCTTTGTGGAGACTAAAAGGCTTGGAAAAGTCAAGCATTTACCTCAGCCCAGAGGTCTGGAATGGCTCTTTGTTTGTGGGAGCTCAAAGGCTTAGAAAGGCCAAATGCTTATCATAGACCAAAAGACCTTTAAGGCAACCTGGCCACAAAATAAAATCTGTTTTGTGATTTTGTTGCTGGTGAGTAATGCTTCTTTGAGCTGACAAGAAAGACATCCTCTGTATTTTTAAGTCATTCTGGCGGCTTTGTGTACTTGCCCTTTTTTATCTTCTAGGGAGTCCATTTTTAGCTTGTTATTGTGCTTATAATATTTAAAAAACACACACTAAACAAACCATTATAATATTTCAGCTAAAAAATATTTTGCAAATGCTTTTTTAAAGTTTATTTTATTTTCAGATTCAAGATCTAGTTCTTATTATCATGACATCATCCAATTTTTCAGCAAGACAACTAAATGACGAGCTTATTACAACTATGAAAAGCTGTTGTGTATCTGCATCCTTCTCCTTGATTTCAAGGTTGCTTGTCAGCATGTGTGGTATTTTTCCTTGATCAAAGAGATATCCAGACTGCCCTCCAACCTGGTTGTCATGGGAACAAATGTCACATGACCTAAAGTGAGACAAACTTTGGATGAGAGAGGATTGGCTCTCTGGAGGGCGTCAGTCCCCTTCTCAATTCATCTGACATGGTTACCTAGGAAACAAGGCTGTGAGACAGGAAGCTGAGAGGAGATGTAAGCTCTTGTTTGTTTGGATAACAGCAAAAGAAGCTGCCTGTACTTCAGGCATCTCGAGGGTGGGCTATTAACTTGAAGATCTTAGACATGCAGGGAAATACTCATCTATTTGTCCATCTTTCAGTCAATTTATTGGTCTGTATCTTAATGCACCTGCTTACACACTACAGACGGGTGAACAAAATAAACCTCAGCACTATTTTAGCGAGTAGAAAGTAGTTAGCGTTTCCCTCAAGATCAAAGACCTTAATTATTTACCATCCAACAACAAGGTTAATGGGTTAATGAGAGAGGATGTTTGATGCTCCCAGCAGCCTCACATGACTGATGCTCACATTTGATATTGATGGCCCTGAGAATGAGTCTGACAGGCCCTCAATAACAGTGACAGCCCATGTACTGATGGAGGGCGGTAATCATTTTGCCTTGGGATGTTTTACAGGTCCCACAGGCTGTCAGTCATCTCAAACCGCAGTCATTGTCAGGGCGTCGGCGTTACCTATTTCAAAATGGTGTGATATTGGCGCTAGTCGTTGAGATTATGAGTAATAACTCAGATGGGTGCTGCAAAGAAGGATCACTCAAAACAAAGCTTTGTTTATAGCTTGCACTCTCATCTTGTCACATGAAAGGGCTTTTATCTCAACTCTATATGCCAATCAGAAAACTCTTATGTCAGACTGACACAAACGTAAAATGTGGTCACAAGGAGTATATTTTATCATGTGGCCTGCCTACTTTGATTGTTTATAGAGCAATAGGTCTAACTATAAAATGTTCATAATGTTTGATGATCAGGACAACCCATCCATTCATTCATAGTATGTCACTTATTTTTTGACTGGGTCACAGGGGTTACAGCTTAAGCAGTGATCACTAGACCTCCATCTCCCCTTGCTAACACCTTCAGCTAATCCATAGGGACTCCAAAGCAGTCCCAGACAAGCTGTAAGAGCTAATTTTTTCAGCGAGTTTTGGATCTGCCCCAAAGTTTTCTATAATCCTTAGCTTATGAGCATAGGTGGAAGTTGGACAGTAAATTTATTTGGAAATTGAGAACTTTGGACTCAGTTTTTTTGTTTGTTTGTTTGTGTTTCTCACAATGGATAACACATACCCACAATGGCAAACAGTCTGATTATCAATATCACTGTAGTTAGGTTTGGACCCAGAAGGAAGCTGGCACAAGGACGTCAAAACAAGACTAATTTATTTACAAAGGAAATGGCTGACATGGAGGCAAACCTACTTTACACAAAAAGCTGAACGAAAAGAGAAATTGG
>JARVJO010000082.1:15970379-15980820 GCA_031762555.1 Cynodonichthys magdalenae
GGGGTGATTAGGTTTAGGGTAAAGGCTCAGGGTTGGGCTATAGAAATGACCGGAAAATGAATGGAAGTCAATGTAAGGTCTAAGCAGGGACAGAAAAAAACAACAAAAAAAACTTGTGTGTGCAGCCACAATCTTCAGTAAACTATACACCTTACTCTTTTCATCAGACATAAGCATATTGTGACAGGAATATTGATACATAAAAAATAGGCTGTGTAGCTCCATTTTAAAAACAAATGGGACAGATTGTAACTGATTATAAAAAACATCAATAGTTTAGCAAAACAGATCCTCTTAATGATTTAATTTAACAAGGTGTCACTAATGATGAAGAAACTAATATTTAATTATGTTTTCTACTGAAGTGGCTAAAAAAAAAACAACAACTATGTAGCATGCCCCCACGAACAGAAATGAAGCTTTACTGATGGGTTTGATGGGTTTAATGTGCTTTATCCATTTGTTTAACATAACCACCGTAACCATTGTGACCATCGCGACCACCGTAAGAGCTGAAACACATACGACATGTGACTGATTAGCTAGCATCGTTTAACTTAACTTTCTATCTTAAACTTATGCAAAAACAAGCAATAACACACAAAACACTCAAAAACATATCAACTGCTTCCAGTAACAAACCTTTTGCCTCTTCGGAGGGGCTGCCAGTATAAATTAAACATTTTTAGCAAGGTTCCGTATCCATTTTATGTTCGTACTTTGGTTAGCAAGTTGTTACATTTTTAAACGGCGTTAAACAGGAAGTGTACATTCAAAATAAAAGCACTTCGCTTAAAACAGGAAGTCAATAATTTCAGTACAAAATATTTCATATAAAATGTTGCCTGTGCTTCAACAAAATAGGCTTGTGGTTACTTACAAACTATATTTTTGCAAGAAGTAAAGCACACAAAAATTAAAAAGTGAACAAATTCTCAGCCAATACAGATTTCAGTTTTCCATTTAGAGTTTAGAGGGAATATTTACAAACTTTTATTTGAAAAAGAAAAAGAAAATACTGATTTATACAGTTTTAATTATTTAAATAAAATTGTTTTGGTGATATGTACAATGCCCCCCAGAGGCCGGGGCCCCCAGGTTGGGTACCAGTGCTTTATGCCACTAGTTCATAAATCTTTTTTGCTTTCAACACGCAGAATAAAAGGCACAGAGACCTGTGACCCTAACCATTGTAGATGTAACCCAATTAGCAAAGAGCCTTGCAAATGTATATTTAAATATATTTTATGCATTACTGACCAATATTAAATTTTTTTTAGGAGTTAGTTAAAGTTAAATATGTTGTTGGCAATCCTTTCCCACTGCAATTTGAATTGTGTACCTCTTTTCAGGACCTCCTGTAGTACACCTACCAGAGTAAAAATGAATAAGTAAAATTTACTTAACTAAGTTATTTCAACAGGTTTCACTCAACTCAGTTAAGTAAGTTCAAAGCAATTTATTAAATTTCTTTGAAAGAAAATAAACCATCCATTATATTTTAACTGCTTTTACAGAGGTCACTGGTGCTATGTTAAATGAGGTGCGGGGTACACCCTGGACAGATCACAAGCCAATCACAGGGCCACAGAGACAACCATTCACTCTCTCTCACACCTAGGGACAATTTTAGAGTTACCAATTAGCCTAACAGTCGTATTTGTGTCTGTGAGAAGAAACTGGAGTACCTGGAAAAAAACATGCATGCACAGAGAACATGAGCTCTACCCAGAAAGGACCCAGGCCGGGATTCCATCCAGCCACCTTCTTGCTGAGAGGCAACAGCTCTACCAACTGCTCAACAGGGCAGCCGCCTCAACAAGTCCTTAAAAAAAGTGTTCTGTATTGTAAGATGTTATACAGTCTAATTTAGGAGTTCATTTAAGCTGTGTTTCATTGTTTGATTGTTATTGGGGTAATTTCTGTCCTCTGTGTTCAGAGCAGAAGAAAAGCCTATGAAATAAAAATGAATTGGTTATTAAAACACTGCAGCTCCTCAAATCTGTCAGGTGAAAAATAATTATAGAAGACATCACTGACTCAAGATTAGGCATTTGAACTTTTGGTTTGTAATCATTATTTTTTCTAAAATATCTGCTCCTCATTTCTATCAGTTAAACAGACTGATGAATACAATTCAGTATTGATTTACTCCTTTTTTGCATCTTATTTTGTGAGGAAAAAGTCAACCCCCACCCTGACAGCGAGCCTTATTTAGCCTAATTGTCACTGTATAATTCGCACCCTGGTTGCATCTTACATAATAGCCATATCTCTTTGTTTAGCTTTGCTGAATCTCTACCTTTGGCAGCCACATTCTGCAGCTGCACAGTCAGCTTTTTCTTTACATGCACAGTAATGTCAGTCCACTCCACCACTTAATCATTTTGCACTGTTACTCATCTAAAAGGATCATCAACTATCAGATTCTAAAAAAAGACTCAGTTCTTTCTTCCACTTCTGTGATCAGCATTTCAATCTCACTCTCTATGAAGTTTATTTTCTTTCCAATGTGACTGACTGTTGCTGGTTGGACAAAGGGTGACATTAAGAATGTGATAATAGCCTTTTACATGACAATTTTTAAATGGTAAAATATTTTATTTGTACATGTTTAATAATTACTGTTGAAGACATTGTCAAACACCAACATGCCTATACCTGAGTCAAATTTACCAATACTAAAATTTGGTGCTGTAGTGGCAGAGTGCATGAGATCTCTGTCAGTCAGTCTGCTAAGAGATGCAATGTTCACAAATGATTCAAATCTTTTGAAGAACTCTATAAAAGGAACTGAGTCACAAACAGTTGTGAGATGTTCTTTCTCCCCCTCGTGTTTCACACAAATGCAGTCACACGCTCCTCCTTTGCTATTCAACTGAGAGGAAGAAGCACATTGGGGAGGAGTGCAGCAGTTGGTGTGATTGGTGAAGATATGTTCAGGAGGGGAAGGGGTTGCCCATTTGACAAGCACTTGTGGTCTCAGCAGTGCAGCTGTGATACCTGAACTATTGTACATCAAAAGCCACATGAAAAATGGTTCGAAAATATGGCTGCTTTGAAAGGAAGAAATCATTCAAAAATCTGTAAATTCCACCTCCATTTCTGTCTGTAAGCAAAATATATTTGAATCACTGGACAAGTTTTATTTCAAAGCCCTAAAAGTAAATACTGGCTGTACATTTAGAACTGATTGTTTGAGTCAACCTGATTCAATATGGGGTAAATTAAAAGGTTTTATTGTGAGTAGATATTTTCATCTTCTTTAGGAAGGAATATAGTTTTTACATCCACTGGTAATAAGAATGTTTCTGTTCAGATTTAGATTTTTGTTCATTACTTGTTTACTGTTTTTAACAGGCTTTCATGTAAGATGAGGATCCAGGAGTCCAGGAAAGGGTAAGTGTTGCAGAGGTGAAGTCAGAAGGCAGGCAGGCGATACATGCAGTCCAGGAGTCAACTCCTTACTTTTAACTTTTTGAGAAAACTGAACGGTAGAAAGAAGACGAGTGTTTCAGATGAGCCTTTAGTGCTGCATGTCATCGGATGGGACAAAAGGACACACTTTTACGTAAAAAAAAAGACACAAGGAGGATGCTGGAGCCCTAAATAATGACAAAAAGCTAAGCAATACACAATCCTCAACTGATTCATTATTTTCTATTTAAACATGCATAACATAACATAACATAACATAACATAACCACAGCTCTAAATTTAAGCATACACGACTTTCACACACATCTACTGTACTTACCTCTGAACAATAATTGCAACCATTTTTTCTATGTCAGCATCAGAATGTTGGAACTTTTTTCATCAATCAAAAGGTAAAAAGCATTTAAGTTATGTTTCTGCCTCACTCATTGCCGTAAACACTGCTTGTGGCATTTCATCAAAGTGACGTTGCAATCTAACAATAAGTCATTTTTATAGTAACTCACATTTTGGTACAAGATTGTTTGCTACGTGTAATTATTTACAAAATGGGGTCATAATGAATATGTCATAACTAATTGGACCTGTAATTCATATTTCTCTGTTTTAAAGACCATTTTTAGTTATATGATTCATGAATAAAGATGTTAAGATTAACTAGTTTGTACCAAATCATAAACACACACAATGCATTATTAAAACTCATATTGGCTCACACTATTTTATGACTGAATAATGTATTGTATCGTACCATATTGGCTTTTTGCTGCTCATGTATCAAAAAAGTATCAGATCATTATCAGTGTCAAGATATTAACTGAATCAGCCATGGACCTGAGATGCACAACTACCTATTGATGGTGTCATATACATTTGTAAATAAAAATACTGTACATATTTGTACAGAATATTTATTGTTTTGACTTATTTTAATTTCTCCAAACTGTGTTTTAGCATCTGTGGTTAAAAACAATGATAAAGTCAGAACAAAATGTTTTAGTAAAAATCCAGCAATGAACAAGTGAACAGTTAAAACTGAAAGGAATTTGCAGCTTCATTGTTGTTGCAACCACTCCACTCAGAAGAAATTTAAAAGTTGTTTTTTTTTATGTTCCGAAACCAGAGTGTCAGAAAAAAAAGACAACAAAAGTGGAGCAACAGACTATGGCTAAAAACAGGAGGTGCGAAAAGAACAATAATGCAAAGGTTTTTCTAACAGGTAATAATTGCATCGTTTTAACCATATTGTCAGATATTTTATTGGATAGTTCCTTGAATTTGGGTTTACAGAAAAAAAAAACTGCATTGAAAGGAACCAACAGAAGTGGTTCGAGCAACTGCTAAAGATGCCTACTGGATGCCTTCCTAGGGTGATATTATGGGCATGTCCAACTGAAAGGAGAACCTGGGGAAGACCCAAGACATGCTGGAGATACTGACAGGCTGGCCTGGGAACACCTTGGAAGCCTCCTGGTCGAGGTGGCTGTGGAAAAAGATGTCTAGGCCTCTCTGCTCAAGCTGCTACCCCCGCTAGCCAGACCCCAGAACAAGAAGCAGCTAACACATAGATGGATATTTATTGATTTATTTATTTTTTTTGGTGTTCATGTTACATTGGTAAAACTAACAGTGAGAAGATAACAAAAATGTGCCATTCCAAACTTTATCAGACATAACTGACATTTGCAACCTTTATCGCACTCCCTCCAGGCTTTGTGCGAAACAGTCTGCATCTGGATTGTGGCCTGTGACATTTAGACAACAGTTGGCACGGTATCAGTGGGTATTACAAGACCGGTAGTGGCCATAAATGCATCTTTTTGTATTTATTTTGATGGAAGTTCAATGTATGAAGCCAGTATGTGGAAATATAAAACAACTGACCAGATAAATTACCACTTAGCCCTGTTCGTATGATGAATTCAGACTAGTATGTGAGCATGGCGATCACTCATACAATACTGTGGTGAAACAGTGCTGACATGTTTCTGATGGACTTTTTAATCAATTTCACCAGTGCATGTAAACGTAATAATAACATCATTAAGCGTATGGTAATTATAGCTGCAGGCTCTTCATTGATCTCTCTGGGCAAAGGGGGTGATCCCCTTTCAGCAAAGGAATAATAGCTAAACCTTTAACATGGACGTGAATCAATAAACCTGCAGGATTTCAGCCCAAGTTGTGAAATGTGCACCACCGCTGGGCACCCATTATGCCGAGTGGTCGTGAAATTTTATCATTGCTTCCATCCTGGGAAATTCTATGCGTTAAGAAAATAATTCTAGTGCCTGATTTGTGATGAGCTGATTGTCCTTAATATTAATTACATCCAGAAAACCAAGACGGTCCGTGTATAAATGAATAATTCATGATTGTTTTTGAACCAGCCTTGTGAAACTGGCATTCACTAAATAATGTATGACTCTGTGTCTTTGATAATAAGGTTTGCATTAGAAGTAATATGCTTTCATTCATTCCATACAGGAGCAGATTCTTGCTCGGGTGAGTTATTGTAAAAGAATTGATTTCCCTAAAACACTTTGTGCCAAAAGACATTAGTCAGCATTGTCTAGAAGTCAATGCTGGACATAAGAAAAGGTCTCATGTGTCTTACAATGGAAGGTAAGGAATATCACAAGAGTAAATCAGATTATTCCTTTAATGACAAAAAAAATTGCCAAACACAGTGATCATTGAGTCCTAACGTATATAAACACATGCAATCATGAGAAACATCATTCTGAAAATGAATTTGGGCCTCTGTTGAGAGGAGTTTATTAAGTGTATCTTAACATCCAAATAAGATTTCCTAGAACTAAGTGGCAAGAGCACGAGAGCAATCTGTGCAGCCTATAAAGATTTACCCAAGCATGTAATTTCACCAAGAGATGAAAGACCAACTTTAATGAGTGATTAAACAAAGAAAGGAATCAATAAATATTTATGCTTCCATCCAAACATGTTGTCTGAATATAAAATAGGTGCACGCTGGAAAGGAGGATAAGGGTTTAAAATAATATATAATCTGTGCAATAAAACCTGATGTGGACTTTTTATTAAGGATCAATATATGGTTAATAAGTTTTGTTTCACATCATATTTTTTCCTTCTCTGGTGGTGACACTTGATCACAGTACTCTGGACCATTTTAAGTAAAACCAAGAAAAAATAGCTGGATTTCAGTTTGACACTTGTTCGCTTTATGATATATTTAGATGCTTTGATCCAAACAGCAGTCAGACAAAGCCCTGATCGGTTTGATTATCTCGGAGAGAAAGGGGGAGAACGAACTGACAGAGGTAGATTTCTGTCAAAATTTGACATAACAGTGATGTCATACTCACATTCACAATTACACATGCATTGACATTGAACTGGTTCATTTTCCCCAGTTATTATTTCAAAGTTGGAATTAATCACATGGAGGGAAGTAATGACTACACCTAATCATAGACTTGTGCTTCTTGCTCAGCAATAATTACAGTCAGACTGGCTACCCAACTGTATGATTTATGACAGAACATGATGGATATTAATGGATTCTGTAATTGGTGCATATGTTTATGAAAATGGCTGTCTAATGCTGGCAACATTTTTAAAAAAATGATGTCAAGTAAAGCAAAATGCATCTCAGAACTGACCAACAGAGGGCATGTCAAGGTTTTAAATATTGGTTTGAGTGAATGTTGAGTCTTATTTAAATTGAACGTTTTTATTCTGTTTAAGGTTTTTGTTGTCATTACTTTTAGTATTTAGGTATTTTTGTTTTAGTACTCAAATTCTAAGCTATTGTACACACCTCAAATTTTTCATGATTGTCTACTATTCTGTTGAAGGTCAGCCTGGTGCTTTTAGGTTCACTTTTAAAGGCGACCAATCTTTGTAAATCCTTCTTTTCCACATTTAAATCTGTCAATTGAGGTTTATATGAATTGGAACTGCAATGCTTTGGTCTGAAATCCTTATTTTAACTTTACAAGCCCCTCTTTCACATAATAGGGAGCAGATAAAAATTGAAAAATATAACCCAAACAGAATATAAATGCAGCACCGGGAGGACTAAATTCATATTTCCCGCACTACTCCAAGTACACAACAAAAGGCATTTAACTGCTTATAAAGTTGTTTTTTGCATACCAGGTAATGTTATCACAGGCTACCTTTTGACTCAAATGACAAGTACATACAAAAAGTTCAACTTTAAAAATAATTTAAAAGTTATTTAATTTAAACTTCTACAGGTCCTAGCTATTTTCAGTAACATATTAAAATGTACATATTTTGACATGATTTGCTAGCTTAAAATTTCACTAACAGTCATACCAACATTAGTGGTTTGAAAAAAATGCCATTACTTTGCGAGAATGTTTGAAAAGTAATAATCTTAAGCAATAAGTACAATTCATAATCAATTGAATGAAAGTTGCTTAAATGCTTAAAATGACAATGAATTGGGTTTTGGAGGAAACACATCATTTAAAACACAATGGTTTGACTTGGTCCACTAGCTGCATAACATTATCAATAAATAAAAGTTTAATAATTTAATAACATTTCAATTAGTGACAATGTTGGCTGAATAACTTTAACAAGACAGTTCTTTAAAATAAGAGTTTAATTTCTCTTGTGAATCAGAAATGGTAAAAATAACTGCAGCTAATTTGTTTTACATTTATGGTATGTTTTAGAAATGCAAATAAATATAATTTTAGCATTACCATAAAAAGCTACACTTGACATATTGGATAATTGTTTTTTTGAATTATTTTTGTAAAGTTATACTTTTACTGATGTTACTGTTCATTTAAAATAAAATTCATACTTTAAGTTAGTTTATGTAGAATTTATAACTGTAGCAGTATTGTGAAAAAACAACTACAAAAACAGTCACACAAAATTATGTTGCTAGAACATGATCATGACATCAAGATTTTGGCAACTGGTATGACACTTCACAATACTATACCACACTTTAGTATAAACCTTTATTTCTTTCAGGACCTGAACACCTAGCTGTTAGCTTAGTTGGTGGCAAATTGTTTAAAATGTAAAAGTAAGGAAAACATCAACATTTATTCATACTTCACTCACCATGATCTATCAGATATGCCAAACGTGAACATGTGTGCATAAGAGCATCTCAGCAAGGACTTGGTGTGGTGAAGCAAGAGTTGCTCAGAAAAATGGGGAGATGCAGATTCACAGGACCTCCACACCACAGAGTTCTCATTTAAGGCGCAACACCCCTGCCCTCAGAATCCCCCGAAGCCAACTTTAGTATGGCAGAGGACTGTGGTGGTCCTGACCAGCATTGGTTCGAGCTGCTGCCTCCTGCCTGCAGTGGTGCCTGTAGGCAGAGCTATCACAGCTGAGAAAATGCAAGTGCAAGAGAGGGGGAGAAAAGTCTCTGAGGAGTGCGACGGCAATAGTTAGAAAGAAGAAAATTCAGACAGGTAGTGCTTCTAAAGCCACTAAAACCGCTAGTGTGAGCCACAGTGATAAATTTGAAATGCTATAAAAAAAAACTCAGTCCTCAGAGGTTCAGGATAATTTAAACCACGTGTCATGTTTGGCCAATGCGAGGCATGAATTATGGACTTAGCTTTTTTTCACAACCTTTTCAAAAAGTTGGCATCTACAAACGGACACCAGTGTAGATGGAGCAAGAGAAGCAGCTGTTTATTCTTAGTTTGAAAAGTTAACAAACTAGCCTCTGTAGGCAGGCTTTATGCAAATACAGTATGCTTTTTGGTGATGTAGGCAGTGGAAAGAAGAAAAGCCTCAGCAACAAATTAGGTAATTCAGACACTTCAGGAGCAGTCTTCTGCAGGAGAAACTAAATCCCTCTGGTGTGCGCTGTAACTTTGCAAATGTTTTAAAATTCACAGAAGGACACAAAGAGAGAACGGAAACCGACCTCTCTAACACACACCGTAGATCTGTGGTTGCACTTGCACTTATCAAAGTCAACCTTTTTTCACCCTCCTTCCCCCAGTTAACTTCATCTCCTTTACCACCTAAAGGAAGAAACACCGGCAAAAACTCACATATTCGGACGTTTGCAATAAATGTGGCACTAGTGGTAAAATTAACAACATATTAAGATTTCATTGTGCTTCACTTAGAACCCCTTTCATACAATGTGGTGTGATCTGTTTAGCAGATTTGAATGATACTGAGAATAGAAGCACAAACAATTTGTTCTGGGATGACGGGGATTGATGTAAGATAAAAATTGTTCATAAAGCTGATTTGCTGTGTTCTATGAGTTATTGTATTTTTCATTATGCAAAAAAAAAAGGCTAAAATTATTCTATTAGCCTTGCTTTCTTTTTCTATCAAATATATTATATATATACAGTATATATTTTAGTGCTTGGCATGTTAACGTGTTATTACCGCTTTAACGCAGCCGACGCTTAATGGCGATAATGTTTTAACGCAGTTTCTTTATATTCCTCCGTCTGATCTCTATTCTATATAGACGCGCACACACAGACACACCCAAACCCAGTGGTTGCCGAGGAGAGGCGGGATCTTGATCACTATTGGCTTTAGACAGCCTTCATTAACCGTGTTTCCATCAATGTCTCTTAATTCGCATTTTGAAGTTTCGCGTTAGAAAAGGTGAATGGAAACGGCCTGATTCGAAAAAACTTAACCCTAATGTGCAAAAAAGTTTATACGCTTGCTTGAGGTGGTTTTTTTGGGTTTTTCAAAAACAAGTTAATGCGCAAAAGGAGAGATGGAAACACGAGTCAAATAAGTTCTGACGTAGCGCACATTTAACTCACATGTTGATCAGCTCTTCCCCCTCTCTGTCTGGTACTGATATCAGAGCGACTGCAGCTGGACCCTCCTCCCACTGTCGGCGTCTCCTCAGTTATTCCCGTAACGTGAAGAGACCTGCATTTCTTTTTCTACGTCTCCAGACAGCACGTAACATCGTCAAAACTAGTTGATATGACAGAATAAGTACAACTTTGCCGACAGTAGCAAC
>JARVJO010000082.1:15986784-16000865 GCA_031762555.1 Cynodonichthys magdalenae
CCTACTTCCTGTTTACTATAGACATGCGTCTGACGTAATTACTGGGTGATTCGCATCAAGCCAGTTGATGGAAACACTTCTTGAGTCGCATTTATTATTTATTTCCTTTTTGGAAGATTTTAAAAATTCGCTCAAAATTCGAATTAAAATTGGATGGAAACACAGCTACTGTGTGTCTCATCCAATGAGAGCCTTTGTTGAAGCCTGAAGCCACCAGATTCTTCAGGGCATTTTATCTTTTAAAACTTTTCTTGACGGCCAGCTTGAATGAAGTAAAGTTATCTGAAAGAGCTGCAATGCTGAACTGTCTCATCACCGAAGCAGTTTGAGCCTGAAAGACATGAAAATTGAAAAACAAAAGAGAAAATGTACATAGTGTGTCACACATGTATTGCAACATACAAACATACACATTCAGCCAGAGTAGAGTGATTGTTTCTAAAAAAATAATTGAGATTAATCGGGATTAATCGCAAAAATATTTTGAGATTATTCATGATAAAAAATTTTAATCTATGCCCAGCACTAATATACATATATATATTCATATATATATGTGTTTTAGTTGTATGACTGAAGGATCCCACATACTCTGGTATACTGTGTGCGGTCCATGAGCCACGCGGACTTCGTGCATATTGTCCACGGATGTTTGAGACTTCATGCTTGAGCGTGATCCCAATTTCAGTCACAGCGCCAAGGTCGAGGAGGATGAGATAACTTGCATTTTAGCTTATTTTTGGTAATTATTAACAAACTTAAAAAAAAGTCTTAACTGACAATTGTTTATTTTCTACTAACCTTATACTTGCTGATTACGGCACTACAAACAACAGAGGACAGTGTGAAAGAAGACGATACAGAGAAACCTGATAAATAATTATTCAGTGACAGAGGATGAGTGGCTTTTGAGGCAGTAGTTTTATTTTTTTCATTTTTTTTTTTGTGAAAAGTGCAGTTTTGTGACAGGTGAAGAAGACAGAGGCAGACAACATCAGGCTGAAGGTAGACGTAGTGAGAAGAAATGGGTTGAAGCAGATAAAAGGTATGGTATGTAGGTGGAGTAACACTCACATTCTTCACGGTAGCAAAGTGGATTCCTCGAAAAGTGTGAAAAAAAAAGTATGAATTTTTAACTCCAGTATTCCAAGACATTTTCTGGGAAGAGGACTGATTTTAAAATACAGAGATTTCTGAACATCTGCTGGAGGAAAAACACCCATATTTTTTCCACAAGTTTGTAAAATTCTATATGCATATTCATTGCTAAATATTATTTCTGATGAATTCTTTTGTGCTAACTGCTGACACGATCCGGTATTAACCCTCTTACATTGCAATAGTGATTTTCAAAGTCACATTCAAATGATGCTAATATTACAGATTTTTTTTTCATTCCATAGTATTGGAGGACAGAAAGGCAGATTTTGTCAGCTGCCAGTCAATATTACTCCAAGATTAGCAGAAGATTAGCAGATAAGGTGAGCAATTATTCAGAGGATTTCTTTTAAATATTTGGAGCACTCTGGAGGCTGCTAAAAGAACAGGAGGCAGAGTTTTATAACAAGGCAGGGAGAAAAAAATTGGATCGTCAAATTTCAGTATGGAGCTATCTGTAAAGGTCAGCCATGTTCTGTTTAAGCTGCAGTCCATTGAACAAAGCCTGTGTTCTCCCTACTGCTCCCAAAGTTCATATTGAAGAATTGATTGGCACTACCCAAATGTATGCTCTATATATCCCCCTCAAATTTATTCAGCTTCAAGTACGAATGAGGGAAGACAGACAGAGACAAACACCCAAAGTGAAGCTCTCTTTTAAATATTGTGCAGAAATATGGTTTTTGTATTACTTTTAAAATAATAAACAATTAAGCAGTAATTGCAGCAATGCCACATGTTTTACGGTGTTGCAGTCAACGAAAATAAAATCCATCTATCTCGTTTGTTCTGTTTTTTTCTGTTCTTTCAGACTGCATCCCTTAGGAAGCAAACTGATGGCAGAAAGTAGTGACAGTTTGTTGTGTTTAGCCTGCAAGGACCAATAAATTTTGACAACTCAACAGACCTCATACAACCTGATATTTGTTTGAGTGTCAAGGTTGTTGCTCCTGACAATAGCGCAGGAATAGTGTGAACAGTTTGGTGAGTAACTAAAGACAAAGTCAGTCTTGCAGCAAAGTGAAAAAAAAAAAAATATGTGAAAGCCTGTAATGAAGGTCAAAATAATAAAAACAAATGTAGGAGCAAAAAAAGGATAAAATTTGAGTATGGGAGATTGTTCTCTCAGCCAATATCACACACTGTATTTTTGACCTTTTTAAAATTAAATTCTACAGAAAAAAAAAGTGACAGAACATAATACGTGCAAAGCCTGGTTGTAATTTGAGACTAATTAAAATTTTAGGTCCAGATGTTTGCTGCTGTTATTTACTAAACACATTGCTTTGGCAGTTTGAGCGCATTAGAGGCTTTTGCTGCCAAATTAAGACATTGCTTCATGACATTTCGGTTCATAAATATGGGTGACAGTTTTTGCAATATGAAGAGTGAAGGCGGGCGTTTGTGTTGCTTACAGTGCTAGCCTACGGCGGCACTCTCAGTAGTTGAACTGGTGACGAGCAAAAAAATTCTAAATAAAGTCAGGCGTCTTTACTTAGTCATACTTGGAATGTTGCTCACTGATGTCAAAAGACGAGATAATCACAGGCATCCCACAGATTTGTCTGTTTTGTCAGACTCAAAGCAGTGTTTCCTGGGTATGTGACGCCAAGGAGGAGATGCTGCCTCAAAGGCTAAAGTCAAAAATATCTCTGTGCATAAACACTTCAGATTACATTAAAGATTTCAACATGATTGACACAATATGCATTTATGCATCTGTGGCTGCTGCAAGGAAAGCATGCAGCACATTCCTTTCCTTCTACCCACAGGTAGAAATATGTTTTGCATGTGTATACTTACCATATTATTTGTCTTCATTGCTTCATGTGATAATGTCATTAAGTTCTTACATTGACTGTTAAAGCTTGAGCTTTTGCTTTTTTTCTATAATGTTTTTTAAACATTTCTGGATGTTTATATGATGGGTTTGTGTAGGTACTTATCGTATTTTCTATTTGTTTTTATGTATTGTCTTTTTGTTTTGTTTTATCTAACATATTGTTTGTCAAAGGAATTTTTATAATCTAACTGTCAGCATGATTGGTGCACAGTTAAACCAGAAACTGTTGTTACCAGAAAAAAAGTGCCTGTCTCTTTTGTTTCACACTCTGTTCATAAAGGCTCATAGAAAAACAGAGGGAAAATATTATAACAAACAAACAATTTAATATCGAGATGCTCTATTTTTGAAGCTACATTTTCTATAATTTAATTTAATTATTACCATCACCCTGTGTTCATATAATTGCCTCTGTTGTTTGCATGTGTGTGTATGAGTGCACATGTGTTGGTCTAAACCAGTCTCTCATGAAACCATAAACAAATCTGAATAAAACTCAGAAAATAATCACTGGTGGTGCATTTACAAGTGTTTAACTTTTGGTGTCAACCTGATTCAAGATGGACACCCAAACTAATCAACCATGTAAAACACAAAAGTATGGCAGTTTGTGTAGAGTACATTCAGTGGCCTTTAATTAGGTACACCTTGCTAGTACAACTGCCTTTTTTCTTCGTGTCATAAATTCAATTATGTGTTAGAAATCTTCCTCAGATGATCTGGTCCAGATTGATATGTTAAGATCACACAGTTGCTGTAGATTTGTCAGCTGCATGCCCACAATGTTAAAGTCCTATTCCACCACAGTGGAGTGTCAGAGTGTCAGAGTCCATTGAATCCAGATCCATCAGAGCAGGCAATATCGTTTTAATTTCTTATTGTCCTATTTTTTGTGAGCCCATGTAAATTGTAGTCTCAGTTTCTTGTTCCTAGCTGACTAGAGTGGCACCTAGTTTGGCCTTTTGCTGCTGTAGCCCATCTGCATCAAGGTTGAATGTGCTGTGCATTTCGAGATGGTATTCTGCAGACTTTGGTTGAAACAAGTTGGTTTTTGAGCTACCGTAGCCTTTCTGCCATCTCAAACCAGTCTGCCTGTTCTCCTCTGACCTCTGACATTAACAAAGCCTTTTTGTCCACACAAATGCCATTCACTGGATGTTTTCTTCTTTTGGATCATTTTATTTAAAAGCAAAAGATGGTTTTGTGTAAAATTCCCAGTGATTCTGCAGTTTCTGAAATACTCAGACCAACCCAGTAACAAACTTGCCATTTTTAAAGTTAAGTAAAAACCCTATTTTTCCCCACTCTGATGCTCAATTTGAACTTCAAGTCCTCATCAACACTTCTACGTACCATATCTAAAATTATTTAGCTGCTGCCATGTGATTGACTAGTAATCTACAAGTGTTAACAAGCAATTAATAAAGTTACCTAATGTGTGTGTGTGTGTGTATATACTGTATATAATCTTAACACAAAAAGTAAGGATGTTTGCATTTGGCAAATTTTTTATTTGTTGTAACAATGCTTCTTGGAAAAAAAAATTATACTACCTAATTGGCAGCACCAGAATCTCAAAGCAAGAGTCAATTGCAACAACAAAATAAACTGTTTGGCAGAGAAGATTTGGCATTTGTTTCATGTGCACAACCCACATACTCAGCTCTACTGCTCATCCCACAAATGCATGTTCCTTACAAATGTGACACCATTTAAAATGTAAATTAACAGGCTTTCCAACAGTATAATTTTTTTTGTCAATAATCATTGTTACAACAAATACATACATAATCTACCAAACACATATTTCCTTACTTTTTGTGCCAAGATAGTCCATTTACTTAAGCAGATCCATAAAACAATGTAAACGTTTCTTTATTGCAGTTCTCAAGAAACCCTTTAACATGTGACTAGAAGGAAGTGTCTGAAAGCTGGTGGCATTTCAAAACTTTACCCACAAATCTGATGCAAAAGAAAATGTGATTTTATGAAATTCTGCATGCAAGTAATATATTTTCTCAAAAGGAAGCAACATATACTATATATGTTTTTCTCCAATTTCAAATGGCTGTCACATGCATTTCCAATGAATAAAAAAGTAAAAGGAAAAATCCTAATATTAAGAAATTGGTCATAATACAGATGATGATTTAACTCATTTTGTCACAAAACCGGTGAATGTTTTGTTTAACTTGGCTTGGCGAAGTGACAACAAACAGAAAACAGGGGACCTCCCTTGTTTTGTGTTTACTGGAACAATATGAGAACTCTGAGAATTTTTGTTTCTCTCTTATTTCTAAAGAAATATCAGATTCTTCACGTCTGTGTTAGCCATTAAAACATATAAAAAATAAACACACAAAAATAAATATTATATTTGCTACATTTTATTGTGAAACAGATGATACATTACTGAACCATACTTCAGACTTGGATCATATGAAAAAAAAAAAAAACATCCATCTGGGTGTGTGTGGGGATTCTTGTCCCCCTGCTTAGATCTGTTCACAAATGGCAGTGTGTAAAGAAACACACCTAAACACAGACACTGCCATAAGCCAAAGACTTGGGATTATTGCTCAAGTAAGTGAATCAAAATCTATAAGAGGGGGAGAAAAGCTATTTCTCAAACACCTGTTGAAGATGAAGTCACAGAAGTGTTTCAACTGCTGTCCCCACAAACACACTACCTCCTACACTTCATAATGAAAAGCCAGATTGTTTCAACAAATAACTTTGTTTCTAATAATTTTAACAAATTAATATTAAAAAGCTACAAAGTAATGCTAATGATCCACAACAGGTGAGCCTTAACGAGCTTTCTGTTTTGAACTTTGCTGAGTAATTTGGCTCTCTACCAGAATGTAGAACATGCAGAGCTGTTTGGATAACACTTTCAGGAAAGAGAAATCAAAAAAATAAATAAAAATGATGAAACTATGCCTTGAGAAATTGTTCAATGTAAAAGTACAGCAAGGAGGACTTTCTTAGGTAAATAACTAATTCCACCTGTGTTAAAGGCCTGTGCATGCATGTCAGTTAACAGATAGCTATGAGTAGCATTATGGACTGATTTATAAATAAATATTTTTAATAAAAAAGTGTTTTACATTACAAAATGAGATTATACTTATAACTACAGTTGTATTATTAAACTATATTATATCAGATGTTGCCTCTGATCTGTCCTTGACAAAATATAACTTTGTGATTTTACATGTTTCTTTTAAAATTGTTGCTTTTGAAGTCCATCAAGAATTTGGAGTTATTGACAGAAGTCATGAAGGTCCAGTTTATGAAAGCCACAGATTGTGAATAAGTATTGTATCATGTTATTCAAAGGTTTTTTTTTGTTCTGCTGTCTGAATTCAACAAATCTAATCCAATTTTTCTACATGAAAAAAGTCAATACGTGGCCTTAAACTGTTCTGCAATTTGCATTTAAAGCAGCCTGTTATAAAAGTCCAAACACTGCTGTGGTTGAATGCAGTACCAAGGTATTTTTTTCTTATAACATGTTTTTTTTTGTTCCATCCATCCATCCATCCATCCATCCATTTTCTTTACCTGCATTTTTGTTTTTGGTTAATGGGGATCACTGGTACCTATGTCCAGTAGTCACTGCGAGAGGCAGGGTACACCCTGGACAGGTCACAAGTCCATCACAGAGCCACTTAGAGATAAACAACCACTCACGTCTAGGGACAATGTAGAGTTATTAGTGTACCATCCATGTTTTTGGTCTATGGGAGGAAAGCGGACTACCTAAAGAAAATCCACTCGTGCACACAGTGAACATTCAAACTCATCATGTGAGCTTCTTGCTGTGAGGCAACAGCTCTGAGTATAAATGTTTGTCTTCATTTAATGCTCCATGGCCTCTCTATACAATGGCTGATTTGGTGGATGAATTGATTCCAATTCTACTGTAGATTTTTGTCTTTAATTTGTTTTTCAGAAAGTAAACATCTGGACAATTTCAAATGTGATTAATTCAACGAATAATATGTTTTCAGCAATAGTTAACTGTCATACCTTGGTTCTTGTGTGGTATCATTGTTTTGTCTTTGGTGGAACAGTTTTTGCTTATATGTGTGTCTGTGTTTGTTTGCCCATCATGTTAGCAAAATATCTGGTGACTAACTGAATCGATTTCCATGGGACTTTCACAAAGTAATTAAAGGATGAACTTCTAGACCTAAGAAAACACAAAAATATCTAAATCAGCTACATTTATAGAAACTGAGCTAAGGTTTAATGTGGTAGCTCCTACTGTGCTCCTACTGAAGGTACAACGTGTGTTAAAAATAGATTTAAAAGAAAAGCTCAAAAATTATTATTCAGATCCACATCTAAAACTGATTTACTTTTGTAGTCAAACAAATTAAGATGGCCGCCACTGGTAAAAGCTAACATGCAGATTTTATTTCAGAACTCAAAACTCTTTTTCTGAACCAATTGCTACAATAGATAAGATAATAATTGTTCAGATCTTTTCCATTTAAGAAAACTTAAAAAGATTTTAATTATTTTATAAGGCAAATCATTGAACGTAATTTAATCAGAAACACAAATTGAAACTTTTCAAAATAAAATTACATAATTTCTGTAAATGATCTGTTCATTAACCTAATGTTTGTCATTGATGCAGCTCAGAGAACATATGGCATGCCCTTTGTGTTGCATGTAGATTCAGGTTTGGAATAAAGAGCACCAATGCCTATGCGGTTTTGTGTAATTGGGTTTCACTTGAACCCTTTTTTGGCAAGTCTATGACCTTTGCATTCATTAACTGGCTGCTCGTCCTTTTTGATATCCCTCTTTCAGCTACATTTGCAGGCTGTTAAGCAGATTCCTTTTATTTCTACGTATTCATTTTGAAAAGCAAAGCAGGTGACACAGATTTAATTTCGATTTAACTAAAATATAACAAAAAAAGGAGCTTGAAACTACACTGCTGTTTGGCACCCGGTTAACTTTGAAGGGCACTTGAGCATCATTCAGACTGTACAGACTGAACGGGGACACAGGGAATAAGGACACAGAAACTGTTACAGGCTCATAACACCATGCACTTCAAAAGGAATCAAATAAGAACAATGCATTGCTCGAAACATTCAGTGTGCTTTTCTGGTGGCCTTTGCTTTGTCACATGTTTCATATGAATACATTTTGACACAGTGGAAAACATTTCATTTCTGAATTTTACAGAATGTGACCCCATTTCACAATGAATCAGTTCTCAGAACTATAGAAGAAATTAAAGTTGTTGTTTTTTTTTTTTTTTTGCTGATTTTTTGTGCACTTAAGGGCTTGAGTTGAAAATAGAAATAATTAAACAGAATTTCTTTTTTTTACTCATGCACGGTCAAGGTTAAAGTTCCCAACATGAAAAAAAAAACAAAAAAAAACATTTTCCCACTTGAATAGTAATGAAGGCTTTCCCACCTGTCTATAGTATTCTCTATGCCCATTGTATTAATTCCTCCTCAGAACAAAGAATGAAACAGTTTAGATTTTAAGACATACATTTCTTATAGAGTTGAATAATGCTCATTGCCCTTCCTGCAAGATATTCATCTCATCATATTTATTTTTTTTCTTCTGCGCTCAGAGCTATTTCCTGCCTTCCCTTATCTTCCCTGCTTTGCTGCTTGGAGCCTCCTTTACTATTTCATCCAAAACCAGAAATCAAGGATATTTTTAATTATGAAATTTTGGAACAAGTTTTCTTCCATGGGAGGACATGTCAACGGTGGGACCTCTGTTTGACTAAGACAACTACCTGGATACATATTTGGATTCTAGTCACTGGATTTCTGCTGACTGGCTTGGTGGTCTCCTGTTGTTTTGCAAAACAGCGTTCATACAGCGTTTTACTGCAGTCAGTCACACATACAGTGACAATAATATATTTACACAAATTCAAACACCAAAAAAAAACCACAAACCTTTTTAACAATTCCACCCACTTTTAAAGTCTGTAGAAGATTTCAACCCCGAGCCAACGTTTTAATTGAACTTTCCTGTAATTTCCTGAATTTGGATATGTTGAAATTCGCTCTAGTAATGTATTTTTCTGTTATAATATTACCACTGAATCTCAGCATAATTCATGTGACTTGTTCGATCATTTGAGAGAGTGGCAGATGATGTAAGTAAATGATTTGCATGACATCATGAATGGAGATTGCCGCTGGGTTGACTTCAAAATGTAATCAGTCATAGATGTACAGCCAGTGATTGCCTTCTGCACGTTTCATTAGAATGTATCCAGTGATTTGTGATATATTTTGCTTACAAACAGAAACACACGCACAAAGATTTTGTAAAAAACATTATCGCCTGCCTTTTGCCTTTTGGTGTTGAGTGTACTGAAGTATGCAGAATACAGAAAGGGATGCTGCTGGTACAGAATTTGTCCCATTTATCTAACTTGTCAGATGCAGTCTCTGGCACCTGCTTTGACCTTTACTAAACTTAAGTTTTAATACCACACAGGTAGGACCTGATGCAGTTTTAAAATATCTTTCGACCACAATACACTCAGCTTCTCTTAATTAAAGGTCCTGTGTTATTGGCCTCAGATTTCTTCTTTGCTTTCCTCTTTGTATCGTCCAATGAGAATGGGATGGTGGTGGTGGTGTCCAGTGTTGCCAGCCCTGGGTTGTTTCTGTGGTAATGAGCTGTCAAGGATATAAAGAAGGGTTCTCTCTTTTTTTTCTTTTGCATATCTCTCCCTTCCAAGCAGGGAGCGCAAGCGGCAGAGCAAGCCTGGCAGCAGCATCTGTGGAGAGCACACCCAGGGGATGCTGGTGTCACAGATGCAGTTTAAGAACCACGTGAATGGAGAGCCACCTACCCCCACCCCCCTTCAACGACTGGCTGTGGAACCCAGCGTGATTAGACCTGTAGATGGTGTCGCCTGAATGGGAAATGGGTTCTGGGGTTGCTCAGGAGGACGGCTCTAAAGGACTAATTTAATTTGCCAGCCACTAATGACAAAAATAAATTCTCCAGTCAGGCTCTGCTCTTTTGGGCTTGCTGATATGTTTCTCTCTGATTGTGTAAGTGCTAATTGTCTCTTTCAATATGATTTCGGCTGGCCAACATCACACTTGTTCACCAGTCCTGTGCACAGCTATTAGGGCTGTAGCGTGAAATTAATTTTCCTTGTTTGATTCATCCCTCTTTCTGCTACTCTGTGACTCATACTGTACGTCCGCTGCTTTCCTCGATTTTGTCTGTTTTGAAGCTGCACCTGAAGTCATAATGAGAATAAGACTTAAAAAAAAAACACAGGCTTCATACAGTTGGTTGAAAAGCACTTAATGTTTAACAGCTACCAACAAAAATGATTACTTTCTGTAAATGTTCAATTTGTCATGTATTCAATAATTTTTAAGTTCAAGATTTCATTTAAACCCCAACAATCCAGCTGCTCTTATCTGGTCTCAGTTAAAAGAGACATATCCTGCTTTTATATCCTTCATTTTCACATTAAAATCATTAGGTCCATTTAAAGTGGAACTGCAATGCTTCAGTCTGATATCCTCTTATTGTAACTTTACAAGTCTTTTACCCCTTTTCTGAGGTGTGTCTCAAAACAGCTCATTTTGATACTGTTTCTTTAAACCCAAATGAGTCTCTTCCCTGCCCCCTCGTCCAGCTTCCAGACTGGTTCATTGGTAGAGGGGTTCATGTCTATATACTGGCACGGAAACTTCTTATGTCCAAACTAATTAAAAAATGCCAACAAGGGAAGACTTGTCCATCCAGCCTTACATGTTGGAGCCAGAATCTGCGAGAGCCAGTGGAGAATGAAGATGACCAAATTGTACTTGACAAGTCCAGACCCAAGCTTCATTGCAGTTACTGGGAACTATAATAGTTTAGAAAACGTCATAGAATAGAGAGAAAATAGAACGGGTTGAAAAATATGACCCCGAAAAAATATAAAGATATCTAAGCAATACCAGAAGAAACCAAATCTTTTTTTTTCTCTCCTAGAGACTCTATATAGCAAAATGTATTTAACAGCAAAAAAAGAGGATTCTGCATGTGTCCCCTTAAAAGAGCAATGACACACCTGTATGATACTGAGCAAGAACTCAAATAAATTTATGCGGGGCTCTGTGCAAAGGTTATGGAAAATTAATATCTTGATGTAAATAGGTTTTTGACCTACCTCAGCTTTGAAAAACAAACTTGAATTCTGACTGGAGTGACAAGCTAAAGGCTAGTCATGGTCAGGCCAATACTTTGATGAACTGCTGCCATTCTAAGACAACTCCAGACTGAAAATATGCACGTTTATTTGTAATATTTGTACCAAGTGTGAAAACTGTACTGAACTCAATGTGGAATTATGAGCTAATTTTTAGATGCATTATAGTGGAAGGTTTTTACTTCTTGTTGCCAAAGAAAGACCTTCTGTTTTTATAGAAATACATTTTTAAAAAGTGCAACAAGCTGCTACATTTATTGTTGGGTGCATATTTGACAATTTATTTTGCTAAAATACATGAAAAGTTATGTTGGCAACAAAGCCCTTTCTGTTCTGGAGGAAGAAACTTGTAGATGTGCCTCATCTTTCATATTTTGACAAAGTCAAAAGAAGCAGCCTAATGATTAATAACTATTAGAACTATAAATATCCACGTGTGTCTCCATAGACTGATCAAATTAAGTGGTGGTTAGAAACCAGGAATTCTGGAAATAAAAGCAATATCGAGAACAAAGATGAAAGATGTGTGGAATAGAAACTGATAAAGTTGGTAGTGATGTATGTTCCCTTCAATTCTAAGGGATAGGAATGGTTCCTCCTCCTAAGAGGGGTGGTGATAAAGACAGATTCTGAAGACAGTGGGAGTCATTTTTAATTCAAACATGACAGAATGAAAGCCCCAGAAGGTTTTTAATGAAGATCCATTTGCACTGGGATGTTAGGTCTTTATTGTATTATCCTCAATTCAAATTCATCACATGTTTTATCCATACTTCAGAAGCGTATGTGCTATTATTTTAGGCTATTATGAGCAAGCCATTATAGAACCTAGCCATTGTTGTTTAGCTTCTAGCAGATAATCCATTTCCATCAGCATTTTTATTGCAGCAATTGTAAACAAACTATTGCTTTTTTGCTTATTAGATTCCACTGAATGCTGTCTTTGAGAACTTATTAGTTTTCAGATCTGTTCCTTTAAACAGGTTATGAGATTGATTTTTAGGTTGTCTTTAATGGATTTTGTAGATTTAGTGTTCTACTTGCTGTTAGCATTGCTGGATGTTAGGTTGGAGTCTCCAATAATCATGGGTCTTATGTTGGGAGGTGTAACTGTTTGGGTAGTTTTATTGATGGATTTTTTTAACATATCCTTGCCAACTGTTTTCTTTTGTTAGTTTTTTTTTTTATATTGATATGTTTATCATTGTGGACTGCACACACACCGGGGGGACTTCTGAAATTGCTAAATAACTTGGTTATCAGAGCCTGACATTTGTGAGGCAGCAGTCAAAGCTTCGAATTTATCTTTTTGTTACTGACAATTCTTTTCTTTTTCCTTTAAAGAAAAATCAATTTCCAGTGTGTTTGTGTCTGTAAACATAACAACTTCTTGTCAGCCTGAACTAAACACCTGATACTGAAGGGGATGCTACAGGGAGATTCTATAAAGAGGCCTTCTGAAGACGTCTGATGCTTGCTTTATAATATTCATGAATACATAACCAGGTTATCAGAGTTAGAAACAAACTTTATAATGTGATTCATGCTGCAGATAAGAACCGTAACATGGAGTGGAGAGGCACAAATCCATGTAATGACATAGCAGCATGGAAGTCAATAAATCTGACAAAAATTATGCTATCGCAGGATGAACGGACACATGGAGCATGAAATTAAAGGCAGGTAAGGACATCACAGACAGAATGACTTAACAGAGATCAGGACAAATTCACTTGATTTAATTAAGTTTAGGACTATAAATCCAGATGTTGACTCCTTGAAAGGCAGCTGCCAAAAACAGCTTCTTCTTTGTCACATCATGGTGTGTGAAAAGCAGTGTGTATCAGTTTTCTGAGGAGCAGTGAATGTGCAGAGCTGTAAGGATTTTCAAACATTCTTGAACACTAAAAGCATATTTCTTCAAAACCCAAAGAAAGCCATTAAAAACCTTCACTGGTTCACAGTTGTGAAGTGTGCCTATCACACCTGAGCCTTTTATACCAAACCACACACACACACACACAACCTATACACTTAAAAAACAGGTCATATGAGTAGAGTTTTTAGACTCTAAGGCAACAATTGCAAGTGGATATGTTGTGAACTAACACAACTACACAGTCGATTGAAGTTTCTACACGATTACTCCAAAACAAACCAATTAAAACATATTTTATTTAGACATGTCACACAAGTCAAGATGCATTAATTGTAAGATGCATGACAAATTGTACCTTTGACAATCGTGGGACATGTGTGTGAGCGTGCGTGTGGGTGTATGTATGGAAACAATGTAAAACGGTTTTGTTGAAATAGGCACTAACACAGTAGTAAATGCAGCTAAAAGAAATAAACTGTATTATTTACCACTGGTGTTCAATTGAACACTAAATTGATCATTGTGTTTTCTGAAAGATTTTAAATCATTTATATTTGTTTTTCCTCAAAATTTTCTCCAAATCTTCAAGATTTATTGTTTTTGTGTTTTTTTTTCTGCAACTTTAGTTAAAAATCTGTTCAAACAGCAAAGACTCTCAGAGTCTCATGAATTTTGCATCATTCCCAGTATCTACTTAAACAACTAGCTGGTTAAGAATTGTGTAGTGGAAAAATAAGCTAACGCATTCTCCACCAATATGTAAGAAACGTACATTTCTTAGAACCAACGTCATAAGGAAATTATTAAGCAAGGGATCTCTTATTTTCAGTAAACATTTCTTCTGTACCAAAGGGAATGGACAGAACACAATAAGTGAACCAACTCAGTGAATTTAAATTTGATCTATCAATAAATGCGATCATTTATTTACATAATCAAACAAATCACGAGTGAACAACTTATTTATGAGCAAT
>JARVJO010000082.1:16046351-16064663 GCA_031762555.1 Cynodonichthys magdalenae
CTCTTGGAGGAGAGACGAAACGTTTCATTAAAAAAAAGAAGCTGTCCAGAGGACCTACTTATTTTTCCTTTTGAATTAACATTTTATTATACATTTTAACATTACCCAATAAGCACATCATGAGTACTTCAGTGCTATAAATGATTTATTTTGTAAATGTTTTCTTTAAAAACAAAATAGAAAGAAAAAATGAAAACTAGTGTGGTCAAGTTCAGAGTGTAAGAACTGATGTTTCCAAGATGTCTCAGCAAGTTTGCAAGGGTTCTCTCGTTGCATGAGCTGCAGGACCTCTCTCCTGTTCCTGGGATTTTAAACAAGTTTGAATAATTTGTGTGTCAAATTTTCAAGTAAAATAACTACATAGTCACCCTTCTTGATAAAGTTCCAGAAAGTGAGAAAGTGTAACAAAAGTCAGACAACTTGGGAAGGTTTGATGACTTATACTGTATATGAAGACAATTTTTGACTGGAGACAAAAGGGAATAAATTGTCCTGATTGAAATGTACTGTAACTAGCACACTTTATGACTAAATTGTCATTCACATAATGTCAGTTTTATTGCTCAGTTATGTATTTAGTTTAATGCATATACACAACTATGTTATTAGGTAACGATTCTGAGATTCCAAATTGAAATATGTATGTTTTATTTTGTAAATTTGTGATTTTTCAATTCAGTTTAAAGACTTTATCTATTTCTTTAAAAACAAAATAAATTCTATATACAATAAAAGAATCAAATACAAATCCCAAATAAAATGAAATGAAAGGCAGCAGAGACACAAAAAAATCGTATAATATCTACCCCTTTTTTTCCCCAAGAATAATTCCAAACAATAATAATTTACAACTGATTTCAACTTGTTACCAACATTTTCTGCCCATTGAAGTACAGGGTAAAGGTGGAGGATAGGGGTGGCTGCTCTTAACAACATTTCAATCAATCAAACTTGATGATTCTGTGAAGCTGTCTCTATGCAGTAGCTCTCAAAAATGAAGGAAATATGTACAAAGATGTAGAAAAGTAAAGAGCAGCCCTGAGTGGAAAAAAAGAAACTTTTCCAAAGTGCTCTGAATCTCAATCCTGGGGTATATTTTGCATTTCAAGAAGACAACGTAGAAGGGTGCTGCCAAGAAAACTGGGCTCAAAAAGTGTGACCCAGCCAGAGCGTGAACCTCAGTGCAAGCCAGCTTCTCTATAGAGCAGAAAATGGTCATGCATTGACACCCTTTATCCAACCTTACTGAGGCTGAATGATTCAGCCAAAAGAGTTAAAAAAAAATCCAAAGCATTATAAAAAGGGTGAATCCATAAAACTCTCTGCTTAAAACTCAATTTGATTTACATACATACCTTGAAATTAAACACAAAGTGGTTAACAGAACCATTAATGTGTGCAAATAAACAAGTTTTTTTTTCCTTTGTGTTTCTGTGTGGACCAAAGACTTTTGTTAAAACAACAGAACATAATGCTGAACCATTTTTCGTTTGTAATTCTACATGGGCTACACTATCAGTCTTCCCCACTCATACTTTTAATCTAACCAGTGTTGTTTTGCGAGTGTGTCCAATTTTACCACCGCTTTTCTCTTGACACAAACTGTCAGACTCAATTTCCTTTGTCACGTTGGTTCGTCTGCATTAATAAATCAGGTCTCTTTACAGAAATGCCTTAAGGTACATATTGAAAATGAGCAAACATGATTTTCTTTGGTGCTGCCTTTGCCTCAATTCCAGTAGTGCGCTGGTCATTTAAAAAACACAAGACAAACACAATTTGACTTTTCTGTAAATTGAAAAGGCAGCATGGTGGCACAATGATTGGAGCTGTCGCCTTCCAGCATGAAGTTTGCAGGAACGCCTCCCGACCGGTCTATGTGGAATTTTCATGTTCTCCCTGTTCAAATGTGGGTTTTCTCTGGGTACCCCCGTTTCCCCAACAGATTATAAACATGCATGTTAGGTTGTATACTAACTCTAAATTGTTGATGTGAATAGATGTTTGTCTCATTTGAGTCCCTAGCTGTGATGAATGCGACCAGTTCAGGGTGTACACCATCTCTTGCACATTGACTACTGGAGGTTAGGTATCAGCTCCCCATAACCTGGAAAGGTGAAGCAGGTAAAAAAAAAAAAAAAAAAAAAAAGAAACGGATGAATAATGCTGCATTGAAAATAGGAACAAGTCATTTTTTTGTAATCTATATTTGTCCTCATTCTTAGTAAATTGTTTTTTTAGAATTTATTATTATGGAAGAATATTTATTATTATGTATTGGGATGGTTGGGTTTATGGTACAATATTATGGATTATGAGGGATTTAACCATGACTATGATCATGGTATAACATAAATAATAGAAGATTGAAGAATACGACTCTTGCTCAGACTCTGAACACGATTCTTAGTTTGCTGAAAATGCATCTAAACTGAAGTTTGAATTGTTTGCTAAACAAACAAAGCTTAGGCTTACAAGTAGGTTACAATTATGCTGCAGAATAACAGTGTTGAAGATCAAATCCTCAATTTCATTAGTAAAGATTAGGTGTTTCTATTTCATAATAAGAATTGGATTTGATAGATTTTGCAACAAATGTTATTTTATATTCTTAAAGCTTTGACAGAATGTGTTAGATTTTGCAGTATATGTTTTGGCACCACAAAGCAAGTTGTTCTGATTCAAATCCATTACATATCTTTCTGTGGTTAAGAGTGACGCTCCAGGTTGTCTTGAATAGTCATGTAGTGTATGTGAGGCACTTAAAGAAAGGTTCTCATTTTATCAGTCCTTATAAGACTGGTACTGTTAGGCAAACCTTGCTGCTCTTTCATGCCTTGCTCATATCACCATGGCAACACACCAGCCCCTGCAGGCGTCTGCCAAATTGACAGTGTAAAACAGAGCACACACATCCACCCATTCATCCAGCCTCCTCTCTTTCTTTAGCGCCGAGACGCCGCTGTTTATACAGCAAATTAGCTTATGCATCCAAATCGTGCCGATCATTTAACAGATTACGAAAACTCATATGTCGTCTTTGAGAAGCCTCGATCACTTTGTTTCTTCAAGGATTAATTGCTGGAATTCAAGAGAAGCAAATTGCATTAGGTGTTACTGACCAAAAGCCTTACAGGTTGCGATAGAATCAGGCGTGGGAGCAGGATCACACTGTAGAAGGATTTAATAGACCCTTACCTGCAGGGTATACAGGCATTTTCAGCAATTGAGCTGTGATGTTAGTAAGCTGTTATAAAGCTGAAGATTGCACACGCTCTGTCAGTTCACCACTGTCTCTCAACATAAAGACCGTCCATGTACTCACAAAAGCCAGCGTGCATCAAAAGATGTGCTATTTAGCTCTGGAAATCTATTATTTTTGACATTTTGTATTTGGAAAAAAGAAGCGAAACACAGAATGTGACTATTTGACACATCTAACAAACCAAAAATGCATAAAAAAACACAAAGAAATCATTTAGGATTTACCTTTAGGTTGCACGCAACAACAACTAAATGAACATCTCATCTTTATTTGATCTTTTTCTTCTTGTTTTTCCCTTTTTTTTTCTCTCTCTCTCTAGATCTGTAAACTCAGAGATAATCGCCCGCAGTCTACAAGATCTTTATTAAGAAATGCTCCCAGAGGATTGTAGTTTGCCCAAATACTCCGAGGCTACTTGTTCTCATTGCTGGAAATGCAAATTATTAGAAGTTAAATGCCACTTTGCAAAAAAGCTTTTATAGATTCTAGGGCATTTATTTTCATTTTAATGCCTTTGATAAAAAAAGAAAAAAAAAAACAGTATTCAAAGCAAATTTCTTGCTAGTATTGGCGACAATTAAGCAGTAATAATAGAATGGGGAAACAAGCAAAGCCTATATACATTGTAATAAGCAGTTGGTGAAGCCACAGCAATACTAAAGATGAAATGATCTATGCTCATTAACAGTCCCTAGTGTGGTTTAATTAGCATGTAATAGGACACCAAATCCAGCACAGGAGGCTTGTTATTTAAGGATAAAGCTCATCTCTCATTTAAATGCATTTTTCATAAGATGCTCTAATTAGGCTTAATTAGCATTATTAATTAATCATGAAAAGCCTCTCATTTCCTTCATATCATGGTGTCTGCTTCGAAACAGCACAGAGTGACAGTTCTGAAAGGAAGTTCACTCTCGATTGTGATCTTCCTTGAAAATGTCATAATGACCATAAAGAGAAAGAAGAAAAAAAAAGAAGAAAAGGAAAAAAAATAAAACACAAATGTGCTTTTAAAATATGACCGAGTTGTTAAATCAGTCTATTTCAAATTCTAATTTTCATGGAAATTGTGCGACCCTATTCCTGAATGTGACCCTGTGCAACCGATTCGCGCTTTAAAACATTTTAGTGTCAAAAACGGATAATTGAGGGCTTTCTGCTGTGAATTTCAAAAACCCGCTGCTCATAAAAACTGCTGATCTGTGTCCCCCAAGTTCACCAAGGATAGCTCTGAAAGTCACAGTTTTTCTCCCTCAGTCAAAAGCTGAGGTAACATTAATTCCAAGTGTTTCTTTTTGGCTTTAATTTGCCTCATTAAAATAGATCAGGTGGTAGGCTGGGGTGGCTCGATGTTGGCAGTTTAATTCAGAGCTCTGTGTGGAAATATCCCCAGATAAAACACCAAACTCCAAGTTGCTAACTATATCAAGCAGATGCAAAACACTTTTTTTTAATATGTTCCTTTATTTGAACATCAGGTTTCCTACACAGATTAGACTTTAAGTTTTATAAAGTGGAAGTTTTGGTAAATCTTTTTTTAATTTTTTTAGTCTAAGTACCAACATAAATGTTGATTCATCAGATTTTTAGAACCTGCATCCTGCAAATACCATTAAAACAGAGTGTTTGTAAAGCAATCAGTATCTTTTCTGTAGGATTAGAAAAAAGCATCACATTTTGTGATTTTACATTCATTTGTGATGTTATTCATAAGGCTAAAGGTATTTTTTTTTCAAAAAAAGAAAAATGTATGCTCTAAGGAATGTTAAAATTTGGAGCAGAGTTAATTTTTAATTGACACGTCAACATGCTGGTGAAAATTGATCCACACTTTTATACCATCTTTTAAAACTTAGCTAGGTTTTCTAAATGTTTTACAGTGTGTTTCTCTTTCACAGCCATACAGGTGCTAATGCAGAGTTATCTTATATAAAAGCAATTTGAAAAGGACTCTGCAGTTGTGAGCATTTTTATGTAATGCATATGTTGTCTTTAAAAAAAATGGCACAAGGAAAAGAGTGTGGAAATACAAATGTACTGTGGTACTCTTTTCGTTTTTTATTCCATGTTTATCAAGACCAAGTAAATGCTGAAAGTAATTCATGATTTTCAATGTTTTAAACAAAGCATGTAAGCATATTAGGACTTCATTAAAATACTGCCTGGCACCGCTAGAAGGAAAGTCAATCGCCTGCAGCTTTCATGCTAGAGTTTAAAACTAACACAAGTTGAGAAAAGACAAAATTCCAGTCATTTTGATCAAACATTGATAAAAATGTAATTCCCAAACTCTCGTGATATCACAAAAGTTTCTACCTCATTAAGTCTCAGCTATAAAGCTGAATTTTAGCCACTTTTTTGTTGACTAAGGTTGAGTTCAGTCTTTTAGATAATGTTGAGTCTAAAAGATAATTAGCTGCAGTTTTGCATCCAATAAGTTCTGTGAATTTTTTTCAAGTTTGTCAAGTGGTTCATGGGTTATTTTATTAACAGACGCAAAACCAACCCCCACCACCACACAAACACACTCACACACACAAACATAGGCCAAAATGTTATTTAAGTAACAGGCAAACATACACAACTGAGGGTGTGGTGGGGGGCATTAAATGTAGCTGTATTGTATATTTTATGCAAAACCTTGTCAGCAAATCAAGAGGGGAAAGAGAAAATGTAGCTTACGACATTAACTTCAATGTATTTTCCTGCCTTTATAAATAATTAGTAAATGTCAATTTATGTGAAAAAGTAGATATAAATGTACATGACACTGATGCAGTTTGTATTTTCATAATAAATTTAAAGATTGGCAGTCAAATATGTGGAATCCTTTCAAAACGAATGCACATTTTAGAAAGCAAATTAACAAATGCAAAGACTCAACTTTCTAAAGATAGAGCAGAGCTTGGTAGAAAGCAAACATGCAAACTCTACCCAGAGAGGTCCCTGGGCCGGGATTTGATCCGGCAACCATCTTTACAAAACATATATATATATGGGTCTGTGTTTTGTAAAATCAAAATACATTGTTTGGTTAATGGTATTTTAAATATCAATATCTTTAAGTGATTTTTTTTTTCTTTCATTGTTTTTGGTTGTTTGAAATGCATCTGAGATATGTAGCTGCCCCATATCCACACTATTTGTACTTACTAAAATGCACAGAGTAAGTACACAAGTACATAGATATGTCACCAGTACGCAACTTTAATGACATTCCTGATGGAAATGCTAAAGCTAGTCCAAACTGAAGCTGTTCAAAGCACCACTTACAAGATGTAAGATTTTACCTTTCAATAACATTTTCATAAAGCCACACTTTCAAAAATTTTATAGAAATAAGGCTCTCTTTGAAACTTGAAACTGTACACTTATTCTCATGCCTGACAAGCATTTAAGAAAAAGTCTTAAATATATTCAAACTAAAAAATAATAATAAAATAAACTTTCTCGTTAACCTTGATACAATCCTTCGTTCAGCTGTGTTTCTGCAGTGGTTTTATTTATTTAAAAAAAGGAACAAAAACAACAAAAAAAAATTTCTCTTAGCTGTGTACTCCGTTGTGTTTTGGCCGCAGTGTTTGTGTGCCTATTATCTCTTTGGAAGTTGTTTGACAATGTTCTCTTGTGTCTTTCTCACCAGATATGGCTTGAACATTTCTCTAATTGCCATCCTTCATATATGGAGTGGAGTTTGAGAAAGAGCTCGAGAGACAGAGGTGTGGGTTTGGTTTTAAATCTCAAAAAAAAAAAAAAGAAAAGAAAATCTCCCCAGAACAAGCAATACACACCATTTGAGAGCCTAATTGTAGTAAAAAAATAAACTTAATTGACTCACTCAGTTATTTGCTTAGCTGCATTAGATTTATTGTCATTTTGTTGAACTTCTTCTAAGAAAAGTCACAAAAATGTTGCCAATTTGAAATCAGAGTTCTTTTAATAAATGAAGCAAACACAGTGATGGACTTTCCACCTCTGTAGAATCAGAAAAAAACTAAAACTTTTAATGGGATTTTCAAACCTGAAAGTGTGATTATTCCTATATGAAGAAGGGGTTGTGGAATCACAACATCAGTATTTTAGATCCGTTACTGTAGCTACTGATCATTTCTTTCGTTTAGACACGTACAAATATCTCAGAATCTGTTACTAATGAATAATGCAACACTTCTCTCTACATGTCTCTGAACTTGTTTTCAATAATGTGTGTTGTCTTTCTTGTGGAGATAGTGAACTCAGTCTGTACTGATCATCTGCAACACAGTGGTATGCCACTTTCAAGTTATCTCTGATATTTTACCCTAAGCAGGTATAAAACCAGACTCCTCCACAATCTAGACCACATGTGTCAAATCCAAGGCCCGCAGGCCAGATGTAGCCCACCACAGCCTGTTATGTGGCCCACGAGAGCTGCAAAGATGTGTTAATATCTTGAAATAAACATGTGTTGCTTTAGAGCTAGCCTTGACCATAAACCACATTCTAATATAATACATGTTGATTATTTTACTCAGAAAATGACGGCAGCCCACCACTAGTTGGAGGTGCACTGGGTTCAATATAAGCCCAAAGTCAGCAAAATTCATTGTATAACATCTTCATTTTGCTGCATTTTCACTGACTACTTTTATTTACACCCAGTTGTACTGGGAAGTGGGCATTTTCCACTTACGAGTTGTACATTTAAACTGGAATGTCCCTCGAGTGGGAATTCCTTGTTGGAAAGTGGGAGAGTCAGAATTCAAAACAGCAGCTACTCACCACAAAACTCACAACTTTACTTTGAATACAATTTCAATATCATTTATTTTACATTTAGTCAGTCGTATACATAGTGTTTGAACACAACCTTTTATAAACACTGCAAATTATTGTTTCTATGTAGGAAATACCACATAGAGCTCAGCTAGTTTATTAGCAGCGCTCTGCTATAGCAACAAGTTGAGGAGCATGACATTTTGTGTTTAGTTGAAGTTAAACACAACACATCAAAGTTATTTACTGTTAATGAGTTTGACACCCTTGGTCTAGATCAAAAGCAGGGTTAGAAAAACTTAAGTAAAGAGATTTTTTGGGGTCAAGTCTAACCTATATGGGTTGTTTTTTTCAGGATTGTTTTACAACATTTAATCAGCTTTATCAGATTTAAGGAAATGCTGTATGAAATCAAGAAGAGGTAATTTTGTTGTATTGACACGTCTCATGTTTGCTAAGTACATTGTGCAGAAATGTTTTTAAAGCATTTTAAATTAAAACATATCTAAAAATGGAGCATATTTTACCCGTTGATCATTTGTTTGTTTGTTTATCTGTAACGTTTAACAAATGAAAAGAATTGTGGGTAAAACTTAGATTACATATTAAATAATCTGGAAAACTACTATTTCAAATCATTTAGGGTAACGTTTTTATTTATTTACTTTTTTATTTTATTTTATAGTGTGTACCATGAGCAGTGAGACTGCAAAGGGATATTTAACCCAAACTAACAATTATTGTTAAAAGAAAAAGTAAAGACAAAAAAATATTTTTTTTTATAAAGTGATAATGTAATAGGTAGAAGAACAATATGTGTGTTAGATTATTATTTTTTCACTGTCTCATACAAGTTATAGTATGAGCATTGATGTACAAGCATCTCTCTCACATTTTCCTCTCTTTTTTATTAAGTTAGCAATGATGATTTCCTATTCTACAATCGAGAGTATCATGTTGTCTTTTAAGGGTGAGTTCCTCTACACAGTGTCACTTTATTTAGATAAATTGGCCTCCAAACATAAAGCTTCTTTCACACGTGTTTCTTATGTGGCAAAACATCCAACTGCCCCATCTCTCAGTAAGGAGCAAACGTGTTATTTTAGCATCCTGTATGTTAGCCTGTAATTTCAATCAAAACATAGATCAACTGAGGGAGTGCTTGAATCACATGTGGAGCTAACAATCTGCTAACTACGCCCGGTCCTCAGCTGATTCCTTTCCGGTGTGGCTGCTGAAAATACACTGATGTTATAAACTATTTTTGGTGTTAGCCCTCATAACATCATAGTCAGTTAGATGCCCAAATAACTCATTTGGAGCACACAGGGTGTTATTACTTCAGGCAATTTAAGGGATTATGTTGCCGCAATTTAAATCATTACCCAGTGTATAATTACAGTATTTTTGGTTAAAACAAAAAAGAAAAACATGCTGGACTTCACTTTTTTGAGGTGGTCTGTATATGATAGCATTTATTAATGATTATCTAAAGTCATCAGTAAAATTTCCATCCCAGAGATGACTGCGCAAGCAAACAGAGCAGTCATACTTTAAATTTGAAACTCCTTTAGAGCAGTCAGGCCTTCTTTGTTCTTTTGTGATGCACGATTAAATTTTTTACAGTAGGTGCAAGGGTATAATCAAAATGATGCTGTAGTTATACGGTACCTAACAAATATGCTGTATGTTTGAACATAAAAAGTCACACATAAAATAAAACAAAACAATAAACAAAACAAATAAAATCATTACTTCATTACATTTTTAGCTGCAAAAACTTTGCAATTTATCAGATAAATACATTTCAGCTGTGTAAAGCAAATTACATCATGCACCCCATTACATTTATTATAATCAGTGTTATTATATATATATTATTTTTATATTTTTTTCCCTGGACATTATTTTCCTGTATACCAGAAGAATGACTTTAATTAGTTTTGGAATATCTACATAAAAGTATTTCCGGCTAAATTATTTTTAGGTCCCCAAGTTTTGTGGTTGTAAAACAAGCCCAAAAAGTCCCCAATTATCACCCTCCACCCTCATACTTCACAGTTAGTTGTGTTTGTGTTGATAAGCTGTGGTGTGTTTTCACCCAAATGTGGTTCTGTGCATTTTGACCAAAAATCTAAATATTGTGGTCTCGCCAATAATGGCTGGCTGTGTCTTTGAAATACTGTAGTTTTCTTAACTATTTTTTAGTTTTGTGTATTTCTATAAAGCCAATTAACAGCAAAGGTTATTTTGGGGCACCATCCAAAGACTGTTCACAGGCATGGTTCACACTGAGTGATTAAAAAAAAAACTAATATTTTTCAAGTCACACTATGCAAACTCAAATAATAATCCTAAAACAAGTGTTGATTATAGTGTGACAATAAATATAATAGCATCACTGTTTGCATGAATGAGAAACAACACTGAACTTACTGTAAAGAGGTTAAAATGAAATTCATATACTGTGTATGATAAAAAGACTGGAAAAATCTAGGACATTGTTTTTGATTTTTTTTTTTGAGTAATATTGCAAATCTGTATCTTAAATATTGTTATAAGCTAATGTAGATAGCTTAAATGATGTGTCCTGAGCGCTCCTCTGTACTCTACTGATATTTGATTACTCGGCAAGATGTCAAGGGAATCATATTGTGAAGTTTACAGATAATGCTGCTATTGTCAGACTGATTTCTAATTATGGCTGTGTTTCAATTTAGGGGTTGCAGCCCACGTAGGGCACTTTTGTCAACTGCTTACATAACTGTGCTTTACCATATAGGATGTTCTGATTTGTAGGTGCCTACTTATGAAGCCAACAAATGCAGTTGACAAAACCCCCAAAATTGTACAATGTTCCAGGATTTATTGCACCATCAACTAACTAAACAGAAAAAAAAACAAAGACAACTGAGTTTTTGTTTTTTTTACTGCAGAATTTGGAAATTTACACTGAGCATGGTTTTAGCAAAAACATAATAAATGTTGGTGAACTTCAAGAAGAGAGCTTGCTCCCTTCATCATTAGAACAATTGAGTAAAAGGTGAAAACAGTCAAATATTTGGACCTGAGCATGTCTAATGACTTTTGTGAAGTACCATTCTGACTTTATTTTGTCAATGGAACTTAAAGTTCTTTCTTTCTTATTTTGTTTGATTTTATTTTTTAGAACGTTCTAGACTGCTTCAGTCTGATTAACACATTTCATTCTTTCATTTGTGACCCATTGGAATATAAATACAATGCCTTTTTGCATTATTTTAAAGGAGTGTAATCTAATATTTGAATTATTGAAAGCCTAAATACAATTTGGGGGTCAGTTCTTTTGCCTTTTCTTTTAGCAAATTGACAATTCTTTTGATTGAACTGGTTTCTACCACAAATGTCATACATATCGCCAAATTATAGTTCAGAGTATGCCGAGGCAGTTTTAGACATGAAAAGCTTTCAAAAGCAACAAGCATTTAAACCCATTATCTTCAAACAAGCCCCCACCCCTACCCCCAGCTTTAATAATGCTTGTTGGTAATTTTGGTTTTGTTGGGTTTGTCATGGATTAAGAATCAAAGCCACACTTCTTCCTCAATCAGCAGTCATAGTTGTTGCTGCTTTAAACAGGTATTTTCATTATGCAAAATTGCTACTTGATGATTAACCCATTTAGTTGCGTGTAATGACAAAGGTTGTCAAAATCAAATAGCTTTTTCTTCAACTATTTCTATTTTTAGTTCTTATATAAAACAAGTTTTTACATTTGATGATAAAGAGTAGGTCTAGCTAGAACACTTCCTCTGCATGGTGCAGCTGACTGACCTGTTGTCTCAGTTGCGCGACAGAAATCGCTTCAGTGGGCTTCATTCCAGTGGAGAATCTTTCAATCCTCTCTGCATCTGTAATTTTGATTGGATTTGTTCGACGTTCCTGTGTGTATTTGTCAATGCAGACCTACGCTGATTCCAGAAGCCGACTGTTGTCCCAAGAAGCAAACATTTAAAATTAACATAGTCCAATGCCAAAAACTCAGGGATTGAGAGAGCCCAGACATCATGCACAGAGGAATCTGTCTACCAAAAAATGACATTTTAACCGTGACAGATTTGCGGCCAAACAGCAGATATCGGAGACTACATCCAGGAAGAAACCCACTGCAGTGACGTGTACCAAAGCAGGAGGGGTTTCCCAGGAGCTCTCCTCAGTGTGTCTCATGGACTGTGAAAGGTGTGTGTGAAAACTAACGTTGATCAGCCACGTGACCCGACAATGACTGTTCGGCTTCAGGTAGAGCATTCCAGACCCTCAAGTTGACCCAAGGGAGTGTATGTTGCTCAATGAAGAGGCTATACAGTCCAAGAAACCGCTCCAGGAGAAATGATCACAGCTGTAATGGCATAAAATAACCATTTTTAGAAACATCATGTACAGATGCGTGTAAACATCTAGACAACTTGAGTGTGTGCAAATTTTAATTATTCTAAAAACTAAATAAATAAAACAAATATCAATGAAGTGCATTTATTTGTTCACTGTACTACCTGTAAACCACCTTTTTGTAGAATTTCTAGCATCATGCTGTAGAACAAACTAGGATGAGACTTTACTGATGGTTTTAGATTGCTTTAATGAGCCTTGTTCATACATCCATATATCCAAAATAACCAGTAAACCAGCCAGTGTAAGAACTGAAACATAAACATTTGACTTATTAGCTAATATTGTCCATATTCATATTTTGTCTTAAATCTATGCAAAACAAATATTAACAAGGTTAACAAGTTGTTACATTATGACTTGCATTAAACAGGAAGGGCACATTCAAAATAAAAGCACATAATTTAAGACAGGATATAAACAATTTCAGTATAAAAATTCCAAAACGAAAAGCAATCCCTTCTGCTGAAAAACATTTACTTGTGGCAATTTACACGTTATCCACGTTGCTGAGATTTTTAGGTTAAGTCAATGAATTTCATTAGCTTGTGACCACTCATTTACCAACCCTTAGTGCTTTATCTTTCTTTGCTTAGGTCACATGTTAAAGACCAAACTTACAGTTTATTTTAGTGTCAAATGGAACTGGTTGAATAACAACTGTTAGTGTGACAGATTAAAATAAAGTGCAGCATTAAAATGCAATAATCATAATGGATGAACGCATTTCTACAGTTTTTAATTAGCAAAAATTAACTACAAACAGTCATTTCAAAACACATTTTAGTTTCATGATGAAAGACAAAAAGTGTAAATCCTGCTAATCAGTCAAATAGAAAACTGTGGGCCTCTTGATTCTGTGTTTTCATAGGAGCACCTTCATAATAATCCTTGGACTGTGCTTGATGTGTGCAGCAACTATAGGAGCACATAGAATGACTTAGAAAGCAGGCACTTATCTTTTACTGAAAATGTATGAATTACCAAGGTCATTTGTTTCTATTTGGTAAGATTGCCGTGAAGTGGATTAGAGGTTGTGTGTAGATAATACATATATTAGTGAAATTCAACAGCAAGAATCTTGTAATCTTTATATATATATATACTATATATATACTGTAAATATGCACATATTAGTTACATATTAGTTATTAGCAAGAAATGTATACCTCTTGCTGACTTTAAAGAAAAAATTCTGCATGATTTGTCTGCATTTGACATAACTGTTGTGAATGACCCTCAGCTCTTACTGCACTAATTTTTGCTAAGTTTCATAAAAGTGACTGAGTTTTGCCCATGCACACACATTCAATTACAATTACATTTCTGCTTGCTTTATTTGAAGCAGCAAGCAATAATTTTTATTTGACCAATAGTTAAAGATTATGTCTCAGGTTCTGTCTTTTTTTCCATCTGCAGAAATTCATTTATTTTACTTTGTTAGGTCTTGAAAAATAAAACAGAATGTAATATAAAGTAAATCAATGTATTAAAATGGTTTGGCATCAAAGGAATTTGCAGGACCTTTTGGTGCGATGTTGTTTAAGAAGTTTTAAATAGCACTCATTCTTAGATGAAAAAGAGATATGTAGGTGGTTTTAAAGGTCAAAGCTATTAAATAAAGGTTAAACAAACAAAAAAAAAAGTTCTTGGAAAAAAAAAAGAATTTCTACCTTTTGTCTTGCTGTGGTGCATTTGTATAAAGTTGTGTGGGTGAGCTTCAGTGGACTTTTTATTTTTCTTACCTCAGACAGTATGTGCAGCCTGCTTAGACAATCAGTGGATGGAACATTTCTAAACCCACAGAAGCAGTGAATGTGTCAACTTCAGTCATTGGATGGTTTGGGTTTAAAAGGTACTTATTCTAAAGACACACCTCATCTGTTACTGTTTCATGCATTTGGGTGTGCATTAGGGTTTTTATATCAGTCTCAGTGATGGTAAATTGTGCACAAAATGCATTTAAATGGGATAACACATTTTTTGGTTCTATCTGAAATGCAATATATATTTTTATTCTATTAATGTGCTTTTATAGGTCTAAAATAGTCATATTTTATTTATTTATTTATTTACTGTACCATCTTATCTTTAAAGAACCGGCTGTGATTTTAGCATTCATGGAAACTTTTTGCTCTACGTACTTAAGTAATAACACATGACCATTAAAAAAAATATATACAGTATATATTTTTTTCTTTATTTTTATTTTTTTTTGCAGTGGTTTTGAGTGGAATGGTTCTGAGCAGTCAGTAATTACCCAGAGAAGACAACAGACAGAGCAATATCAATTTGGAGAATCAGGATTTTTTTTTAATTTATTTAAATATCAAGTTAACCACAACTCAAAAGAATGCACAAGTTCAAGTAAATGTTATATTCAATGCATTTTACGTTTTAAAAAAGTGCTCATGAGGCAGCTGTTTATATTGTTTTTGCTTTTTTACCCAAACAACAGCAACCTCTTGCATGTACATAACTATGCAATAGAGCTCTGTTGGTTTATATCCTAAAAGGGCAACTACAGACAAGTTTAAAGTTGTTTGATAAAACCTTATCTAAACTGCGAATGCTTTTTTGTATTACTTTTATTTTTATCTTCATTGAGAAATCTAAAAGAAACTAGTGATCATTTTTGAAAGCTGTAACACAAAAAGAACTAAATGGCTTTTTGATGGCCTTGACACCTCAACAAACACAAAATGGCTACAACTTATTGGTATTGAGCTAAAATGTTGTGTTTTTTGTGAATAATCATCCCCAACACATAACCTAAGCTCTAATCGATTGTGAAAGTTTTGAAAACTTTGCATTAGAGCAGGGTATTATGCATTTTCCAGGCACATAGATCGATTCCATACCACAGTCAAGTAACCATTACAGTTGTTATGAAAAATTCTGTATTTAACAAACATAAATTTGAATTTGCATCATAGCCTTTGCAAATGCCGTGAAAGTGACCTCTGTCTCTTTAAGAACTTCCCACCATTTCTGACACTCCCACTTCAGCATATTTTTACAACAATGCTTCAGGGAGGGGTGCTTTGAGCTTGGCTGCAGACTGAGCTCCAGGGAGGAGCTTTGTTCAAGTAGGCGGTGCTTTTAACCAACAAACATTTTAGCAGCTCCAAATGGCTACCACAGGAGATTTAATAATTTTTCAAACATGCATGATTGAGTTAAAGCAACACTCAGGGTATGTTTTTTGAAGAGGGAACAGCAGGATATAAAAGTCCATTTTACATAATACTGTTCCACCCGCTTTAATTAATAAAGTTGATGATTGTCTGTTATCAAAATAGTGCTTGATGTACTTTTATTAAATTTTCAAAAATGAAATCATTGGGTGAGCATCTTCAACTTATAAATGTCACAAAACTCCCTTCATGTGATATGTATCATGCAAGATCGTTGGTCAAAATCTCAACACTAAATCTGTTTTTGTCATGAAGGCTCTGTCACACTAAAAGGTTTTAGACAACTTAAGCCAACTTATGAAAATGTTGTCCAACACTAAAGATGATGAATAAAAATCTACTAGAAGTCCCTTTTGGACATACACATACTGTAATGCTCAAGTTGAATGCATATAACCTTAATGATGAATTAAAGAAACAAGTCAATTTAATTACTACAACAACAGTCAACTTTAGTTGTCTAAAACTTAAATTGTGGCAGGGTTTTTAGACATATATTTTTTGAACCATTCAAGTGATTTTGATAAAACTTTAGATTGTTTTTTTGAATACAGTGAGACGACACATGTTATGACTTGGAGCTATATACGTAAACTGAACTGAATTGAACTGAATTTCGGAGAGCTCACACTTAATGTCATTTCTAATGTTTGACTAAATCCATTATAATTGTCAGTTCAAAAGATGATTTTGGTTTAAACTGCTGGCATGAAAGACAGTGATACACATGCATTGTTTCTAGAAATTGAATTGTTTTTATGTTTTACCCAACAGCAGTCATAAGAGGCACAGATGTTCGTCATTACATTAAGCTAAAGATGCACCTTTAAGCTCTAAGCTAAAAGCTTTGAAAACTCCCACTTTCAAAAGCAAAAGATGAAACCCTAAATTGTTTAGACTGGCATTAAACATTTCTGTAATCAACTGAATGGTTTGGCTCAATAATATTAAATCTAAGTGATAATTAAAAAAAGAAAAAAAAACGCCACAAGTTTAGATATTTTGACAAAATAACCTGATCCACAATTCAATTAGTGCATTCCAGATTCAGAGGGCACTAAAGAGATGAATGCCACCATTTGCTAATTCTTTTAAATCTATATTTATTTATGACTTTGCACATAATTTAATCTTTTAAAAACCACAACCAATAGGCTAAGTAGCTTAATTTTCTCTCCTATCCGCTTTCTGAAGACGGGATAGGTTTAGCAACTGTATTCTGCAGCAAATGACAGCAGGAGATTTTAAAGCCTACTGTTTCATGAACAGAAGTGTTATTGTTGCTGGTACTGCATCTCTAACTGTCATGTTCATGTGAATATAATCCCAGCCCAGTGGCAAATGTAGACAATGAACAAGACAGGAAGAAATGCAAACTACTTCAGCTCCTGGCAAGTCTGAACATGTTGCAAACCCCCAACCCCAATGAGATTTTTTTTTTTTTAAGCTGAAATTCAACCACTGTTAAACACAACCCAGGATGATTTCACTATTTCAAAAAGTAAAATCTAAAGATTTATCTGCATGTCAGTAATTAGATTACTCACCCCCATAAAGCAATACTCATTCCACTTTTAAGTGTTTTTTTTTTCCCCTTGAGAAGAAAGAGTAATTTCCAAAGCAGCCTGTTTTACTAAATTCACATATTGCTTTTTCTGTGAAAGGGAGGAGTAATGCGGATCCTCCCACCTTCTAATACTCGGCTTGCTTGAGAGCCCATTCTGTTAATTAACCAAACCACATGGGGCCAAACATAAGTCCAAATGCTCTCTCTTGTTTTGATTGAAGTTCACTGTTTATTCCATCTTCTAAATAAGAGGCAGCAGAGGGTCCACGAGAGATTTACACCACTGTGCACTGTGCTGAACCATATTAGGAGCTAGACCTTAGAAATGAGAAGGAAATGTACAATTCATGACTATAGGTTTTCAACTCTTTTTGGCTTTAACAGCCAAAATAATATTTTTTTCTTGTCATTTAACAGTGCCTGTCTTTTCATTTTTTCTTGTTTTTATAACTAAAATCCTCACCTCAAGTATGATAACTGCATGGAAGAGATAAATGTCCATGTTGTTAAACGATAACAAACTTGACATTTGCCGATGGAAATTATCGGTGTAAATCATTCTGCCTTTGTAGCTGCACACACTCACATACGCGAAGCTAAATCATGGCAGGAGTGATGGTGAATGTTCATGCGTTGCTGACAGCTTCATAAGCACAACTCTTTTAAATCTTCTCGTATGCCAGTCTGCCAACAGGAAATCTGGTTTCCATCAACACATTTCAGCTGTTGAATCATTTCAGCCTTCAGAGAATAAAGGTTTGGTGTTCATTTTCCTCTTCCTCTCTTTTTATTATTGAGATAAAAAGAATACATTCAGTTGAGTTTTTAGATTAAGGTATGTGCTGCATTGTTAAGACTGTTGGTGCACAGGAATAAGGTTTAAATCTTGTGGCACTGTGCCTACCCTCCACAGTCCAAAGTCATGCATGTTTGGCTGACCATAAACTAACTGCAGGAGAGAGTGTCTGTGTATGATTAGTTGCTCTTCACTGTGCTAGCTCATGATAAATTCAAAATTTATCTCACTTACAGGCCTGCAGGGAGCAAATGCTTCTCCAGTGGTCAGTGGACAAGAGGCTGGGTTTCACTTGAAGAGTAGT
>JARVJO010000082.1:16082692-16125643 GCA_031762555.1 Cynodonichthys magdalenae
GACGCCCGTTCACATAGACTTTGTATGTAAACTCGACGCTCTTGACGCTCAAAACGCGTTTGGTGTGAACGCACCATTACAGGCCCATTTTTTTATATAACTTGTAGCTTGGCTGTTTTAGGCCATTTTCTCTCTGATTCTCCAAATTCATGGGGTTGTTCTGACTGCTGTCTAATGCAGTTAACATATGATGATAAATCTGAGTCATAAAACATCATCTCTAGTTTTCATAAGCTGGCTTTTAACATGCAGCCCAAAGTTTCTTGTGGTCTTTGATCAAAAGTTTTCTTCAACTTTTTTGTTTTGTGTTAATGTTACATCATTTGTTTGAACATTGAATATTTCCACACAACACTCTGTTGCAAAGCCATCAGGCAGTTTCAGGCTGTCTTTGAAGGCCCACTTCCATTCAGTTATGCAGGATGGTTTCAGTTATTCTCCATGCTGTAACCATCTGGACCATTGGCTGATCATACCATTTGGCTGGATGCTGAGGGCTGTTTTGGTGGTTGAGTTAAATCTCTAGCTTGGGTCAGACATCAGATTTTTCAGTTTTTTTAGAGGGATACATTAAAACATTTGCCATTTTTGATGTGCTTAAATTTTGATGTGTCTTGGTTATTAGTTCTATAATAGGTCCGTAGGTCTCTATTGTCAAAACACAGTTTAGACTACAGATACATTTCTTTTACTAAGCGCTAAGGGTTGTCTGAACATTCTCCAGGTGAATGTTTTCCAGTTGTACACAACTAAAAATAGTCATATGGTTTTTAATTCATCACCGACTTATCACTGGACGAGCAAAGGAAAAATCAAGTAATTTTTTTATGCCTCTGTTTTTGTGGTATTTTCAAGTAGAATAAAAAAAAAAAAACAGTCCCACTTTCTCAACCTTACACCTCCTGAATATTTTGGTGTTGCATTCCTTGTATTTGCAGTTAGCAATTCAAATCCTAACACAAGGCCAGACCTTCACTGTTAAAATAACCAGGAGGAGTGTGCGCTTATCAGAGTAGTTGACCAAAACTCTTAACAAGACAAAATGCATTTGCACTCACCGGAATAACTGACCTCTTGTTCCTCCGTTTGATTTTATGCTGATTTGTGGTCTGCCTGATTCAGCTTGTAAGTCTTATGGGTCTACACACCATCTGTGATGGCAGATGATACCAGAGTTTTTCTGCGGGAAAAAGCGCTGAGATGCATAAAATGTCACTCCTGGTTGTGTTCAGCACTTCTAATCCATCCATTTTGCTGTTCAGGTAGTGAACTTTTGTGAGGCATACTGCTGGTTCTGATGTCTCACAAGATCTAGTAGACAAAAAAAAAAAAAATCTCAGTACAAATTCTCTTTGCCATCCCCTTGGAGGGTTCAGTGGGGTGGGATAAGAAAAGTGAAGCCAATGAGCTTTTGATATAATGTTTGCAGTGAAGGGTTTCTCAAAAATAAGGAAAAAGGAACAGAGGCGTGGTGTCAACGATCTTCTACTGATAAGAGATTCTCACTGAGTGAGTGACGGCAAAATGCATATTTAACTAACAACACGGATTTTAGCGTCAGTGTAAACAAAGAAAAAGAGATCACAAATTCACAGGGCTGCCAGGCACCGTGCCATCTGGAAGATAGGCAGGCAGGAGGCCAACTGAAAGACATTAAGTCATGAGTGTCATCAACCATAACAATCATGTCACTATCAAAGCATTCCTATTCATGTTAGAAGTGGCTGTAATAGCAGAGGGACAACCCCAGCTAAACACAACATAATGGACTCCATTATGTTGTTTTTTTTTTTTTAGAAGCATAACTTTGATTCAACGAAGCATGAAAAAAATATTAATGATGTGACATAAGTTAAAGCACAGAACAAACAACCTATATGTCTTAAGCTATGTTAATTTATAACACTTGTTTGATTTACTGACAATTTTGAAATGCTCATCTTCATGTCTTCAAAATCATTTTAGCCAGAGCACACACATTTAATGAAATAAAAGCAAATTAAATTGATAAATTAAGTCAGAAATGACAAAGTTTTACTGTTTTTTTTTTTTTTTTTTTTTTTTGGGAGAAGAGCTTTCTTTTCCTTTATGGACATGAAGTAGCCTCCCCCTTTATTCAAAATTGGCAAGAGTTTCTAACCCCCACCCCCTCTGTAAATGTAAAAGAGGACACGTCGATGCTTGAGCAATTAGTGCATCAATAACCAGCACTTTCAATTTTAATGTATTCGAAGGGAATTAGATTTCTCATTGGATTTCCTTGTATTTGTGCATTCTCATCTAACACGCATGCTGTATTCCTGCATGGAACATTGTTTTATGTAAGCAGAGCACTTATTTGATTGCTTGTAATATGTTTATTTCCATCAGACACAAGCTAAGGCTGCTTTGATTTTGCTTGTTCTCTTTTGAATCCCTCATCTCGGGGTGCACATCAAGCAGAGAACTTAATAAAATTCTATATTTATTGTTTTAATTCAAATATTTAAGTGAGTCGGACAGAGCGCATCACGTCACTTCATCGACAAGTGGAGACGTTAATCTCCTTTAATGAGTTGTGAAAGATTGAGCTTTTATTTGTTTTAATGATTCAATGACAAAAAAAAAATCCAGTTATTAAGAGTGTGGCTAAGAAACAGTATTGACTATAGATTGGTCTAGTCAGTCTAATCCCTGAGCCATAAGAGTCAGTATTGATCTGTATATACAAACAGTGCATCACTCAAACAAACATACTGTAGTATACACACAGCAGTACTGATAGTGTGAAAATTAAAAAGGCATATCTCAATCCCAGGAGCAACACACATGCAAACGTTTGTAAATGTTTCCACCATTAAGTTTTTTAAAGCACTGGACAGTGATGCTTAACCTTGTTTTTTTTCCCATTGTTTCAATTACCAAAAGCACTCACACATGTATACACGCACACATGCACACGAAGCTGCATTACATCCCCTCTCACTGTCTGATAGCATAATACAGAAATAATGAGTCTCTTTGGTTCTGAGATCCTGTATTACATTTTTATTTGATTATTCAGCTGAAACGATCCTTGCCGGCCTTCCGGTTTGTTTTATATGTGAGCTCACGAGATATCATTTTACATTTGACATTAATTTCTACATAAAATTCATAAAGAAGCGATTTTCATTGAAACTCCTGATGCTCTGGAGGAAAGAAAAGAAGCCGTGATGGGACAGGGTTGTTATTGCATTTTCTACAAAAATAATCATAAAAAAAGATAAAAACAGTTCATCGTTTTTACTGTTGCCTCCAGGCTTTTTGGTTTTGAGGAGAAAAAAAAAAGTTTGCAAAAATAAATAATTTTACAACTGTACAGCACCCAGACCACAACATAATGATTTTTTTTTTCTCTCCTTCTTTTCCCGCTGACTAAATATTAATCTCTGCACTGAAAGAGTTGCTGATGTGGGCTGTATAATTTTCTTTTTCAAATGAAATATGTAATTAAATTTCTACGGTACTTGCTCCAGTTGGAAAAAGAGGTTATAGGGGAATGATGAAGAGTGACTTCTAAAAATAATCATCATCATCATCATCTTGACCTGAATTCCTTTTGTCATTACAGGCAGATCTTCTGATGACCTAATGGAACTGACTTTACGAGCAGTACTGTTTTGGGTCGTGGTGCTTCACTGTGGCTCTGCTGAAGGCAGCATCCTGTACCGAGTCCAGGAGGAGCAGCCCCCCAACACTCTTATTGGTAGCCTGGCAGCGGACCAGGGACTGCCGGATTCAGGTCACCTCTACAAGCTGGAGGTGGGCGCCCCTTATCTCCGCGTCGATGGGAAAACCGGGGACATTTTCACCACAGAGATTCCAATCGACAGAGAGACCCTGAGGGACTGCCGGTCTCTGGCTAAAGGGAAACCCTGCTACTTGGAATTTGAAGTATCAGTTACAGATCTGATACAAAACCAGAGCCCACGACTTATTGAAGGACGGATTGAAGTGCAGGACATCAATGACAACACACCGCAATTTCCCTCTTCTGTGCTCACCATCTCGGTGCCTGAAAACACAATCATGGGGGCATTATTCTCCATACCTCTTGCTACAGACAGGGACTCAGAAAGGAACGGCGTGGCTGACTATGCACTGACTGCAGGGCCAGATGCAGCAACCCTATTTAATTTACAAGTGGCTGATGACAGGGGAGTGAAACTCCCTCAGCTTATTGTCCTTGGTAATCTAGATCGAGAGTTAAAGGATTCTTACGACCTCACCATCAAGGCAGTGGATGGAGGGAACCCTCAGCGCTACAACAGTGCTTTGCTTCGAGTGGTCGTGACTGATGCAAATGACAATGCCCCCAAGTTTGAAAAATCCTCATATGAGGCAGAGGTTTCTGAAAACAGTCCAGTGGGGCACTCTGTTTTACAGGTAAAATTAAATAAAAAAATATGTTTGTTGATTGTTAAAAAATGCATTTTGAAACAATGGAAAAGTAACAACTTTGGTTTGTGGGGGGATTTTAATTGCATTTTTATACAGTAATTTACAAGTTATTTACAGGTTTTTAAATAAGTGAAGGCTATTATGGTTCCATTCAAAAATCCTTCCAAGTTTAGGCTTGAAATTGTGAATCCACTTGACAATATTTTAAAATTTGCTCCTGTTTTGTATTATCGTATAATAGGCCTAATGTTATTTATTTATTTTTTTACGTTAAAAGTTTATTTTTGAGGGCAGAAATTATGAGACGTCAGGTGTAAAGAAAAAAAATAAAATAAATAAACAGTCACTAACATGTTTCTATTATTTAGCTCACTTCCTGAGTGCAAAATCCTGCTTGAACTGCTCTTACATTTTGCTGTCTTTCTAAATTGTAAATTTAGATGTTAAATAATATATGTTTTTATCAAATCCTAAATCTAAATGTAAAATTTTAAATCCTAAATATGGCAGCTTAATGATAAAGCTTACATTTAAGAATTTTGGAATGGAACATAACCTCTGACGTTGGTGTGTGGTTTGATGTCTTGTAGGGAAGCGTTAACAATGTTAGCAGCATTAGCTGTTGTTTTTGTTTCAGAATGATGACGTCATATAAAGAGCCACATGGATTTTTTTAATAGAAATTATTGTATTCAGAAAATGACCCAAACAATAAAAATGTGTTAGTGACATTGTTTTAACATTTTGTTTTGCACTTGGCACCCCACAAGAACGAAAAGTTTTTGAGAAACAAAATTCTTTTCTTTATTGTTTGTAATGTGTTTATATTATCTTCATTTAATCGTGTTAAAAAAACTACTACTAACAACATTAGCATATTCTGTTTTTTTGCACTTAATTAAGCATATATTGCTTCTTGTGTTGTTATATCATAGTGTCAGAGTGTAGGCGTTAGATGTTCTGTACAAATAAATGCTATTTTTTAAATATTTTTATGAAGGTAATTGTAGTCCTGATATACTACCATATGTCTTTTTTGTTAGAATAGAAATATGGGATAAGATAAGAGACAGAAGGCAAAAAAAGAGACAAACTTTCTAAAGAATGTGTGCATGTTGTACTTTAAAGTGATCAAGCCATCCCTTGATATATTAATTCATGCATTTAATGAGCAATTATGATAGGAAAAGAAATCTACATTAGTTTATTTTAGATCTAACCCAAATTTGTTTCATTTATTTCATGTTTTTAACCATACATTCTGTTTTGTTTGTAGGTCAAAGCAAATGACTCTGATATGGGCCCTAATGGAGAAATTGAATACACCCTTCATCAAGCTGTAGACCCAGTGCCAAAACTCTTACGAATTGATCGGTCCACCGGCATCATCTATGTCAAAGGACCTCTGGACAGAGAGGAAATCAGCAGCTTGTCCTTCTATGTAGTGGCAAGGGATAAGGGTCCTCAACCTAAAAGCTCCAAGACATTTGTAACCATCGAGGTGACTGATCAAAATGACAACGCCCCAGCTGTGGAGATTCGTGGAATTGGCCTTGTGACGCACAGTGAAGGAGTGGCTAATATTTCAGAGGACATGCCAGTGGGGACAGCTGTTGCTTTGGTACAAGTGTCTGACAAAGATGAAGGAGAGAATGCAGTGGTTACTTGTGTGGTTGCAGGTGACGTGCCCTTTCAGCTTCGCCTTGCCAGTGACTCAACCGCTGACAACAAGAGGAAGTATTTTTTACAGACAACCACTCCTTTAGACTATGAAAGAGTCAGGGATTACAGAGTAGAAATTGTTGCTGTGGATTCTGGAAATCCAGCACTATCAAGTACAAACTCCTTAAAGGTGCAGGTGACTGATGTGAATGATAATTCTCCAATATTTTCCCCAACTTTGTTTGAGGTAGATTTTGCGGAGGAAAACCAACCAGGGGAGAAGGTTTTGGATGTTACTGCTTCCGATGCTGACAGCGGCACTAATGCAGAACTGCTCTATAATATTGTGGCAGATTCATCCATCAAAGGATTGTTTGAGATTGATGCAAACACAGGTGAAGTAAGAGCTCGAAGCCCACTAGATCGTGAGCACAAGGAAAGATATGAGTTCCGGGTCACTGCAGCAGATAAAGGCTCACCTGTTCATAAAGGGACAGCAACAGTGGTAGTAAAAGTTCTTGACCGCAATGACAATGACCCTAAGTTCATGCTAAGTGGCTACAGCTTTTCAGTCTTGGAAAATATGCCTCCCCTCAGTCCCGTTGGAATGGTGACAGTTCAGGACATGGACAAAGGCGAGAATGCTCAAGTTCACCTCTCTGTGGAACCTGATGGTGGAAAGTTTGTTGTTCAAAATGGAACAGGCACCATTTTATCAAGCATCTCATTTGACAGAGAGAAAGAAAGCAGCTACACATTTCGTCTTAAAGCCGTGGATGGAGGAGAACCACCTAGGTCCTCTTATGTTGGCGTTACCATCAATGTACTGGATGAAAATGACAATGACCCTGTGATCACTAAGCCTTCAAACTCCTCTTTCCGTCGTTTGTCACCTCTAGCCTCACCAGATAGCCATGTTGAGGTGGTAGAGGCTGAAGACCTGGACAGTGGGCCTAATGCAGAGCTGGTGTACAATATTGCTGGAGGAAATCCTTACCATTTATTTCGCATTTCCCCCTCTAGTGGAGAAATCACACTCGCCAAGGAAATGACTCGCAAACATGGTGGACTACATCGCCTAGTGGTGCGAGTGAGTGACAGGGGAAAACCTCCACGACATGCTACTGCTTTGGTTCACATATATGTCAATGAAACAATTTCAAATGTCAGCCTAGTGGAAGCCTTAGTTGGACACAGTCTCTACACTCCACTGGATAGAGACATTGCTGGTGATCCCTACAGTGGTTTTGCTGCACACCGCAGTAACATTTTGTTTGGAAGTCTAGCTGGAGTGGCAGGAGTTGTAATGCTGATCTTGGTTGTGGTATTTATTCGTCACCGTATCCAAAGAGAAACAAAGAGTGGGTATCAGGCTGGAAAAAAGGAAACAAAGGACTTATATGCACCCAAGCAGGCACCAAAAAATGCCAAAGGCAAACGTGGAAGGAAAGGAAAACCCCAGAAGCCCCCCAAACCACTTGGGGAAGAGGAGGAGGTCAGTCTTCAAAAGAGCCTCAAGTTCAACCTTGATGGAGTCAATGACAGCCCCAGGATACACCTGCCCTTAACGTATTCACCAGGAAGCCCTGATATAGGCAGGCACTACCGCTCCAACTCACCTTTACCTTCTATTCACCTGCAAGCCCAATCCCCTTCAGCCTCTCAGAAGCATCAAGCCGTCCAGGACCTTCCTGCAGCCAACACCTTTGTTGGAACAGGAGGAGATGACAACTCCACCGGCTCAGACCAGTACTCTGATTACAGCTACAAAACCAATCAACTCAAGTACAACAACAAACAGGTAAAATGAGTCCCTGTAAAACATGGCTTTTGTCTAGAATGTCTGTTAGGAGTGGATGATTAGTGTGATGTATTGTTTAAAGGTAATAAAGAAGGATAGTAAAACCCTACATAATTGTTCGTATCGTGGGCAGTAGCTTTTAAATAACTTTTACACAGAGCAGCTCTGAGTCAGCTGCAGTCTTTTACTATGATTTATTTTAATGAGAGCAAACTTAAATAATTTGAATGATAAATGTAATCATATCGGCATAACTATGAGTTGTAAAAGTGGTAAATGATGCTTTAAATGTTGTCTCAGAATTTTAATGTCATTCCTTTTTTTTCAGAATCTTTAGTCTAGATAAACACAAAGTGACAAAATAGAAAATGAGTGTATGTTTTATTTTGAAATATAATTTCAATATTTAAGGCATTCATGGTCACTAAAGCGACAAAGACACAGGCAATGTTTTAAAAATGAAATGCAGGTGCAGTATTGTTTGGACACGTCTCTTGATATTAACTGCAGTAACATGCAGCTCTGCGTACATGTAACCTTTTTAGGGGTTAAAATTGAACACAGGGAGTATTTGTCCATTTGTTGTACTCCTGGAGGACTATGATGGCCTGTCATATTTTGTTTTCCATCTGTTAGGCAGTACAGTTGAGCAGGCGAGGTCCATTTTTTCTGTTACTTACTTCCGCTCTCCTGCCTGACCTCTAGTGCTCTGATCTCCGCAGGTCACTTGCTCTTATCTCCCTGCTCCTTATGCTCTTATCGTCTCTTATCTCCACAACATTTGGCAAGACTCAAATTGCCATGGAAACAGAAATATTATTAGACTAAGAGGGGATTACAAACACACAAAATGTAGAGTCTAGGGATGGAGAACATGTGTGTCTTTGGGTTTCTGTCATTTGCATCAGTGTGTGTGTGTTGGACTAGACATGCATAAATGTGTGTTTTAGTGTGTGTGCAATGAAAAGGATTATACAGACATCTATTATTCTTGAATAGTGTGACATGTTATTATAGTGCAAGATGTCCAGATTTCTTGATCCCACTCATTTAGTCTGTTACTCTTGAGCTTTTCAAAACCAATCTCTCTTTTTTCAAGCAATAATGTGCTGAACTTTCTTTTAGCGTGAGCCAAAAAAAAAAAAAAAGCCAACAACAAAAAAATCCTAGTGTTAGTTGGAGGTAAAATCTGCATCATATAACTTCAAAGGAACCCTGCCTCTAAAAACAGCATAGCAAGGGCCTTTTTTCCACAACAAACAACCTCACTCTCTGATGCAGAGTATGATTAGCACCACCACATGAGTGACAACGAAAAGCTGCAAAATCACACAACAACTAGATCTAACAGCGTTATATTTGTGTTGCCGCAGTGGTATTCAAAGGACGGCCATTATTTCATACAGAAAATGTTTGACACTGACATCTACGCTTTATTTTCACCCAACATGAGAGATGACACGAGCTTTCAAGTTGCGTCCCACATCGCAGTGTCACAGGTACAAAACAGTCTGACACTCTCCAAGGCTTTGCAGATAATATTTCCAACGTTTCTTTTTAAAAATTAGCAAAAATAGACGGGGAGAACTTGTCGCTGAACATGTGTAGGTGACACGTTTTCTGTGTAGATATCTTCAGTGGCAGCCTCAGTTGACTGGTTGGTAGTTCCAGCAGATGCTAGCTGACAACTTAGGTGATCACAAGCCTTTGTGGGTGGACTCAGTTTAGAGAACAGTCACCACTGTCTGCTTGACGGACAGCATAAGGGACCAAAATGACTGCAAGCCACAGGGTGTGTCTTGCTTTTTTGTGTGTAGTGCCAATCTCGGCATTCGTGCGTCGAATTGCTGCTTAGCGGAAGGGTGTTAATTGTGACTGCGGCACAGCTGTAGGCTCTCAGAGCTTGACAGTATCTCGAATGAAGTTTCTCAATATGATAACATAAATACGTATGAGTCGCGGCCCAAGTGATTGACAGGCCGTGTGACAACACAGACAGATGTGGACGCTTGTGTGACATACCTCAGCAGATGTTGTCTTGTGTATGGCATACCCTCTCACATCAGGAGGAACAGATTGACCAAAATATATAATTAAAGGAGCTGCCAAGTGAAGTGACAGATGCAGAGCCGTGCCCTTGCTTTAATTAACTGGGCTGCTCTCGACAATGGCTTTTTATTTGGGATGTGATCAGGTGTCTAGGCTTGAATTGCAGTTCACGTCTTGACATTATCGTCTAAAAATTACTGCTTGTTTACAGATTATCAGCGTATTTTTAATAAAACTTTTGATTAGCTGTGTGACTCTAAGCCCTGTTCTTTCACTCAAATGTTCTGAAGCCTCAAATGAAATATATTTAACTTACAAAAGCCAGTCTTTTGTCGAGTGGATTCATATTTGTGTACATTGTTGTTATTACAAAGCTGTCGTGTGTATCTGAGTGTGCATAATGTTGCTATTCACGGTAGACTAGTAACAGAGTTTGAATTTTGAGATTAGTTTTTTTCCTGTTTTTGAAGGCAAAGGCAATCATTTTGTTGCTAGTGTTTGTTTATAGTTAGCAAATTATCTTATGAACTACTGGACATATTCTAGCAAATTCTCAAAAAGCAATTATTGAAAGGACAAGCACAAATCTTTACCTTTTAGATTCAGCATGATTGGAGATAGGGGTAATTGACTGTAGCCAACACAAAACTATAACACCTGTCAAATTTATAAATATTAGACTAAAATTTATTGTGTTAGTACTTGGGACGGATGTTCAACCTTTACTCTAAGCATTAACCAGTTGTGCAAGTTTTATATTTAAAATGTATTAATTTGCCACATCTCTGTTTTTTCTTAAAATATCTCAAAAACCACTGGACAAATTTTATAATCTTTTGAAATTTTAAGATAGCCACCAAAGCCAGCATTCATTAGAATATACTGAAATTAATTTAATTTATTCAGTTTTACAATAATGCATCAACATTTTGGGTTGTTGTAGTTGTGAGCCACAAGCAATACATACTTCATGGGCTACTCATTGTATTAGCTTTGTCTGTTAGCAAAATATCTCATGAGGCAGTCTTGGGACTAGAAAGTCACAAGTTCAATCCCCCACTAAGCCCACATGTCATGGAGTCTTTGAGCGAGACACCTAAGCTCCTCTGGCACTTACATATCTGCCCACTGCTACTCTTGGGTCTATCTCACATGTGATGGGTCAAATGAAAGATGCAAATTTCATCAGGGTATGAGAACATGCATTGATTACAATACATAGCAACCACAAAGTGGATTTTAGTTAAACTTTCAGGAAGTAAATATAGAATGTAATTTACAACTATTGACTTTGGGATGGGATACATTTAAAGATGGCCACCACAGTTGTATAAAATCAGCCGACACAAACTGGCTCTAACTCAGTCAATTTAACATAAAATAAACTAAAACTTTTTTGTGGCAGTTGCGGAACATCGTGTACTGCAAATCACACAATTTTTTTTTTTTCCTGAAATGCTAGACCTTTAATTTAAAATGCGATTGAATAGGATATGTTTCATAGTAAGACTAGAAACAGGCTGGTAAAATACAGGTTTTCAGACAGTGTAATAATATAAACAATAACACTGTATATGACAATGACATATGTAAATGCATACACCCCTTGGTTCACACAGACAGTTTTGCACAAATGTTTGTTTATCAGTTTGCAGACATTATTACCAGGTTGATTTGTGAACTATAGTAACCTATGTATTGTACTGTATGGGTGTTTCAATAGTATTTTTTTTTATATATCAGTAGTTATCTAACCAAATTTAAAAGATATTTCTTTTAGATTTTATTTTTCGATCAGTGAACCTGTATTTGTTTTGTAGAACCATCCTCTATGATAAGTTGCTAGCTTGGGGCTAAATAGTAGAATATTTAAATATGTTCTGCTCAAGTCAGGCTTGGTGAGGGTGCCAAAGCCCCAACAGATGTTTAAGATGTCCTAATTAGATCACAGTGCTATCAAAGCACATGCCAGCTATATGTGCAGCAGTAACTCTTTGTTTTGTTTCCCCCTCTGCACTAGAAACCCGTACTGCCATCATTTTAAAACATTTTGATCTGTTCCCAAGGCTCTGCAGAGAAGAATTCAGCCCTCTAATTGCTTTAGATTAACCCACTTAGGCGCAGAATTCCTGAAATGCCATTTCCGGGATAAATTGTTGCAGCACAGATACGCTTCCTCTAAACAAAACTGAAGGGGGCTGGTGACAAAATCCAAAACAAAACATAGTCTTAATATAAAACTAATATAAAACAACACAAATATTTTATTTATATATCATACTTGTTAAAAAAAAAAAAAAAGAACAATTATATAATTAATAGAACCAGGATCTGCATAATAAAGGCACATACATTCCGGTAACTGACGGTTGTCATGTATTGTAATTGTCCAGAGCCAATGCAATTCAGCACCATGGACAGTGCTTTCTCTGCTAACTGTGTCGAAGCCTCTTTTGCAAATGGAACACCACTGCATCACAGGCGGAAAAGGAAGATGATGTGCCTGTGAAATGCCACTAAAGAGTGACTCCACTCAATGTGCTTCTTTGTCAGAACACTTTAGAATCACACTACATGCTTATTATTTGTTCAAAGTACAGCATTGGAAGGGGAAAAGGGGAACTTTTAATTGTTTTAGAGCCCACCAACACTTCATAGAAAAATGACAATAAAAAGCTTGAGTCATTTATAAGGTGTTGCGGTTTTGCTTCGCTGAATCTCAATTGCAGCCTTTACTGTTGCTTTCATACTGCCTGCACCTGTTTGGGTAATATTGTAATTAAAGTGGGGACACTGGGATTTTTCCTTGCGGTCTTGGCACATTGAACCGTTCTCAGGTGTGTGTCACAATTTTGTTATTGAGCCTGGGCAGACTTTTACATCTGGGAGAAGGTGGATTTTAAAGGAATGTAATTATGTATGGCAATTTCCTGTGTCGAATACATGTATATTGTACAATCAATCATACACTGTGCTGGTAATCAAAGTAGGCTTAGATGCTGTAAGTAATAATGATTTTTTTTTATTAAAAAGTTACCTTATATTATTTTTACAGAATATTTATTGTAAAATAGAAATATGACTGGAGCATTTTAAGTGAAAACAAAAATGACCAAACAAAGTCAGTTCTTTAAAGTTGATGCTGACAAATGCTGACTTAATATTTATGAATGTTAATCTGGTTTTAGTGTGTATATAGCTAACAAATAGTTTAACATTATCTTTATCTTTTATCATTATGACTAAACTTACACAGGCACAATACCTATAAATTTTAAAAGTAATTGTAAAACACAGTGAGAGTACAAAGAGTGGGTGAATATTTTTTGTAAACCACAATATATTAAAGTAGATATATATAAATAAAGAAAATTCATGATTCGGTTTGGTTCAATACTTTAGTGTCATAGTTCAATATTTTTTCAATACAAAAAAGACAAATGTTCATGCCCTTCTTAACTTCTAATTTATTTAAATTAATTATGATTATATGTTTAACGTTGTTTAAAGTAAATTTTTTTTATTAAATGTTGCTGAAACAGCAAGCTTCTCATTGGATCTGCGCTCGACAATGCAGCCTAGGTGAAGTAGTGAAATGCAGATCCTTTGTGCCTTCAACACAGCCCATCTTCTGAAAGCAAGTTTGTTAAAATAAAATTTTAAAATCTGTATTGTTCAATACAAGTGCATATTGTAGTCTGTGTAGTGTGTATATTCATACAGACTGTGCTAGTTCATGTTGTTGCCACAGAACCTTAATCTATTTCTCAGGAGTTGCAAATTAAGCCTTGTGGAGGCTTCAGCACATGGTTACAGGTCAGACATTGAAGGTTCAGCATAATTTGAGCTTATGTGGGAACATTTGTTTTGAAACATAATCAAATGCAGGAACTTTTTTTTGCTGATTTCCTCACATCACTGATGAAAATGCAACAACTTAAAAAGTCACAGGGCAGCTAAAAACAAGTTAGTCTCTGTGTGCACTGGCATTTTTTTTTGCTAGGGCAGTACTTTGGCAGTCTGTTTGCTACAGTTATGTGAAGTTTCAGCACAAATGTCGTCAAAGTGATAAGAATGTTTTTGGTCATTTGCAGCTTTCACAGTTCATGCACGTGTTTTTTTTACTTGCAGCAAGTTTAGTTCGCTTGTCTGCCACAAATCTAAGCTGGTTAAAAACACATTTAAACTAGAGCTTTCTGTTGAACATATTTTATTTAATGTCTGCTTTATTTATTGAAAATAAAAATGCTTCATGCTGCTCCCCTTGAAATCTAAAGGTAGTGGTAGACTGTCCTTTTACCACTAGAGAAAAGTCCTCAGTTTGCACTTGTTTACCCTCACGTCACTTTCTAATGTGTGATATTGCATTATGGTTGCTGGAGAAACCAGTGACTCTCACCATTAGAGCTGATAATTAGTCCTTTTGGGTCCGAGAGCTGACACCTTTCGTTAGGCTGCACCTAATGAGAATTTTGCATCGGGAGAGAAGTGATTGGTGTGAAACATTGAGGCTTGTGTGCTCCACAGCCATCATCACTGCATGAAAGCATGTAATGCAACCTCAATGCACACAGTTTAAAAATGTTTTATTCATTCGCAGCGAATAAGTGTGGTCTTCCTCGGGGCTATTGGTTCATCTCCCTTTTCTGTTTGTGGTTACCTCCGCAGCCAATGCAGTAGCTCCTCGGAGCAAAAAGCAGGGCAGAGTGAGTGAGTCAGTGTGATTCTTAATTAACCTGCTTCTTTGTTAAGCAGGGCCCACACTTTGTGAACTTTAGGCATCCCTTTGAGCTAGGATTAGCCCAATTTAGTTTGATACAGCTGTTTGAAGTCAGCAGAGGTGTATTTCAGACAAGGCCAGAGGCAAAATTCACACTTGTTCTACAAGAATGTGACACAATATTCTCTTTTACTTGTACTCAAGACCGGTGGAACCTAAAAAAAAAAGAAAAAAAAAATCATTGAAGATATGTCATCTACTTTTCAGAGAGTAGCTGGGTAAGCACAGAGGGCAGCTGACTTATTTTTTGCTATCTTCCCCTATTTCCAGTGTGCCTTCCAGTATTTTTCAAAGATGAGACACACATGCAGACACAATCAGAGCTCATTGTACAGCACATATTAGGTCTAGCTGATTATCCAGAAAAAAAAAAAGAGGAAAAAAAAGGAATGAATGTGAGGTAATGCAGGAGTAATTTACCCTGCTTGAATTGCATGTTTTGCTTACAGGTCTATAGTGGCGAAGCGTGATTCAGTACAATGCATCTGGCACAGCATTAAACTGAAAAATTGCTCTATATTGTTTAGCCTCCAGTACTGCTGCCATTTCACATTTTATCTTTTTTTTTCCCATTGGCCTACACAGTGTGCATTTTATGCTGCTAAACCCACTTAAAAAAAAACATTCACAGTTTGCAAACTCACAGTATGTAAAAATATACAATAGGTGGTTGTTGCTTTAATCAGAAAATATCTGTTAAGGCAGGAATTGAACATTTAGTGTTTCCGCACCTCTGAAAAATCAAATGTTTGTGTTCACTTAAAGCCCTGTGTGTGCATGTAAAACACCAACCAAAAGGCTTAGTGATAGAAATGCACCATTTTGGTCTTAGATCATTTGATGTATGTGACATTGAAAGAAATGCTGAAAGACTGCGCTACAAGCAATAGATGTGTGCTTCTTTGATCCAGCCTTGAGGGCATGGCTAGATCAAACACAGTCACTAAAATGACAGGAGCAGATTCTAAGGAGGAAGCTTTCTTAGGTTTGAGTCTTTTTTCTTTCTTTCTTTCTCTTTCTTTTTCTTTTTTAGCTTGAAACATGTTATTGAAGCAAGCACATAACATGAAGATCTAAAATAGTGTACACAGTAGACTTGTCTGCTGTAGCGCCTCTTATATCATTGTTTTTTTTTTCCTTTTCCCCTCCTACAAGATTCCATAAATACTGGGCCTGCTTGCACCTTCATGTGTCCAAAGCGTACTTTAAGCATTCAGGGGTAACTGTCACAAGTGGTCGTTCTTACATGCAGACACCGGTGAAAGACTTTCAGCTTTAAAGATTGGAGACTCAGCTGTGCACACAGACAGGCTAGACAATAAAAAAACTGGTAGTCAGGTAAGATCCTGACATACAGATAACAGGTGCTTCAGCCAGAAGTAGGATGCTGGGTAGACACTGTCACAGACAAATTTATAACAAGAGGACTTGGCCAAACTGCTAAAGCGGAAAGGCAACAAAAGGCTGGCAGTGAGCTGCCCTCTACAAAAGCTGGGACTAATTGATGATCAGGAAGCCCCTCTTCCTCAGCAGACAGGTGAGAAGGTCATGTGAGCTGTAGTGGAAGCAGACAGCAGAGGAGGATGACAGAAATGTGTTGCCACAATCAGTGTAGTCAAGACCGCCTAACCCGAAACCAAGTCAAGACCAAGACCAGAGTGTATCAAGAGCAAGACAAGATCAAGACCAGAACACAAAAAATAAAATTATATAATTTAATATGTGCACGCTTTCTTTCTAAGTGATGATAAAAGTTTGACATAGACCCCATCATCTCTGAAAGCGAAACATGGCAGAGACTACAAATTGATTTATGCTTTTTTGCTGTATGCTTGCAAATCTGAGTCCATAGTCCTCAGTCGGAAAAGGGTGGATTGCTCTCTCTGGGTTGGGGGTGAAGTTCTGCCTCAAGTCAATGAGTTTAAGTATCTTGGGGTCTTGTTCATGAGTGAGGTAAGAATGGAGTGAGAGGTTGATATACGGATCGGTGCGGCTTCTGCAGTTTTGCCGACTCTGTACCGGTCTGTTGTGGTGAAGAGGGAGCTGAGCTGTAAGGCAAAGCTCTCTGTTTACCAAACAGTCTACGTTCCTACCCTCACCTGCGGTCACGAACTTTGGGTAGTGACCGAAGGAACAAGATCGAGGATACAAGCTGTCGAAATGAGTTTTCTCCACAGGGTAGCTGGACTCTCCCTTAGAGATAGTGTTAGAAGTTCAGTTATCTGAGAGAGACTCAGAGTAGAGCCGCTGCTTCTTCACATCGAGAGGAGCCAGTTGAGGTGGTTTGGGCATCTGGTAAGGATGCCTCCTGGACGCCTTCCTAGGGAGGTGCTTCAGTTATGTCCAACTGCAAGGAGACCCCTAGGAAGACTCAGGACACGCTGGAGAGACTATGTTGCTCAGCTGGCCTGGGAATGTCTTGGAGTCCTCCCAGAAGAGCTGGAAGAGGTGGCTGGGGAAAGAGAGGTCTGGGCTTCCCTGCTCAAGCTGCTTCCCCCGTGACCCGACTTCATATAACGGAAGATGATGGATGGATGGATGAATGGATGAATGGATGGATGGATAGATGCTTTCTTTGGGATGTTGCTTTACAGATATATTCTATGACTTATGTAGCTGAATTGTATTACTAAAGATTTTACAGACATCTTCTCCCACTCGCAGACAACCATGGCTTCTTGGAATGGCGTATGCGAATGAAAGGGGATGGGAATGGTTGACAGTGGTAACAAAAATAAATAATTAGCAACGAGTCACACGTGGATTTGAATCAGTACATTTTACATCCAATGAAAGTAAAGATGTTAACCAATAAATTGGACACTATTTTGGCATTTTAGTGATATTTTCACAGTTGTGGTGTTGACTGGTCTTGAAATAAAATCCAGAGTCCTCAACGTCCGAGACCATGCTGAATGTAGACACTAATGAGATGAGCATGAAAGTGAGACAACTGGGCACAGATACAGTTCTAGATACACGTGAGACAAATGCAATGCAAATTTGATAAAATCTTTGCAATGAATATTTTTGACATCAGCAAGGACCAGATAACAATGGGTTCACACAGATTGTCAGTACAACAGCAGGCTTAGTGTCATTCACCAGTTATGTGTTGGATAACAGAAAACACTAAATGTCATGGAGAGCAATTCTGAGCTGCTCATGTCTTGTGAATTGTTAACATTTGAGCTGCTCTCATGCTGTCTTACTTTGTTTTCTTTGAAAGAAAAAAATTAATTAATTAAGACAAAGACCCCAGAGGTTCTTTGCGTGCTGGAGCATTGCATTTAAATATTGTGTTCTTTTAATTTTGTTTGTTTAGGATGGGTGAACACAAAGACTTGGTTGGCGACTTCTCCCTAGAAGACAATAATTTAGTTAGAGCATCCTAAAATATTCTTCATGTACTGCATGCTGAAATGATTCAAAATTTTGTACACGTAAAACTCATGATCTCCAAACTTTTTAATCTGAAAATGAACAACAACAAAGAACAAATTGTATTCAAAAATCAAAACAATAAAAAAAACATTTTTAAAATTATCTACATTTGATTTTTTTGTCCCTAAAAGGTTTCTGATTCTAAATTAGGACATTATAGACAAAGTACAAACACTACATGTACAACCAACAGAAGGGAATATGAATAAGAATAAAATATACAGCAAGTAAAGCTGTCAAAATGAGGACTTCACTTGTGTCAAATCAGGCGGAACTTCACTTGCTTTCACTGCAGTTCGACAAGTTGCTGAGTACTGAAGATTAGGAAGAACATGTAGCTTGTGTCACATATATCACTTTAACTGTGTGTCAATCTGACAGCATTAACTTATCTTTTAGATGTTTGAGGCCATTTTTAAAAAGTCTGAAGTCCTGCAAAGCCATTTATTTATTGATTTTTTTATTTAAATGTTAGAATTCAAACTGAGGATTAAAGGTTGACTAGTTGTTCATTCCGGCAATAATTTAGGCCAGTTTTTTTTTGCCATTTTTTATTTATTTTTCAGCTATATACATCAGCCACACCTGAGCATAATAAGCTGATTAAAAGGTAGGTGCAGCTGTGGGCACAGTGTTGTTAATCTTGTCCCTAAGCCCTTTAGTCAATGTGCTTCTCGTGACAGGGGTGGTTTCTTGGCAGGAATGCTGTTTTCAGAACAAACGTTGACCAAAATAATATGCTAACTTTTAAAAAGACCAGTGGCAAATCTACCAGAGAAAATCACAAAACTATCAGTCTTATTTTTCTGAGATTTATGCTGTTTTGGTTATCTAGCAGAAGTTACTTTTAGACAAAAAAGTATGGATGAATTAACGCTAGGAACTGCATTGCAAGTCATTAAAACAATGTAGTAAGGTGAAATAGACTCAAATCACAGGTAATTGTTATTTTTAGTCCAATACACCAGGGGTCTTCAAAGTTTTTCAGTCTGGGACCCCCACATTTTCTTTATTAATTTTTTTATGTATTTATTTATCTATTCATGCCATTTAAAAACAAAAATCTATGTACAACAAAAAATACAAATCACAAATAAAATGAAAGACAGCAGAAAAAAAATCTTATATCTTCCCCTATTTTCAAAAAAATTAATTTAAACAACAAAAATCTTAAATTAAAAAAAAAAAACAAAAGAAAAAATTAACTCTTTGAACAACAGCTCTTATGAATACACATTCTTATTTTTTTAACAAACTAGCATATCTTTCTTCTAAACAGATGCATTGAACCAGGATTTTTAAAATCACTTTCCAGATTATTCCCTAATCCTATTCCTCGGACTAAAGTACATCTGCCCAACACATTTGTTCAAATTTTAGGTTTTGCAAACATCTCTAGCCCTTTAAGAGTATAATAACTTTCCCTCTTAACAAAATTTGATTGGATGTTTAAAGGTAATACATTTTTGAGCCTTATACATAACCTGCAAAATATTATAATCAACCAATGATTTCAACTTTAATAATTTCAATTGATAAAATAATGTATGTGATGGGAGACTTTAATGCTTTCTGGTGATAATTCTGTTAGCTCTTTTCTGTAAAATAAAAATATAATTTGTAATTGTTTTACATGCTTTCCCCCAGACTTCAATACAATAGATCAAGTGTTTAACAATGATTGCACTATATGACATAAACACAGCTTTATCACTGAAGAACTCCCTTACTTTGAACAGTATTGCAATGGATTTGGCTATTTTTGTTCCTAAATAATGTACATGAGATTTCCATGTCAGCTTTTCACCAATGATGACACCCAAAATACTTAATCTCACTGGCTCTACAAATCTCAAATACTACCAATTATGGTTTGTGTGCAGAAATCATGGAGGGTCAGGCTGTGAGTGAAGCAAAATTAAACTGTTTTCACTGAATGTGTGCATTTCTGACTGAATTACATTATTTTATGCCTCAGTTTATCAATAAGCTACATGTTGGATCCAAGGTAATGTGTGTTTAAAGACATAACTTTAAATAATAATAAAAAAAAAAAATCCAGACCCAATTGTTAAAGACCTCTGCTATACAGTACAATGAACAAAAAGTTATACTTTTTTGGTTGGAAACAAATATTTTTTGTTGCCTTGATTTCTGAATATTGGCTTTTGATGTGTAACAGTGGCACTTGACAAACTGTAATGCTTCAATTTGTAACTGTGTGTTCTATGACTTTGTATTTTTTGTGTTTTTATGACATAAAGCACTTTGAACTGCCTTGTTGCTGAAATGTGCAATACAAATAAACTTGATTGATTGATTAGCTATGGATTTGTTGACATATCAAAATCTCAACATGCTGAAAAGAAAACGCGTTATTTTATCGTAGCTACGTGTTTAAACTCAGAGAGAATGCAAACCACAACAACAACAACAACAATATGTTTGAATTGGCAGAATTGTAAGAGAAAGTCATACAACCAACACAGCGCTGGGCTGAGAGATGAGTTTTATTCCAACGTTCAATCCATCAGCCAAGAGAAACCGCATGACACACTCAATAAAACAAAAATCTTCCAGGTCTGACTCCGCCCTTTTTGCATTGCGTCATGTGGGCCGGGCTATGGCAGGAGTAGACCTTTGTACACAAAATTCCTAACCTAATGTTATAAAACGGTTTTCTATGTGTTGTGTGGAAAAAGGCATGTAACTACCTAAAGTCATCAATCATAAGAAATAGTCACACAATAGTTTATAAAGCATAAAAATTAACCTAAAAATAGAAATGTGTAATGTATTAAAATCAGTAAGTATTACAAACCCCATTAATTTCTTCAGTACCACATAACAAACTTTCTCAGGCCCAGACAAATAACACTTGGCCCAGATACCGCAAAGAATGACAACCCTTTGGTGATGTGGTTAGCCAGATGTGATCCATGCATGGGCCAGTACCAAATAAACCAATCCACAACCGAGCCAGTTGAGGCACTGTCGGATTTGGGCAACATAAAACAAATCACAACTGGGCCAGTCATTGCATTCCAACTTAAAAAAAGTGCTATCATTGCCAGACCTGGCTCACATCTGGTTGACAAACCACCTGCCATGCCAGCAGTCTGCCAGCAGTGCCATCTTGACACCAGAACTAGTCCACAGCCTGCTGTGGGATGAGACAAAGAGACAGCAATAGACATATTTTCACTAAAACCTCAAAGCTTTGGCCCCTAGATTGAGGTATTAAGTATAGCTAGATATAATTAGTAAGCTACACCCAAAATTGTACAGTAATCCACTGTGTAACTGCATATACTGTATTTAGGTTGTCTGCAGGGGATTTTCTGTCTCGCTTTTCTTTGCATCCTTCTTTAAATCAAGGCTTGTCCTTGACCTTCTACTTGGATCTACCGGTGTACACCTCCAACAGCCAAGCCTGCGTGAGTGCATGACAAACAAGCAGACGTCTTTTTAGTTATTTAGCTTACTGACAAAAATAGTCAGTCACTCAAAGCAGCACTGCAGCACATCCCTCAAAAAAATAAAAAAATAAAAAAAAAATAAATATAAAAAAAAATCCTGCAAGTACTGAAGTTCAGCAGTGACTTTGGAAAGCAGCATTTTTTTCATTTTTTATATAAAAAAGTGAAGCTCCAGAAGGTCTTGACAAAAATAGTTTGTTCTTGGTTTTATATACTGTATTGACAAAAAAAATGTTGGTCACCCCAGATAGTTGTTGATTTCAAGCGTTTCAGCCAGGGTTTAGGCTAAGTCTCTAACTCCAGTGTTGGGCATACTAATGCTTCAGGATACCAAGACAATTTGAACAATGTTACAACTCTGCAGAATGAATGGGCACACATTCACACATCAACACCGCAAAATCTTGGTGAAAACCATTGAAAAGAGTGGATAAAAGCAACACAAACTCATGCAGTTCATCCTGTTGTGATGGTCAGATTTTTGTTATTTAAACAAAATCTGTTATGTTTAATTTAGTTTCATTTGCTTAACCAGATTTAAAGGTTGCATATGCAACATCCACTTTCAAAGCCATTAAAGCATTTCATTGTGCACTTAGAATTTCTAAAAGTGCAGAAATTTAGCAACTAGTCTCTCCCAGAGCTGCATTGATTACTTTAGAATCTGTTTGGGTCATATTTTTCAACTCGTTCAATTTTCTATGATATTTTTTTTAACTATTTTGTCACAATATTTGTGACAAAACTGCCAAATAAGGTCTGGACTTACCAACTACACTTTGGTCGTATTATTTTTTCTCTTGCTGTGGGTCAGACTATGCCTCCAGCATGTAAGGCTGGATGGACAAGTCTTCTGTTGTTGACATCTTTTAAAGGATTCATAAATGAGTTTCTGTTCCTCTATATAGTCATAAACCCCTCTAACAATGAACTGTTCTGAAAGCTGGAGGGAGTCGGGGTGTGAAGTGCCTTGTTTGGATTTAAAGAGGCAGCATCAAAACGAGTTGATATCAGACACACCCTAGAAAAGGGCTAAATGAGAGGCTTGTGAAGTTACAATAAGCAGGAATTCAGACCAAAGCATTTCAGTTCCACTTCATATAAACCCAAGCTGAATAATTTGAATGTGAAAAAGAAACATTTAAAAGCATGATATAGTATCTGCTTTAAAAACCCCATTGAGATAAAGATATAATTCTCAAGGGGGCCTGGTCACCAATAAATACCACACATCATAAAAGACTTCTATGACAGAGCAATAAGTAGCCCGATAGCAACACATTCCTAAATACTTTTCTTCATTATCCCAAGATATGTGGTACCTCCTAGTTTACAGCTTCTACTTCCTGTTTATTACAGCCATTCATAATATCGTCTGACAAAATTACACTCTTTGTAACCTGGTTGATACACTCCAAAACAGTAGATGGAAACATGTCTAATTTGCATTTCTTTTTCAGTTTTTTTCTTTCTTTTTTGTGACATTTTAAAAGTTTGCTCAAAATTTGCATCACAATTGGATGGAAACCTGGCTACTGACACTGATTAATGGAGTCATTTTTTAATGTTAAGAAATGCCGTGGTAACTTTCAACTAAAGCAAATCTGACATTTTGAGTTCAGACTGTAGATTGTTCCATGTTGTTGAGGCAACAACACTGCATGCCTGTTTCCCTTTATCAGTCTGAACTTAAGGCACAAGCAAAAAAAAAAAATGTTTAAGCATAAAGTGTAGCAACTTTTAGATTTTTGTAAAAGTGAACACAAGTAAAATGAAACCCAACCAAGCAAAGTCTTGTAAAGCAAAGAGTGCATAATCGCACGCTCAGATGAGGCCAGTGTACAAGAACTGAAAGTGGTTGTTGGATAATTTATGATTGATTAACTTAATTTTGGAAACAATCTTTTATTTTATACTTTGTGATTGATTGCAGTCATTTACTTCAAACAGCTGAGGAATCAACAAGTCTATTTAGTTTCAGTGTTTGTTTCATTGACATCTTTTCTTGTTTTAGGGGTATGGCATCATTTCTGGGGTGTGACTAGGTTTTCTAAAACATTGTAAGCTAGAAGCCATTTTGTTTAGATCTCCTGTGGCACAAACAGGCATGGAGTGAAATGGTGTCTTTAGATCTGAAAATAAACATTTAACTGAGAACCTAATCAGTTTTCTGCATATTATTCGGATTTTCAGTCGTAACAAATACTTACAAGGTTTAGATTGCATTTAAACCCAAGTACTTAGTTGACAGTTAGTTAATAGCAGGATATTGTCTTAAATTTTTGATCTTCACCCATTTATATTTTCATCCTTGTATCTGATCGTTGCAATTAAAGATTGTACCTAGCAGGTTGAAACAGAGGCCAGCCTTATTTACACATCTGCCGACATCCTTTGAAGCACACTATCATGCCAGTATAGTAAAGGCATGCATTACCTTGAGTTACAGTAGACAGAGATGGATGTCAGCTTTGCAGTCTGGCTCTGCACATTATAAAAGATGGCACGGCTCAATAATCAAGGTTTATTTGGAAACACTGAATGCATACATCACCTGCTACACTCAGCACAATTAGAATTGCTTAGCACTCACATGGTGCTGTGATGCTCTCTGTTTCTAGTACATTTTTATTTTTTTAATACTGCTGCATCCCAGGATGTGTTCATTATTTAGAAGCCAATCAACTGTCAAAGCTTGGATGGAGTCAAGTCAAATTCATCACAATACATAAATCTGGCTTTACACAAGAAAACTATTGGAATGCTTGGCTTGTTTGTATGTTTTAGGAAGTTAATCAGAGAATATTTAAATGTGATTTAGCTGAAAAGTTTGAATCCATAGAATCTATGTGTATGTATTGAACACCTTGAATGTAGATCTCATAGAATGTTTCATAATACTGCATGTAGCTGAAATAAAAAATCTTTATGATTTTCATGTTAAGCACGTCGAAGCCAAACACAAATTAAAATTAATAGATTTTATTTCATGTTGACATGTTTATATATTGTGTTGTAACATGCACACACACACACAAAAAGCCACAAACCTGTGCCAGGAGTGTTTATAAGACAAAAAAAACACCATATAAAGCAGGCTGTACCATCCATACATCTTCCGTTTTGTTCAAATGAAAAGTAAAGAAATTACAATCAGTCTCAACTTACTTATTTGACCTAAATTCTAAAACATAAGTAATCAGAAAATTAATTAAATAAAGTAATTGCATTCCACTCAGTAAAAAACGGACATTCACATTGAGAACGGTCTTGATAAAAAACATGTTGAGGGCGAGAAAAAATAATGATCAAAACATGGACGGAAAAGAAGAAAAAGCGATGCAAATGACTTCAATTAGGAAGCCTGTCTTAATGAACGAGCCATTGGTTGAACTAGGACAAAAGGATTGATTTCATTTGTGCCTCACTCTTAGACTCAATGATCCAATTTTCGCCTTTGCGATTAGTTTACCAGAACTCTTGATGAAGAATTGACAAGTGTGGATAATGGGCAAAACACTATCTACTGAATGAAGTTGTAAACTTCAAACTCCCATCTGGAGATCCTTTTATGTCCATTTGCAATATTAGTTGCTGCAATCCGTACATGCCATCACACTTTCTGCTGCAGTTGGCAGAATTTCCATTTGTTTTATAAGCAAGACATTAAAAGTTGGAGGATGTGCCACCGATGTGTGCTAACACGGTGTGACACTTGTTACTTCCAGCTTGCTTGTTGTTAAAACAAATTTTGCTGGCACCGTACACGTGGAGTGATGCAACAAGACAAGGTGATTAACATTTCAACAGCAGGATAAAGTCTTTCTGCAACCAATGTAAATGTCCCAACCTTGTGGCTTATGATATTTAAGACTGTGCTGCATTTTGAATATTTTAAAATTCTGAGTTTTTATGTGCAATTTCCATTTCTAGCTGCAAAAGTAAACATAAAATAATTTTATTCATTGTCTCTATATATATATTTTAATACATCCTAATAATTAAACATTGTTGTGATGTAAGGGTTTACAGACCTGTGACTAAAAAGTCTTCTAGATAAATGGGAACCATATCATTCTGTGCAGCAAAATCCTGCCAACCATGAACCCTTTTAATGCCGTCAACATGCTCAGCAATGCTGACTTGCTCTTTGATGTAGAAGGGAAATAATTAAAGTGATGCAAGTGATCCATACACATATTAAAGAATGATGGGCTCTCCCTATCAATCAAGTCTGATGAAATGTCTGATGAGAGCCAGCGGTTCACAATAATCTGCTCCGATGTTTCCTCGGGCCCTGTGTGCTTCCGGCAGGAGAGACGCTTGGTCAAATTCAGTCTTTTATGTAAAAAAATAAATAAAACAAAATGAAATAACTCCTTTAGGTAAAGCTGTGTGGAGGCTCAGATTCCCTGATGGCATTGCCTGTAGCTAAGATATTATATCGCCACACAACCCAGCCTCCTTACCTTCTGCCAGGCAGATTAGTGCTTTTATCAATAAGCAGCTTAGCACCAAAGTGTCCCTCAATAATATGCCGTAGTATTTTTATTTTTTTATTTTTTTTCCTCACTGCTTTAACTCCTGGGCTTCTTTTGCTTTTATATTCTAACCCTACCCCCGCATCTTTCCCAAATTCTCCACTTTATATTTTATAACTCTTACTTAGACAAACACCAAGACATTATGTATTATTCTCTTCAGGTCACATCAGGAACATAGACAGGGCCCAGGGGGGCCAGAGAGCAGCATCACCCCCTCAGACATACTACCCCATTAGAAACCTGCAGCGCACCATAAAACCCATTAAGATCCATTAGAGAAGAGCTCCAGCCCACAGACACCTTTAAGGCCAGCTAGTCACAAAGGTGCACAGTTACACACAATATAAAACCTATTTGATTTGTCATTAAAGAAACCATGTGTTTTCTTAGAAAACATTTTCAGTGTCGGATATGATCAGAAAAAAAAAGTACAATAAAATCAGTGCTTCCTATTAGAAACACATGCTGTTCACTACGCTGCATGGTCGCTCTTTACCAATCGTCAATTTGTCGCTGTTTGGTGACAGCTGCGGCGTGTAGTTATACCACTGCATTTTTCCAGTTAGATAACCAGCTCACAATGTAAAGTATTGCAACAAATATAAATTAGCATAACCATTATTGTGCATAAACAGATCCCAGCTGAGATTTTCTCCCAGGCTTTTGTAACTGCGCGAACATGTTCTCCAGCTAATGGGAGCTCTTTCACCCTCCTTCGATTGGAACAATTGCATACAGCTGGGAGGTTTCCGCGTACTGCCTCTCATGTGATTAGCGTGCCGCTTATTACGTTTGATGAGCCTGACCCAAATCTTCCAGAGGCAGACACATTTTTCATAGACTTTTAAATTCAAAATCCTAAATCGAGCCAAAGGTGAAGCACCTACTTGGCCTCAAGCTGCTATTTTTGGGCCGTCTTTATAAGGAGGAGGTTTTGAAGCACTGCTGTGACATGATTTCAAAGGTAAAGGTTTGTTTGGAGTTTTTCATGACATTTAATAATGTTGTCATCTGCTGCAGATGTGTTTTATACCACAATCACATCCACCTGTCAAACCAAGAGATTGCCACATTCAGCACTGCGTAATAAAATGTTTTAATTAGTATACTGGAAATGTTTCATATTGTGACATGCTGTTGTGGAGATAAATTGAATAGGTTTAATTAACTTTATACGTTATTGTGTTTTTTTTTTCTTCTGACTTTGTTGACAGATAACTCTCTCTTATTATCACCATAGTAACTTTATGTGTTGTACTTTTGTAGTTAAATAAGTTTTAAGACTTGGTAAATGCATGAACACAGCTACCTAAATGAGATCATCCAATTTTCTTCCTTATGGTTTTTGCATGTATTTCATCTGCAAGGTTTGTGCTCTCGTCTGCACGGTTTGTACTATTTCAAAAATGTATGTATCAAAACATTCAACTCCTTCAAGACATTCTGGCTAGGACTTTTGATATTTCAACAATTTTTTTTCAGATATTTAATCTGTTTGGCCATTTTCTTTTCTGATTGAAAACAAGGTGGAACTCAACACCAAAGCATCAATTGGTATGCCTCTCCCTGCCCTAGACATGCCTGCCTTTGAAAAACATTCCAGTTTTTTAGTACCAATCATCTTAAATGACCTTGACCTTTGACCCCTTTCCTGCCCAAATCTAATCAAACTGAGCACTACTCTAATGGAGATACGATGCCTATTTATAAGTAAATATATAATTTCATTCATGAGATATTGTGCACACAAAACCACCCATGATGGACAACACCACAATAACACACAGACAGCCAGAGAACAGTATGCCAGTTGTCGGAGGCATAATGATGAATAGATCTTCATTTAAAACCCTTCAACATGTTGATAAACTTCTACTGTACTTTTCAGCTTTTGTTCTCATTTTCTTTTCTTTTTTTCTTTTCTTTACTTCCCATACTAATTTTAGCTTCCTTTAGCTTCTTATTTTTTTTTATTTTAGCTTTTTCTGCCATTTTAGCTATTACTCTTTTAATTTTTCTGCCTATTGAAATGTTTTTATACTTCTATAAGCTTCTTTCTTATAATTTAAGCTTTGTTGTGCTTCGTTCAGCAGTTTTAGCAATTTAAGCTAATTTGTATTTTTCAGCTAAATTCACCTTTTTGTGGTAATTTCAGCTTCATACTGCTTAATTCAGCAAATGCGCTCTTTCCGCTTCTTTGTGCTAGATCAGCTTTTTCAGTTACTTTTTAGCTACTTTTCTGCTAATTTTAGCTTTTTGAGCTATTTTACAACAAATTGTCAAATTTTGGGGGGAATAATCTTTCAGTATTTAGCATTCAATTATCTAGTTATCATTAATTCATTTTGCTTTGCTTTAGGAGCAAAGTTGTTTGGTAAAGTTTTCAGCCTTCACTGAAAGGACCCAGGTTTCCTTCGTGTGATTCGACCCTTTTAAATTTGCAACAAAATGTCATCTGAAATATATCCAAAATTTTGGAATACACAATGATTTGGAGACACTCCAGCTTTGGAGATGTACCACCTGAGAGACTGTCTAGTTCTGCAAGAGAGGCCCTAATAGAGCTCTGATCTACGGGCACAGGTGCAACAAGCTCATTTCAATAATAACTGAAGCAGTCTACCAAGAGATACACAAATTAACACAGAGCTGCAAACAAATAGACCTCTTGATAATCACAAGCCTCTAATTTACTAGTGACACACACACACTTTGTTTCTTGCTGCTACAACACAACCCATAACTTATGGCATAAGTATGAGCAGGACCACCTGTTCCAATATTAATCTGCCTCTCTTTGGTTCCCAAGTCTTACTGAAGTTGATAAATAACTTAGATAACTTTTTTGTATTTCCTCTGCACACATTAAAACACAAAAAACAAACAAACAAACAGAAATGAACAATAACATAAAGCAGCGCAAATGGTTTTACAGCAGTTTATATTACATGACTTGAAACACTTCTGATACAGCCCACAGCACCTGCATGTGGAAGAGTATGATATTTTTGCTGAACTACATGTAAACTACAAAACTAACAATGATGTAATACATTATAAATTGGCATTCCCATGTAGCCCCATTGCAAATTTAAGAATTACATTGTTTTATGATGGTAGCAACCCTCTACGGACTTAGCTTTGCTCGAATTAGCCGTGAACTCAATAATTTGGTCAACTTGAAACTCTGTTTCTCCAAACTAAAACCATGAAGCTCTAACAAACAAATATTTTTATTTGCATTTCTAGTTTTACACAAAATTAATTTTGAGTGAGTTTAAATAATTTGGTTTTCTACTTCTCAAGTGGACAATTTTGAATGGCTTTCATTGCCAAATCTAAAACTCAAATGATATCTTAAAAGAAAAGAGTGAAACTAATGAGATTTTCTCAAGAGCACCGGATGTTAAAGTTACATACTAAATATTTTTTTTTGTGAACAGAAATTATGGAAAATAAAAGTAATTAAAATGTCACATTACCTTTCTTGTAGCCACCAAGGCCCTTTTTTTGTTTCTTGTATTTCATTGTTCATTGGCCTTGAGGTTTCTCATGAGATACACAAAAGACTAAACGTTCACAGTAGTTCAAACCCCTGTGGTTGGCTGTGGAATTGAGAATAATAAGGAATAGTTCTATTAAAGAAAATGTCTTGATGAGCTTGATTTTATTCTTTTCTTCTCAGCTATGGGAGGGAGTAATTTAGTGTTATCAATAAAAAAAATAAATGCATTGTAAGTTAGTGAATAGAGTGAAGACTACAGTAATATGCCAGCTGTGATTAGGGAGAAAAGACAGCTGGTGGTAAAAAAATTCTCAACAAGGAAAGGAAGGAAATAATCTCATTAATTTTGATATGCTCACCTTTTTGTATGTTAATCACAAGACTACATCCAATATCTCATAAAGTTTTACCTAATTAGAGAAACAGCAATTTATTATTTAGTTATTTTTATTAAAGGTGGGTATTAGGTAAAATTAACTTTTTGAATATTATATCATAATGACATTGATTGAGTGTTGCTTTGACTCATTCATACATGTTTGAGAAATCCTTGAATCTCCCGTGGCCATTTGGAGCTGCCTAAATGCTTGCTGGTACAAAGCACCGCCTATTTGTACAAAGCTCCTCTCTGGAGCTCGGTCTTCACCCTAACCGAGCACCCCTCCCCCAAAGCGTTGTTGTGAAGATGTGCTGACGTGGGAATATCAGAAACAGTAGAATGTTCTTAAAGAGACAGAAGACAATTTCAAGGTGTTTCTAAAAGTCAGCCAGGAAAAGGACCATAACCTATGTTACATGCTGGTTGCCCTTCCACTTAATGGTTCAATAAAAAAACAAAAAATAATAAATATCTGGAAGATTTTTTGTAATGAAGGGAAGTTTGTATTGACACTAAGGATGTCTTGATACCAGTTTTTTTCAAACCCAGTAGTGTAGTAGGGGTACAAGTACTTTAGTTTTAGTATTCACCAAGACTGAGTTACTGAGTTACAACTTAAATATTAAACAACATTAAAAGCACATTTATTTTATTTAGAACAAGGTTTGTCTCCTTCGTCAGTGCTACAGCTCCTCTGACTGGATCAAATCAAATATACAGCTTGATGTGTACTGTTGCAACATTTTAAACTAAATACAAAAAGTATAAATTTCTTAAACATGAACTGACAAACATTTCACTTGTATGTAATATCAATATCGTATCATATCAGTGCTGGTATTATTATCAGTTTCAAGTATCTGCGCATTTTGTATGAGAACTATAACTTGTAAAAATGCTGGTATAGTGCCTGATACTAGTATTGATAGTAGTATTGTATCCGGACAACACGTCTCGGATGTCTGTTTACCACTCATTATGTAGAAAACTACGTGTTTAGAAAAAAAAAACTTCATGAAAAGTTAGAAAAATGGAGGACTGCCGTTGCTCACCCATTGTTTTCCAGAAGACAACTGGAAGGATGCTGCTTCAAAAACAAAAGACTCCAAAGAGAGGAAATGCAATCCTTATGGAAACAATCACCACCATTCCCATCGTTCGTAAACAAGTTGGATAACTGCAGGAGCAGCAGAAACATCTCACAGTTAGGTGCAGTAATTGCAGACTTACCTACACACCCCAAACAGTTCAGGTTAATTACACTTGGTGAAGGATGCTTAGGCACATTACCCACAGGGGAGCAAACATGCGATATGATTGCCAAGCGCACTTTGCTTTCTGAGCCAAAGAAAGTGTTTTCTAACCTCCAGCTGGGAGATATTTTTTTTTCTACTGAGGAAGCACTGCTATAGTACTCATTACAGGGCCCAGGTTGAGGTAGACACTCAGCCAATAAAAGTTTGTTGAATTCTGCCTGAGATGCATCCAGGAGTGCTATATCAGCATGCTGCCATGGGTTCATTGCAGGAGGTCCATATACACAAAAAAAAAAGGGGGGGGCGGGGTCAATCTGGGCTGTTAGCAGCTGGTCTATATTTTCTATTTTACTGGGTCTAAATCAAACCTTGATCTTTAAATGTGATGTGTGTTGTGTACAGGATGATAATTTCATGGGTAACCTTTGTGACTTGTAAAATCTGAGACAAAAAAATTATGCAATTATTGTTTTATTAGGTTTTTCATGGGCGTAACCCACATACTCATCTATTGGCCTGTCACAAAAAGAAATTAATCAATTAATCATATGGGAAACTAAAATGAGATTAATTATTTTCCTTTGCCTGCTTATTTATTTATTTTTTGGTGTCTCCCTCTTTTCTACTCCTTTGCATAGAGGGGAGTGAACTCTGGCGTTTGGCATTTGTCAGGCACATGGTCTCGTAACCTCTGTAGCATTAGAACCCCATGAACAGGCATTTAGCTAGAGGAGTGTTTGGTTTTCCAAAGCCTTATTTCAGTTGGTGACACCCCAGGACGCTCTCAAGTTGCAGTGCCCATCTTTGGATTTGCCAAGAGGTTTGTTGTAAACTTTGTATGTGTTGTGCAGGTCACCGCAATTTTTTATGAAGCCAGAGGAAGATGGATACAGAGTAAATTGTTCCAGCTTGGATAGAGGAAGTGGGAAGTGATTTTACAGTTTCAGTGGCTTTTGCAGATTGTTTTCACAAACTCCACTCCCGGTCTGTCTGTAACTTTATAAATATTTTGTTAACTTCCCTAAATTTTGTAAGTGGCGTGAGGGTGACCACAGTTATTTTATAAAGCCAGAGGAAGACACAAACAGAGTAAATTGGGCCAGCTTGGGTAAAGGAGGTGGGAAGTGATTTTACAGCTTCAGCAGCTGTTGTTGTGTGTTGTTTTCTAAATCTCCGGTCCAGGTCAGTCTGTAACTTTTTCACGTACGTAAATTTCATGAACTTGCATGGGGGTTTAACCCACAAGTGCTCTTTTTTAAATAGTATTTAGAAAAAAAAAAGAAAAAAAAAACATCACTCGAGGCTATATGTTGCAACTGTTACTGGAATGTATATTTGATTAGGCTCAGTGAGCATGCCCATATAGGCAGACAACAATGTGTGCCTGCAGCATGGGGGCATCTCCAGTGAGGCCAGGTGCTGGCAGAGGTTGGAGGATAGATGGCGAGGGGTGCTTGGCTTAGGAACGTAGAGGATCTGGGACTGGGTTGTGGGCCAGATCTCGCCCTTGCAGTTATGAAGGAGAAACAAACTGATCTGACAGTGACAAATGAACCATCTCCTCTCCCCCAACTGCCACTTTTATGCCTCTCAGACTCCTTTCTCAACCCGAGTCTCTTCTCTGTTTTTTGCTCACTATTTTCTTCTTGAGCGCACTCAACCTCCCTCATTCTTTCTCACCTACGAAGCTCTTTTCCCCGTCTGAGTTTTTCTTGTGTCATATTTTTACTTTTGTTTTGTTCTCTCTTTGCTCACTCTTTCTTTGCCTCTGACTATTATCTTCCCCGCTCTCTCTGCCTCTCTTTGTTTTTTTTTTGCGACTGCTTCACAAGATTCTGAGACTTTATGCATCAAAAGACAGCTCAGTTCACTCTTACTTGGCGGATTACTTGGTCTTTTTAATTGATAGATTGATTCTAAAACACCATAATTACTTTCCCGCTTGTGTTTCATTTTACCATTGCAGCAAACACAACAATAAATGTCAGAAATTGTTTTGTTTGTATCAAAACTTTTGTTGCATATAAGTGGAATTGTCATAACTGGGTGCCATTAACCAGGAGACACTAAGAAGCTTGGAGGATGAAGGCATAGCTCAGCGGTGATTATTGTTGAGGTTTAATCACTGTCTTGCTCCTGTAATGGACCTTGTGCACTGTTGAAATGAGATGCTGAGCAGAGAAGACAATTAAATCTCTGGTTTCCTTTGTCCCCGCCTTCATCCCCTGTGCATCGGACTGAAACCTGATAAGATACAGGCTTAGGGCCACCCTAATACATTAACACACTCATCTGACTATGTTGTCTGTATTGTGGGTTCATTGTGTGACTTGCATTGTCTTGTTCTTGTACAAAGAAAGGACACAGTTTTTGCTGTTCTGATACTTTACAAGAAGTTTCCTTTTTTATCTAAATCACAACAGGCTAAAAAAATTCATTAAATAATTTTCATCTTAGGAAGAGATGTAGTTTATACATTTATTAATTTCTATAAATGCATCAGTTTTTTTTTCTTTTGCACTGTTTCCCTACTTTAAAATTGCCTGGCTAACTGAGGAGAAGACTCATCCTGAATGTAGATATCAGGGTATTACAGCCACGATGCCAGAGCAGCACTATTATACCTTGATTGTTTGTGTCACTGCTGGTTTTCCTCTTGCGTGACCGCAATAAATTCTATTCTAAATATTTATTTATGATTCAGCATGCAAAACAATTGCAAGATAAATGCGTCATGTATATTCTGCCGTTCCTCGTGCCGTCCGTGGAAAATCAGTGACAAGTGTTAATATAGCATAGAATGGTTTTCAGAGCTCAGGAATTATGCAAAAGACCATTTTCATTAAGAAGAAAAAACAATGCTGGAGAGGAGAAGCATAGAAGAAACGTAAAACTACTTGGAGTCTTATTTTTCCTGAAAAACAGAATAAAGAGGAATGTTTGGTTGTAGTCTCTACCTGTCTGAATTTACTAATCATCTAAACCCTCATCCAAAACACATTTTCTGCTCTGTTTGTACCTCCTGTCCACATATGTACAGAACATTTTGGGGAGAATGGATATTTTTTATATAACGCTTTCAAAAGAGGATTTTTTTTAAAAGATTTTGTTATTGGTATAATTGTGTGGACTCACAACATGCAGCTTTTTTGAAACAATGCAGCAATGCAGCAACTACACAAATGTCTTAAAAATAATCTTCCCTTCTCAATACAAGAGCTCTTTTAAATGTTTTTTTTTTCTCCTGTTTGGTTAGCTTAATAGTCATTCTTTCATCTTGAAACTTTGATCATGAAATTAATATCGTAGAAAAAAACTTAACAATATATCAAATAAGCCTAAACTAAGCCTTTAGCTATATTTTTACTTATTATTTTTTTTCTTTGGATAGGGTGTGGGTGGGGCTTCATTGGTGGGCCGGACGGAAGTCAACATTAGGCTGAATGTGACCTGCGGGCCGCCAGTTGAATAACTCTGTATTATATTATATTTGTGAAAATTTATGTTTTCAGTGCATTGTTTTCATCCAAGAACATAAACATATAATTTTATGTTGTGAAAAATATGTTTTTTGAACAATCCCTCTTTTCTATTTATAACCAGGCACAACTTTATTTATTCATGCTGAGGTGGCAGCAATAAAAAGGGCATATATCATTTGAATATAAACTGTATCAGAACACTGACCCTCCTTTTTTGTAATAACAGACACATATTTATATATTTTTTTTCTTAAAGTCTAGCATACAAATATATATATATATATATATATTTTTTTTTACACAGCTACAACCACAATCAATATAATTCACTGCTGCGGCTGACCTCTGAGGTGCCTCAGATTCTAGTTAAACATCCTTCTTTGTGTTTTTGCTGAAAAGAAGACAAACATTTTTCATTATAATTACTAACATATAAATACAAGAAAATTTTTTATGCTATGCAGAGGCTACAGATGCTGCATCCAGACCCGCATTTAAAATGTGGAGAACGTATTTTGTGAAAAAGAAGACAGAGTACACGCTTGTTGTTTCTGAGCATTAAAAATGCATCGGTGTTCTAAATCATTATAATGCAAATTCTGAGTCTGGTAGGCAGCACTGCACTGCGAACATCAGATGGGTGCAAATCCATCAGGCAAAGCTAAAAAATACAGTGTACAGAATGTAATTGGAATAACAAATAGTAGGCTATGGTATTTAACATATGGTCAATATGGTACAGATTGGAGTCAGAGTAAATAAAATAGCAAAATGTGCAGTTTGCCACACCATTTCCTTTTGGCAGCCACACTATGTAGTTCCATTAAGAGAACAGCTCGCTTGAGATAATGGAAAGCATGATGAATTATACAACCTCAAATAAGTACTGTCAATCAATTAGAGGTGAAGATTAATAGAAAACAAGGCAGCTCGTAATGTCTTCATGGGATTTCTATATTTACTATTCATGTTTTTTTCATCCCTTTTGCATATATTACTCAAACAAATCCCGCAAACAGCATTGATTTTCAAATCTGATTTCTGTCTCTTCCTGCCTTCTGCTAAGTGTCAGGGAAGACAACGCACTCAGAGTCAAGACTAAAGCATTGTGGTGTGGAATTTCAGCTCTCAACATAATGACTCTCGGAGGCAGCGGCGGCTCGTACGGGAAAGGATTGTTTCTGGTTTGCAGTCATATGAAATGTCATCAGGAATTTGACAAGATATGAAGAAGCAATCCCCTTTGAGAGCTCCACTGAACCACACATTTTCTTATATTGTTCTCTTGTTATAATCAAGCCCTTACGGGTGACCCATGTCATTGTGTGATAAAACTAATTATTTGCCACAAGAATTATTTTGGGCTCCTCTGTCTTGAGGTCAGGAAAACTGGCAGCCTTCTTATACTATTAAACTGATTATTCTTTGTCGCTGGCCAAGATTGCACACGCCGTTGTTAATATCACAAAGCTGAGCAGCTTCTCTGCTTGTTTTTTATTAGCTCAACATTATCATTTCAAGATATTAGAAAGCACCTTTTTGTGTGTTTGTGTGTGTGTCGCTGCTTTATTCTCTGGTGTCATTATAAATGCACTCCAGCAAGAAGGATTAGAATAAGATGTTTGCAGAAAAAACAGATGCTTAAATTTTAATTTTAAGCTGTTATTTTAACTTATGAAAATATCAGCATGAAACATTCTCCCACTTATTGCTGGAGAACGCTTTTGGTAACACATCTGTTCATTTATTTATTTGCAGCTATCATGGGTTTTGCAGACATCTGGCTCTTTTTGGGAAGTGAGGCTTTCTAGAGCACTCCCTTAGGCAGCTGTCCATTTTTAAAAAACATATTTCCAACTTTGTTACTTCTAACTATAATGCCTCAGTGTAAATTAAGGTTAGCTGGCAACCAGAATGGTGAAATATTCTCGTTTTTGCTTTTGAAGTCTTGCACATAGTTGCTTTAAACACTTGCATTAAATAAATGCTCTGATCAGATTGTGGAATTGCATCGTTTATGCTTTCACAAATATCTCTGGTGCACTTCTTTTGTTTACAAACTGAGCATTAGGAACTTGTTAATGGTTGATTATGAATCATAATTTATGTGTCCGCATTTTTGACCTAAATAACAATAATGAAACTAAAAAACAAAACATTGAATGTAAACTGTAAAAAAAAAGAAAAAAAGACAAAGCCCTAGATCTGCCAAGGCTTGAGAATTGGGCTCCAGCTGCTGAGAAGTTTGGTGGCACAGCTGGAATAGGCTTGCATTTGAAGCCTCTCCTGCTTACTGTGGCACATTGATATTTCCATGAGTGCACAGTTTGAGCTCCAGGGCACCCTACAGTTGGACAATTGTCCAGCTTCTACTTCAGCTCAGACAATATGCATCCACTGCAGCTGCAATTCACTGTTGCGTGTTTAAAGATACATTTCTGAGTCCCCCCTCAAAGAAATTTGCATTTCATATTGTCAAACCGAGGCTGCGTCTGTAAAGGGGGTTAATGCGGTAAACATACTGTTGCTGTTTTTGACTGAAGAACTCATGCAAAATGTATTTAGAATCACAGAGGGCGTTTTGCAATCCAAGAAGAATGAGTTCAACGGTGACTACAAGGAGCAAGAACATGAAAAAAACCCAGCACATTTTTATGTCACGCTGTTTTATATCACTCACAACAACAAACAACCTGAATAGTGACTTTATACTTTCACATCTTTTGAAGCAAGTTTCTGTAGAAAGGTTTTAAACAATTCATGTCTTACCTGTAGTAAATAAATCATTTAATGTCCAATCTCCTTTTGGATAAATAGAATTTAATCCTGATTGGATAGATGGGCTTCTATTACCATCAGTTTAGCATTACATTGTTACATGGTTATGATATTCCTGCAGGAAGTGCCCCCGGCTGCACCAGAAGTGCTTCTACTTGCTGCTGCTAGAATTGTATTTGATTATTCTTGTGTTGCAATATCGATGACAGTGTGAAGGTCTATGAAAAAGTATGAAGCACTATGGAACTTTTAGGATGGCACAATTACACTTTGGTCTTTGCTGCATTTGGATTAGCTTGTCAATATTGGCAAAGTTTACTTCTATTTCTTCAGATGAAGGTATACAAAAAGCTATCTGCAACAGGTAAGGTATTCACAACAGTGCACTGAACATCATATAATGTAAAAATATATATTTTTAATATTGCCATTGCTTATGAGCTAACAGAAAGTTTGAGCGGTGGTCTATTTTTTTTTTTTTTTAAATACAGAATTTAAAAAAATGTTGGAATATTCCAGCATTTATTATATTTTGCTTATAGAGGCCTTTTGCTGCTCTGCTAATATTATCATAATTATTAATTTCAGATTTTCCACAATAAAATTAAGCAGTCACTATGAAATATTGAGGCTCCTACTTAGGAAAAAAATAAACATTCGGACAATAATTTGCCAGAATTTACACAATGACTGAGGGTGTAAAAGTGTGCTGCTTAACTTCCCCACAGAAACAGGAAAGTGTGTAAATGCAAAATTTAATGAAACAGATCCTTGTGCAAGACAACAAACTAGGTCAATGTTTTACTGATTACATCTATGAAACCATTCTTTGTTAAATGTGATGAAAGTAACACCAAAAAGCCCAATGTATCACCAATTCATCAATAAAAGATTCCCCTAGCTGCAAAAAAACAGGATTCACCATTTTCACCAATCCTTAAATACTAATGTACAATATGAATATTTTGAGCTAGGGGAGGCGGGGTGGGATATCTCTGGTTACGGGATTTGCACAGATGATACACACTCACTGTGGTATATTTGTTATCTGACAGGCGCTGTGTACGTCCTCACTCACTCGTGTGCTTCCTTTGAGTCTTTCCACCTTGTTAACTGGGTGGCACACAGTCTGCAGAGATGGATAAGCTCCAGTACAACACAACACAATCCCAAACATTTCGCCGACTGCTTGTGAACGACCTAAAAGTGCGTTAAAAATAGTCTCCGCTTTTAATAGTGATTTGGTATGAGCTGGATAAGCAACAGTCTTAAATCAATGCCCTGCAAGTGCGTGATAAGCCCTGCATTTGACTGTAGCCCTTCATAATGCACACAGTGATGATCTTGTGTTCGCTGTGCATGTAATGCCAAGATTTTGTCCCCCCAATGTGTTGAAATTTCCTTAAGCTGTTGGATTATTGTTTGTGCCTGATCACTGGCGGTGGTTTAGGCTAAGAGGGGACTTAGACCCTCTTGAAACGGTGCATTTAAAAAAGGGCTAAAACAGGATGCACCTCAATAATGCCAAGAGTCACAATAGCAACTTTTCGAAAAAAAAAAAGTTTTTTTTCCCGTGTCTGTTTGGAGTGGTGTGTGGATTTGTCTATCTTCCTCCAAATTGTCTCATGAGCTATAGAACACTGTGTTTATGACACTAATAGAAAAATAAATCATTTGACAAATACATTCAACTTAATAACATCCTATACAGGATAGCCTCCAAAGATAAGTGGCTTTATTGGGCACAAAAATGGCTATAATCCAACCACTTGTACAGCTATACAGCTAAAATTTGGAGTAGTACTAGCTGAGACTCATCCCCATCAGATACTCTAAGCCAGTGGTTCCCAACCTTAGGGAGCACTGGAGAACATGGGGGGGACCTTGCCTGCTCAGAGGTTGTACATAAAAATCACCAAAACAAGTTATTTTAAATAATTAAAACTCACATAACTCAGTTCTTCTTTTTCTTCCTATTACAAAAAAAGGTTTGTATTTGTTCACTTTATTCTTCTATTTTGATAAAGACATAAAGGTTGAACGCGTCTTTGGGAGCGGTGGGGATTAGCAAGGAATGGTGCTCAGCTTGACTTGGAATTAAGAAAGGGAGACTTTGGGGAAAATAAGTTGGGAACCACAGCTCTATGCACAAGGTAATATATTACATTTTTGCATAAAACTTTGGCAACAACTGTTAGTCATTCATGTCTGTTAGCAAAATATCACATGAACCAATCTATAGACTTTAATGAGACTCTCAGGGAGTAATGAATTTACATCTACAACTGGTCAACCTTTGGAGTCAATCCAATTCAAGATTGCTAGCACAACTAATTAACCTTACTAAATGAATTAAATAGCTACAACTTTGTCAGATATACAAATGTTGAGCTGAAGATTTATGTGGTAGTAGCTGAGAGTCATTCATAACACATACCGTAAACAACAATCCTGCAATATCGCCTGAGATCATGCTTTGGAGATTTGACCAGTGCAGCTGCAACTCTGTCATTTCATCACAGAAAATGATTTCAAGTCTGACATGAAAGGCAGTGGGCAATATGTACTTATTCAAGGAATGCTAGACCTTAAACTTTAATCTGTCATTTATTTGTGTTTGGCCAACACAAAAGTGTTTGTTTGATGTCAGACTTTGATGATAAATTACATTTTTCATAGCAATCTGTTTGACAAAAACACACGATTTGCTTCAGCTCAGTGTGTTTTCAGTACTTTCAGGGTATGTATTTGATTCGAGCTATTTGCAATTAGCTTAATTCTGTGATTTGGTGGATGTATCCCTCCAGCTGTGAGCTTGTTTGTGTCTTTCGACTTGTCTGCCTCACTGTTGGAAACAGTCATTGACTCAGAAACAATTACCCTTATGACTTGAAAATAATTCAATTAATTTCCTTCATTTCCTAAGTAATAATGCAGAACAGAGTTCATTTTCCCTTTCTACTATAAAATACATACGTTTCCGTAAGAAAGCACATTTGCCAATAGCTTCAGTTTTTTTCTGCTCTCCTGGAGACGCACTTCCTTAATCTTCTCCATTCATTTAAAATGATTTATGAGTTTGCAGAGATGATCTCCTTTTGTTTTTCAAAATGTCCGGCGAGGCATAAGACAGCAAAATAAGCTGACTTCAAATCATCATTTGTGTGTCGTTCTCTTTTTTTCTGCCGCCCTTTAAGTGTTTTTTTCCCTCTTGCCAGTCACAATAATGATGATTGAATAGGTTGGGGAAAAAAGAATGTGCCTCAAACTTTCAGTTTTACTCTGACGTGTGTTTAATAATATGCCACAGCCGCACGGCAGACATCTTGACACCTCTTATCTACATCTTGATGACATTTGCTCTTATGTAAAGAACCCACAACCGATGAAATATTTTCAAAGAGCCTGTGAAAATGATGGGATTTAGAACTTTATGACAGCGTTTGAAGCAATGCAAAAATTTCATCAGCTTCGTCTTCTCCCCCTCCCTAAAGTCATCCTTTTCCTCCTATTAAAGGTTTGTCATTTCCTGCAGGATAAGATCAGAGGTTACACGATGTTGCTGTGATGCCCGCCAGTTTTGGTCATAAGTGTTTCTTCATTGTAGGAATCCGGCAAAGTTTTTCCCTGCCGTGGGCTGATCTGTGCATCACTGATATAAGCACTTCCAGGGGCTTGTTCTTCCTTCTGCTACTCAAGGCTTTTTATGATGTTTTCACCAGTTAGAGGAAAGGATACTCCAAGAGCTTCTGGAGATCTCACAGAAACATTCAGGCTGTATGTTGAAATATTTCTTATAAAGAAATTAATAAATAAATAAAATTAAGTATGACCCAGTTAGAGCTCAACTCTGCAAGATTTTTATTTAAGAAAGAGCATTTCTTTCTTTAGAAGTTTAATGTATAGCAAGACGTATGGAAATACATAAAAACATGTTACATGTTTATAACTTGGCCATGAGGGGGTAACTTCTTATTATTTCATCTGGTCACTCATCCAAAGTCCTTAACAGAAAAATCACATTGATTTAACATGTTTTTCACTTGACTAAATTTCGAAAAAATAAGTTATCGCGTGATCATATGAATAGTTTGAAACATTTCCAAAATCACAGAACTGTGTAAACCATCTATCCAACAGGTGAAAAGGAAAAATTATATATATATATTTTTTCTCAGCAATAACCTTCAGCTTTCCTCAGGCGATACCAAACATTCTTAAACCAGAGAGCATAGATGTAGTCTCCAGTGACTTCTGGATCCACTTTGGGGTCTCCATGCAATCTGACTTCCCTGGAAAACCCAAAGAGGGAGGCATCATAATCGGCTGCCAGAACCACCTCAGTGGACTCCTTTTTATGCAGAGAAGCAGCGGATGTACTTCAAATTCACCCCAGCTGACAGAGCTTCTCACATTATCTCCAAGGCTGAGCACCACAGTCTTATAGATGAAGCAGTCCCTTGAATCCAGGATCTCATTTTTTTTGGTCATTATCTGTTCCTCACAAACATAGATGAGGGCTGGAACATTGATGGACCAGTAGGCTCAGCGCATTCTTTGTCACAACCAGCCAGAGTAACACTTTTATTTAGGATGAGGCCCTATCTGTCCATGTATCTCCTATATTATCCTTCCATCGCTCATGAACAAACAACTCAATTTCCACTACTCATGAAAAGTTAGGGATTTTTGGCTTTCGGTTGAAATTTGACATCTCGACCAGTCATTTTGTGTTTGTCTGAATCTCTTTCCTATCCTGTCAGCGACGATTAAGCTACTAGTTATTCTACAACTGCTTTATTATTAAAGTACAGGCAAGTGAGAAGAAAATATGAATAAATAAATAAAATAAAAATTAGATGTATAGTTTCTTACTAATGTCAGTTTCAGTACTGAGACAGACAAAATTAGTCTTTATATTTTGTTTGGAACTTAAAAATTATAAACAGTATGTCTTGTATTAATAAAAGATTCTTAAAAGACTTCTTGGTGGGATTTTTAAAGACTGTTTTCACATTGAGAAAAACAACAAAATTTAGAACCAAACAGCCCAACTGAAATGTTAAAGACATTTTTTTATTGATAGTTTTAAAAAGATACAAGAGCAGTTTCTAACAAAAAATATTTGTTTTCAAGTATAAACTATAACAAAATACACTGTTCAAACTTACATAGACTTAGCAATTTTCTTCTTGACCTTCATCCTTCAGTACATCATTTTTGTAGGTATTTTTCATTTCCAAAACACTTTCAGTCTACAGCCCCACAGAATTTATAGACATATTCTTCCATAAACCATTATATTTTGTCCGTTTCTCATCATCTGGATGAAAACATAAAATAGAAATAGTTAATTTCAGTGCCACAAAT
>JARVJO010000082.1:16128208-16148327 GCA_031762555.1 Cynodonichthys magdalenae
AAGTCCCGCGGATATATATATATATATATATATATATATATATATATATATATATATACAGTATATGTATATATATGTGATTTTTTTATTGAACAGAAACATAACACAAGGCAAATAGGGTGAAGCAGATTTGACAGTATACAAAAACACATTCCTGGGTGATTACAAAATGAGAACAGATGTGTTGATTACAGATTAGAAACAGTTTTCAGTGCAACAGAAGATGAACTATCACTGGCTGATACAGAAAAACAACATAATGAAGACCAAGCAAGAAAAAGTAAAACTCAAACCATTGAAACAAAATGAACAAACATCATGACAGGTATTTCATATGTAGAACATTAGTTCTTTTGTATAATTTTGTAATTTCTGAAGAAATTATTATGAGCCTGAAAACCTCAGGTTAGCTAGCTAGGTACCGTATGTTATCTGCCTTTTCTTTCAGGACAAAATTAAAAAAAAAAAAAAAAAAATCAAACAACCTTTTGTTTTGTTATACACAACTGACAGACAAATTACACATATCAGAGGACAGGAAATGTAAATACATATAAAAAAAATAAAAAATAAATAAAAAACATTTTTTTAACTCTGACATATAATTAATATAATCTAAACCATCAAAACAGTTGTACAAAATATATATAGTTTTGAAACTGATTTTTTAAAACGAAACACTGACCCATGCCTATTGTTTATTTACAGGCTGATTGTTATGATATGCTATCCACCAGCCACTACATTCATATAAATTAAACTATATGAAACTATAGGGAAGACAATGAAGATCTGAGTTCTTTTTATTCTTTTCTTTTTCTTTTTGTCTTGTGGTCTGTATCCAGTATTGCCCGTTTATTGCTTCAAGCTTATTGTCCCAATGTTATCTGTGAAAATTAAACCTGTCTTGTCAAACCTAACTGTGTAATAAAGAAGTAATGTCCAGGTCAAGTCTCTGTTGAGGCAGAAAAAAAGATATTAATGCAACACACATCCTAGCAAACAAGCCATTTTGTATTCCAGTTTAACCAAGATAACACAAGAAAATAGGCCTAATGCATTGTTTTGGAAGGTTGTTAGCTCCATCCTGCTGCAAGCTAGAAGCCTAACTTGTGATATTTACTCTGTCTGAGAGGTGCATCAGAAAGCTCGAATATTCAATTTTGTATTCCAATGCCCCCATGGGAACATTGACTATATACATATATATTTATTTTATTTTATTTTTTCCAGGAAAATGTCAATGAGAATAATGTACAACCAAGGTGAGTGACTAATTTACCAAACTCTGGGATACATGATACGACAAGAGTTAAAAAAAAAAAAGATTTGACAATAATAGCTTAACTATGACGCAACTATCCAAGAGCCAAATTTGCCACAAAATAGGATTAGAGTGCAAAAGATGTGTGCAGATCTGCATTTCTTATAGATCAAAGCCACAGTGAGTCAGAGAATGGGTTTTTATGGGGGTTGTGCAGAGCACCACTGCTGTCATTTTGGGCAGCACTTAGTTCAATACATCTCTTTCTTTATAAATCAAATTAACACATTGATCAGCCAGGATGCTATCTAGTAACAACACAAAATGGACCAGTAGAAAATAGTCTCATCACTCTTCGCAAGTTGCAGTGCTTGCTTCTTTTATAATTAATGCAAATGCACTTTTTGTCTTGTAAAAGTGCTTTGTTCGGGTAAATCACACTGGTTGAGTTCAGTTTAATGCAGAAATGAGATATTTATGGTTGTTTTCAGAAATATATGCTATGCTGCAATGAATGACTCAACAAATGAACAATAAATTGAGCTGATATTAACCCCCCAGTTGCATGTTTCAATATGCAATGATTCATTTAACATTTATATTTCCCAAAATTTAGATTACTAAACTTGAAAGAATGAAGGAACTTTTGTTTGTTAAAGGAGTGGTATTAAGCAAAATCAACTTTTTTGAGCTTTGCATCATGTTATAATGTCATTCCCTCATCAAACACATATCCAGAGTGTTGATTTGACTCATTCATGCATGTTTTAGAAATCCATGAATCTCCTGGAGTAGCCGTGTGGAGCTGTCTAAACACTTAATCATACAAAGCTCTGCCTTTTTAGCCAAAGCTCTTCCATTGAGCTCAGTCCCCAATATGGCAAAACATGGCTTCATTATTCAATTCACTTCAAAAATATTTTATTGATCCCAAAGAGAAATTAAATAATCTATAATAACAGTTTCTTCGCAAAACGTAGCTTAACATTGATGTACATGTGTGAGAGGATGACTTGGAAATATACAGTATTACCAAGCTGAAAAATCTTGCAAGAGCCTCTGAAAAACTGGATTCTTCAGAAAATATACTTTCCAAGTCTGACATAGGTTATTTGAGTAAGGTTTAACTGTATCCTGAGTTGCCATTTTGCAAAACCAATATTACAAAAAGTTGCTTATTTTTTACAGCAAAATACAACGCTCCTACCAAAGGTTGTAAACAGCATGAAGCATTGTTATGATGATTCGCTAAAGTGGGAGTCTCAGAAAGGGTAGGAGGTTATTATAAACACAGACCAATTTCCAGATGTTTAAATGGGCTATGATGCAAAATCAAATTTAGTTTTGATATATACAGCACTTTCATAACAACTGAATATAACATACTGTAGTTACTTGACTTTTGTATAGAACTGAACTATGTGCCTAATCTCCCCTCAATGCATAACTTTCTATCCCTCCCATCCAGAGGACTATTTAAACTATTCCCATTGTAGTTAACTGGTTTGCTAGTTGCTGAACAACCATCAGGGCTCACAAAAATAATTCCAAATGGGGTTATGGCTGTTTGTTCTACGGTTTGATTTTTGTGGGTCAGGATGCAGAAGGAGCATTACTTGGAAATAATTTTTAACAATCTGCCAAAAAACTGACTACCATGGGACAAGTACTGTTGAAACCAGGACATATTCATCTGGTTCAAAGATTCCTTTGGACACCTAGTGTGACGGAAACCAGAAACACGGCGTATCTTTCAAATGTTCTTTTTAATGGTTCCAGCTGTGGCAGAATATTGGATGATTTTCAACATTTAGATTTATTAAACAAACAGGCTTTCCCCATTTGATCACCCTGAGAATCTAGTTTAGTCAATAAACATGAAAAAAAATGGCCATAATTTGTAATAAAACAGGGAAAGAAAAAGTTATGGTGCATTTGCACTTCCAGGTATATGGTTTTATTTATGCTTTGAACCTTCAGTTGCATCATGGTGCAGGATAATAGGTCAACTGTTCCTTCTGACTTGGTTTCCAGTGCATTTAATGAAACCCTACAGTGAATGGACTTGAAAACAAGCTAGGTTTTGATTAATGGTATCTAAATCATCACTTCCACCAAGTACATAATATAGACTACAGTATATCAGAGGGATATTCTGCTGTAATATTTAGCCCATTTGTCAGGCAGCTGACAAATAATTGTGCTTGACACTATTAAACTAAGAAATGAGAAAGCGGCTGTAGATGGAGAGCAAAAGAGAGATGGATTTGATGGTGGCTGGGAATAACAGTCTGACACGAAAGAAATTAATCCTCAATATCCACTGCTCCCAGTGCACCACCACAATTGCAGGCTCAGGCGTCTAGTCCATTCATGAATCACTGGACCTAGGAGACACGCAGGAGAAAACCACCAGCTCTCATAAATAAAGCAAGACCTTACTACTGTAGTGCCAATGAGTCATCCAGGTCTGTTCTCATTCACGCTCGGAAAGAGGAATATCACAACAAACCACCTTCAACTCTTGTGAAAACCAGCCGTGGATGCATTTACCCCAGAACTTCTACCTCCCAGACTCCGCTCCAATAAGCCCAGGAGCACCATTGACTGCCATCACAATGTGAGAGCACACTTTACTTATGAGGCAAACTCTATGAAGATTTAATAAAGAACAAACATTAAATTTCCTCTTATTGATCGAGGGCATGCATGTGGATTTTGCATTCAGCAGTCGATCTGAGATAGATGATACAATTGGTGGTTATCAGGCGCAGAACATTTTTTATTTGAGCTTATATACTAGATTTCTGCCCAGCTCACCAGAGATGCTTCACATCAAAATGTCACTAAAATGCCACAGGGGAAATAGGGCTTTTTTTCTTTTTTTATTTCTTTCTTATTTTCTTCTGTGTCTAAAAATTCCAAAGGAAGTAAACTTAGCTAAATTCCTACAGTGGTTGTTCATTATCTCAGTTGAATATCAGGGTCATGATGATCTGTGGTATTTGAATTCAGATGGCTGTAAATCACTTAAGATTCACAGTGTAGTTTTAGTAAAGCCTTGTCAAATACTTAGTGTAGTCACACATGTTCATTTGGAGTTCCAAAAAAAATGGCACAGTGAGGGAAATAGAATACCAAAACTCCTATAAGGGCTTTGCAACAGTAAATAAAATATGCATATGTTCTGTTATCATGGTGCTCACAACAACCTTTTTGTGCCAGTTGTGGGTTTTTAGAGGAGTTAAGGTTCATCTGATTGCCAAAGATATATGCAGGGCTGCAGTAGTTCAGTGATCAGTGCTGCAGTCTAGTAATGAGTCTGCAAGTTAGAGCCCAGGCCCATAATTTACGCTACATCTCTAAATGAAAAGTTATCTTTTTCACCCTAACATAGCTTCATATAATATAGTATATGAAGTATTGGGTATTACTGAGAAATGGCGGAAATGGGCGGGGTGTGGGAGTGGGGGGTGTATGGTCTGTGGCTTGTTGTTGTTACTTTCTCCCGCTCTCACCATCTCTCCTCTGCCGCCAAACTTCATTCAACTTTTGCGTCTTTTGTTTTTCTTCTTCTTGTAGATTTTGTGGCATTGTTTGTTTTGACATCAAGCACAAGTAACGTTTTTTTATACTAATGATAAAAAAGCTTCTTGTGGTACACAAACACCAGAAGCATCTAGCATACCATGGGAACATTTTGGATGACATTAGCTTCGGCAATAACAACAAACTCATAGCCACGCAGCGGATGCTGCCATTAGACCCCTGTAATATCACTGAGTCTTTTCAAACAGTAATGTAAATGTCTAACAGATGGTGATTAGTATTGACATTTAATGGCATCATTGGGAGTTATAAGGGAATATGTGTGTGTTGCTGGCTTTTAGGAAGCTTGATGAATGGTTTGGCATAGAAAATATTTGACTAAATATGTCCTTTGTGAACCTGCTTGTATGTTGTTGGATCAAAAAAGAAGTCAAACAAAAGAGTAAAAGTCTGGAAAATTCACGTATATGTGTCGACTTGCCCCCAGTTGCTCCTAAGGTCTCACAAACTAGAGCTATTATTTAGAGTTATTGAAGTGTAACCCTTCTATCTGTTGGTAAGAGAGGCTGGTTTGTGACTCCATAGTGTAGGAGCCACGAGCCCTTCAATGTGCTGACGGACAGGGTCAAAACACCATGATCTGTATTTATCAGCGGGATGCTGCCCCTGTGCTGTAAATGTGATTTTAAAGCCTCTTTATCCTCTTTTTGAGGATTTGCAGTATAGAGGATCACATGTGACTCTCTCTGCTCTTAAGCTACACTATCTGCAGCTCAGTAGGCTATCCATAACACGCACACAACCTCTTTTTCATTTTGTTTTCACTTTTATTGAGGAGCTATCTGCGTTGGACACCATTCAAATTCATGAAGCAATCTGCTAAGTGCCTTAACGTTACTACTTTAAGCCAATGAAAGTATTGTGGGAAATTCTTACTGCTGAATCTGTCTTTGTTGCCCAAGAAGCTCGTTCATAAATCACTTGTTCACTCTACAAAAAAAAAAGAAAAACAGAGAGAATGAGATAACAAACAGTTTACAGATAACAACATGGTAGAGTTTGTGTTGAATCGGGGAAAGTATTTGGCTCTAAGTTCAGATGCCTTTTTTTTCCTCTCAGTTGATTTCTTAAACTGCTGCAGAGTTTATGAAACAGATGGGGACAGGGAATAGCTGCATGTTTATCTGTTTGATGGAGAAAGCATCCTAAAAAAACTGACAGTTTGTCGATTGCATTTTCAAAGACAGACTGTGCCTAATGCTTCCTTTTGTGGTTGAGGTTCATCACGGGATATGCAAAGACTCCTGTTTACTAATTTATGCCCAGATCTCTAAAAATCAAATCTATATCTTGATGAAAGCATTGGGCAATCAAATGGAGATTGTATGCAGGGTTGCGTTATAAAGCACACAGACATTGTAATTACACAGCACTTTATGCTAAAGATATACTAATGAATGTCCATTTTATTAGACTCTGATCCAATGGACCACCTGCTCTTTTCATTCACTCATTGAGATTGCATTGATGTTATAGTATGACCAGATAGCAAAAAAAAAAAAAAATAGAGAAAAAACAAAAATCTGAATTGCAAAGGTTAGATTTGAATGCATTTGATGGCCTGTTAGTTTTGATGCACATCTGGGGCTCCCAATGTATTTTAATGAGCCGACACTGGTTCAAAACAAAACTATCTCTTGGATATTTAGAGCTTAAACTAAAAAAAAAGTACATTTCATGAAATTAAAAAAAATTGAGAATTTGTTGGTTATGGCTTGCTGGTGTTATTGTAACATCTCCCAAGCTTCTTAAGCTCCTGAGCAGTGTCATCTTATTGTAGGGATGGCTTTCTAACATGACATTATACAAGCTTACAAAAAAGCAAAGGTAATATGTAAGTGAATCTATTTTGGCAGCATGTTCTGTAACCACCCAAACAGACTTCACAGGGAATAAAGAAAGTAGGGGAAGCTGAAGGGGGGAAGACAGCCAGTGAGGAATCGTGTGCTGTCAGAACCGTATCTGTCTAAGCTTCAGGAATCCAGGAAGCTAATGCTGTTTGATGTATTAACCATGATGGAGGGGGCAGCGTCTGTGTGTTAATGCACAATCTTGTAAGGATTTGGGTACAATGTGACTGTGTGTGTGTGTGCAAAGAGAGGGAAGGGAGAGGATGAGGGGGGGGGGTGCTCGTCTGTGCATTAGCTCGGCCCGAGCGATGTGTACGTGGGTGTTTGCTCATTGACAAGTGGGAGCGGAAGGAGAATTGATGTTGTTTGATGTATTAATCATGCATATGGGGGATTGAGAGCTTCTGCGATGGGTTGCTCGGGCACTGATTCTATCTTCAATCAGTGGCTCATTTGGGTCCTTTTGTGTAAATGTTTAACATTGTTTAGCAGAAAATAAGCAGTCTGCTTATTTGTGTGTGTGGCATTCGAGACAGGGAGGAAGGGATAAAGGGAAGAAAGCTTGTTTTCCTGTTTTTTTTTCCTCGTGTTCATGCATAAAGCACATTAGTACCATTGTCTTAAATGAATATTACACACACACATATATTTATCATGTGTGTACTAAAGTGCTGTGTAAACATCGACTTGTGCAACAGTTCAGTGATTCTATAGAGCTTGTGCAGTGACATCGTCAAGACTGTTCATTCCGCCATGATAGATGTCAAACATACTGAAGTTAGTTGTGTAGACGTTATCCTCAGGCAAAAGCTAGGGAAAGACCATTTTACCACAACACACTAGAGATTGAGTTTGGAAGTTTGGGCCTGGCCTGTGAGTTGTGGGCAGTCTGTCACACCAAACCTCCCAAAAATATAGCTTATTCTGTCCAATCCTCAAATCAGCATGCTGGATTCCTGCACTTTTGATTGGAGGCACTTAAAGCACACATGTGGTACTAGAGTCTGACATAAGTAAAAGGGTGACACAAATTGAAAAGTCAATTCATCACTAAATAAAGACCAGAGAGATGAGTTTTGCAGGAGGATGCACCTCCAAAGGGAGCCTCAAGGAAAAGTATATACAGCAGGGTGGGTGACCAGGAACACAAAACTATGGCATAAACTTTGTTACCACTTAATACTTCCTTTAAATAATCAAGTATTATTGTCTTGTCAGAGCTTCATTACGGTCTTGGTAGAGACAATCTAAAGCTTTCAAAAAACATTCAATCACCCTTCCTAGTTTACAAATTTCTTTGTTTCTCTCTGCTATTTATTTTAATTCCTGATGTTTCCTTTTTTTTAAGCAACAAAATGTCCCCCTGATGAGTTGTTCAGCCTATTGCCGAGCATAAGAAAAGTATTTTTAGGGTTTTAGTGAAAATACTTCCACTTTTAAACGATGAACTAACAAAAAAATAAAAATAAAAAAAGAAGAAGCTGGCAGTACAACATAGTGAATAAGAATAGATGACATGGCTCTCTGAAGTCAGCTGCACAGGCTCTATAGAAGAAGGTATGGCACTGATCGTTGTGATTTATCTGCTTCACATCCAGCCTAGTGACAGTCCAGAGATTCCAGCTGTCTGCGTGTGAATAACTGCAAGCACTGAGACAGTTCATTTTAAAATCACGTCATTAATTAGGTGTGCTTATTTTGTGCTCAGTCAAGCATCCACATTCAGGTACAAGTCATTGTTCAGAAAGTTATTAAGCTTCAGAAAATTATTATATTAATGATAAATTTTCTCCACAATTCACTTTGCCCACCTTGGTTATTGAAAGCTTGTCCGAGTGGCACACCTACCGTCTAAAACTTAATCCATGTTTCCTTTGGATTACAAATGTATTTCGTTTGACACTTTAATTCACTGCAGAGCTCTAGTTCTGTTGCCAGGCAACTCTGTTAAGGAGCACACAAAGGATCATTATAGATTTCTTGGGTGCAACTGTTAACTTGTACTTCTTTAAAAAAAAAGACTGTACCGTTCTGTATCCTGATAAGGCTTGTGTTTGTAGCCTTTCCTTTTGCTTCTACTATACCCTTTGCATGCCATTCACTATACAGAAAAGCAGTCAATTATTTACTCAGCTAAAAAGGCGCCCTTGCAGAAAACCATTCCTGCCTGTAAATCTAGCAAAATGTGGGCTCAAGCGCATCTTCGCAGCACTATGAAAGAATCAAGTTGAGTGCCTCTTCTTATGCATCTATCAGACATATGTTACTAACCGGAGATGACAGCATGGCCCACAGTACTTAAATGGTTCATGGTGCTTGTTCTCTGATGGGTACAATATGACATGATGAGCCATAAATATGTCAGATATAACTCAAATGAGCTCTGAAAGGATCTGGCAATAGAGTATTCATTGGATCTACTTTGCTTGTGGCCCTGTCCAAACCCCACTATGGAGCACTTCGCCCAAATTTCATCATCATTTTAATCAAACCTGTCATCAATATCATGCGATATTTGTATCAAATATTTTCAGAAAGTAACCCCAAGTATTTCCACAGTGCTGCAGATTGGCTGTGACATGAAAGGGTTTGTATTTTCTTAGGATATTATTCAGAAGAAGTTCTCTGATTGTTTGAGCAATGGTATTTATATTTATTTTTAAGTGTGTAAGTATTCCAAACATATTCTGTGGATACATGGATGGATGCAAGCTGAAATTTTACGAACAGCCCATACTTTCTATTTTTTTTTTTTTTTTTTCCTCTTGCGCTGAAGTTGGAAAGTATCCTTTGTTTGATTTCTCCTGGAAGATTGATGCTCAGTGTCAGAGTGTTGTTGCAGGAACGGGGGAGCAGGTTAGCACTTTGGAAACAGAGCAGAGATATGAGGCAGGATTTGGCAAAGAGAAATGTAGCGAGATTATGTGTGCATGTCTGGCAAATGGGCGACAAAACAAGCTGCAGTAGTCCCTATTTATGAAGTTTGCTTGCGCTGTGATTGAGATGCAGTAGGTGGATTTTCAGAGCCATTCTAATGAAAATGTGCCAACTCCTAAAGGCTTGAGCATGCAGAGTAGCCCCCCACAAACAAAGTAATCTCTTCTTTATCTGATGCTTTTGATATGTTGTTTGTTTCTTTTTTTTTTCTTTTTGCCTACTTTCACTGTGCTGTGGTCCTCCCAGTCCCCAGGTCTGCAGAAAGATCAATGTTGAGAACACATTTTTGCTTCAGCAGTGACTGGGCACTCATAGCCAGAGATGAAAAAGGTCACTATGAATCTAATTAAGCATGATTTTTTTTTTTTTTTCAGTTTTGTGATGTGATGGTGGGATGTGAGGACTCCTTGTCCGGTTGCATTTGAAAAAAAAAAAAAAGGATTACTCTGAGTGCAAAGATGAGATGCAGACACACATCCAAATTCATCCAGCTCTTGAATATATTGCCAACTGGGACATTTTGGGTGTGGAGTAACAAATCAAGTCAAGCCAAACCTTGAGAGATTCTATTAATAGCAGACCATACATGTTCATGAACATGCACACGCGTGCCTAAACACCCAATTTCACATTCTTGCGAACAAGTAAAAAGTTTTAAGTTTGTATGAAAGCTTTTTTCTTTCTTCTTCTTTCTTTCTCCAACTCAGTTCAAACAATAAGAAATATATGCACACTTTTTTTTCAGCCAGATGCTGCAGCAGCAGAGATATTAGCTCTGAAGATGGAAAGTTTGAGAGCCAATAAGGTGCCCAGCAGGGAGTGGATATTGAGGATTAATTTCTCTCATGTCTGATTCTTTACTTCTCCATCAACCCATCCCCTTCTCTGTTTATCTCTCCCCTCTGGCATTATCAACTCCTGATATTTCTTCCAGAGAGACAGCTCAGAAGATGTGAACTTTACAGCTCGGCCTCTTATGAAGAAATTGAGAAATCAGAAATGTGCCGTGGCTTAACAGACAATCTACAGTTTACAGTGCATGTGAACTTAAAGAGGTACCAAGTAAGTAGTGGACATAAACCTTGTGTAATTGAGCTTACCATTCCTTGCTGACATGAATACACTGACAAAGTGAATACAAGCCCACAGGCAGCTATTAAGGTGTGGTGACTGTGCAGCTTCTGCTCTGGGCTTAAAAACACTAAATATTGATTGGTTTCTCAGAACTTGAAGCAACTGCTTGCAAGGTTAGGCAAACAGAAAATGCACTGTAAAATGCATGTTTCAGTCATAACCCATGTCAGACAAAGCTGTAATTTAGTCAATAGCTTCTGGCATTAGTCAAAAACAAAAAGGCTGTCAGTCTCACCTTACTGCTAGAAACCAAAGACCTAGCCTTCATAAAAGTAATGCATATAGCCTACCGTCTTTTATGGAAGATTTGTACACTAAGACCATCCCATGCTGAGAGGGGACTGAGTTAAAGTCATTTTGGGGTAAGACGAAAACCCAGCAATAAAACAAACAACAAGAAACCACAAAATCCTCATATGTTATTGATGTCTCTTAGTGACTACCACACCAGATTTTAGCTCAATCAGTAAAATTAGGTCAAATTTACAATAGGTTAACTCCAAAAATCAATCAGTTGTAGATGTACATCTAAGGATTACTTTCAGAGAGTTTCATTAAAATTAACAATACAGTGATTTATGAAATATTTTGCTAACAACAAACAAATGGACACACATACACACAGGCTGGGACCATTTCATCTAAGTGATAACTCCACTCACTGTACTTTTTTTTTTCAGTATTATTTCTTTGGCTTTTTGAGTTGCGTTTTGTCTAGAGGCACAGCTTTTGAGGCTGAATTTGCATCTTGCCTCTCCAATATTTATTTATGTAAGACATACTTTCACAGTTGACCATTAAAAGGCTCTGAAGCCAGAGGCCAAACATCCACAGTCAGTGTAATTTGAAACACTGCCAAAGCTTCAGCTCAAAATCATTATAAAGTATGACCAGATGTGATCTGATGAACTTTGGGGCCAAGTTCTGACGGTTATGTAAAAATATGTTTTCCCTTGCCTTAAGCATAGAAAATTAGAAACTTTACTCCAAAAATCTAACACAGATGCTGGCCAAAGTTTGGGTCATTATATGTTTGTTAACCTGCAAAACACTAATAGAAGCCTTAATAAGGAACAAATTCAAGATCATATTTCTGTATGAAACAAGTTACCCTCACTTCTGTAAGAAGCAGTGAACTCTTCAGTGGTGGAAGACTGAATCTTTCTACAATGAAGCTTCACAAAAGAAAATCTGTTCTTGTTTCTGAGGTGCAGAGTCACAGAGTGCAAATATATGTCTCCAAAAATATCCGGCTGAGGTGAGATGTTGTCAGGTTTCAAGCTGGAACCAAATTTCTGTGTTCATTAAGATCAACGTCTCTATGTTTTTCTGTGTGTGTGTGTGTGTGTGGTGACGTGAGTACATGATTATGAAAATGAGAAACAATGACTTTTAGCATATATTATACAAACTGATATTGCTGCCTTCTATGTGGCTCAGCTTTGCAGATAACCTTTATGAGGTTCTTTTACAGTATTTACTATTTGTATATAAATGTAAAATATACAAAAATAAGTGGAACCTAACAACTACCTTTATGCTTATGAGAGCCTTTCTTTTTAAATAGCTATAGTTTCTAAATATCTGTCCTATACTTACGCTTTCCCTGTGTTTCTGTATTTGTATTAACAGTTGGTCTGCTTCCAAAGTACAAGGTAGCCACTCTAATTTCCATCAGTTCTCTGCTAAATGGACCTGCTGTTGTGGTCTCTGGGTATTATTTAGGATGTAAATGTACTCAGGCTTCTGAACCACAGCTAAAGTCTGGGAAGCTACAAGAACTAATGTATCATGTAGACTAAATATATAAAACCACAAACATGCACAGATAAAAAGTGATTTCTTAAAGAAAGAGATGCTAGTTTCCCAGCAATCAGATCACAGTAAAATAATTGTTAACATAAAAACCTAAATATTCTCAAGATCAACATTTACTTTGCATGTGATGAAGAACTTTTTTTTTTATATTCTTTACATTCAACTTAACCCACGTGTCAAATTCAAGGCTCGTGGGCCAAATGCCGCCTGTGGATGACTTCTGCTCGACCCACCAAAAAAGAAAAAAAAATATATTTTTATATCGATGGTAAACTTTAAATGTATGATTCGATGCAATAAATTAAACACATTTAAAAGTTGAATAATAAGGTGATAATAATACTTGTCCTGCTGTTTACTTTGAGTAACTATCTTCATTATTTTTTTCACATCTAGTAAGTTGTGCACATAGTACTTTTCAGTGCTTAAAGGAGGATTTTTAAAATTATGTTTCTATGCAGGAAATGCAACGCAGAAATCAGTTATTCTTTGTTAGCAGTGCTCGGCCTTAGCAAATAGAAGAGGAATGCAATATTTTCTGTTTAGTCAAAGGTAAATTTAATGTCAAAGTTAATTACAACTGACCCTTTGAGGGCCTTGCAGAAAAGGAATTTGACACCCATAGGTTAACCTGTTTTGTTAATCTGAAGCACATAACACAGGGAATGACGAAGCACATGAATCAAAAGATAGAGGAAACTGAAAAAGGAGACTAAACTAGATAAACCACAAATAGCAATAACCAAATAGTCTCAGTTAGTTGTTCAGTTCCATCCACTCTCACCTGTGCATCATCGTCTTTCACCAGGTTTTTGTCATTTGTTTGTCCAACGTCAGTACATTGTGCTTGGTAAGCAATTCATAGTTGTTTCTTTTGGATCTTCTTGTAGCTTATACTTGTGATCATTTCCTGCTACCTCGTCAGCTTTTTTTGTGTATTTAACAAAGTAGTTTGTTAATTTTACCTTTGTATATATATGTATATATATATATATATATATATATATATACAGTGCCACAATATAGAACATATATTTTGCAAATCCTAAACAAACTCAATACTGCCATTTGCTTTATTAGCTGACAAAATATTAACTTATCCACGCAATTTAGGAGAAGGGGATCAGTAAAAAGATTCCACCTTATAAACCTCAAACCAATCAGGATTTTATTTCCAATATAGTTTCACTGATCCTTTTTCTATCTCCATGAAAGCTAATCTTTTGCCTCCAAATCTTCTGCAACAACAATATTTTTTTCTCCATCTAATCAGTATATTTTGTTATGTCAATATGTACTCAACAAACTACATTTTCTTCAATTATATTTAAATATTAATTTATGCATTGAAGCTCAGATATTACACCCACAAAAGCTCAAACAAGTGAAACTAAAAAATTGTTTGCCTTTGATTTTTACATGACACAAAGCCCAAATACAGGAATTAACTGAATTACAAGAAAAAGACAAAATGCAAAAAATTAAAAATTAAAAATAAAAAAAATACATATCTGCTGTGCAGGTACTAAACTTACAATGCTATAAAAAAATTGACTGGGCTTTTGTCTGTGTTCATGAAAGGTACATCAGTTACCAAAGGAATAAAATTTTTAAATTTTTTTTATTTTCATGCTTACAATGGTATTCCAATTACCTTTTTTACATTTTTAGGATCTGCCACCAAAAGGCAAAGGGGACAATATTGTTTTTTGTTTATGTGCCTGTTACCAAAATATTTCATGAACCAATGGACAGGCTTTAGAAAGACATGCAGAAAGTAAACACTGGATGCACATCTACAATTGATTAACCTTTGCAGTCAACCAGACCTAAGATGGCTGCCATAGGTAACTGAACTGAGAAAGCAAAAAAAATGACTTAAACTCAGTCTATTTTATATATATTGGCCTAAAATATGATGTGATAGTTGAAATTGATGCCCAATAATTTAGTTTATTAATATTTTTTCCATTGGGTCAACTATATTGTTTCCAAAAAAAAAAAAAGTTCAGAGTTATTTACAATCCATACCTTAAATCTACTCATTGCATGAAGTATTTGCTTAAAACTTTGGCATCAGCTGTTGGAATCAATTGTTTGTTTGTTGGCAAACTATCTCATGAGCCACTCTACAGATAACAATTTGATATACATTTACAGCTAAATGACATTAGGGTCAGTCCAATGAAAGATGTCCATCACCAATGAACAATAACCCAATTTAAAAACAGCTAAAATCATTGGTCATACATTGAGGTAAGATTTGATGTGGTAGTAGTTAAGTCAATGACAACAAATACCCTTAGCGAGCGGCCTGATGGCTCAGTGGTTAGCACCAATGCCTCACAGCAAGAAGGTCCTGGGTTCGGACCTGGGGTCTTTCTGTGTGGACTTTGCAAGTTCTTATCGTGCTTCCGTGAGTTTTCTCTGGGTACTTTGGTTTCCCCCACCCCTAAAAACATGTACAATAGGTTGCCTCCAGGCCTTTCTTGAAAAGAGATCTGAGATCTCAACAGGCCTTGCCTGGTTAAATAATGGTAAATAATAAATAAATACATACCTTTCAATATTGCACAAACTGAAATAATGCCATTTTCAAGTTTTGGCCAAAAGCTCATCAGCATACTGTAAGATGGTTTTAGTCCTGAGCTCTGACACATAAGGCAGCTGGCATTATGCATTTCTTCAAAAAATGCTTCAGTACTTTTATTAATAGCTCTTTATTGCTTGTTCCCCTTTTGTTTAAAACATTTAATTTTGTGTTTTTTTCTCTTTAAGCAAAGCTTACCTAAACTCTCAGACTGCTCAGATGATACAAATGGTATAAATGGTAGTTTAACTCTGAAATTTGACAGACTTGTTACAAATCAAACATTATTTAAATAAATGTTACAATGTATTTTAACAGGGCAGATAAAAGGCTGAACTGCCTACAAAGGGTTTGATTCAAAAGGGACAATTCAGTGGTTAAAAGGAAACCCCGTTATTTGGTTGCAGATCTTTCAGGATCAAAACTTAGCAGAACTCATCATGATGCACAGAGAAAAGGCTTTTACAACACACCACTGGTAAAAAAGAGAAAATTCAAAACGTAACATCACCTGTTTCAAATCAACACAGAACATCTCCACATGTGGCCAGTTGAGTGTTCACCACTTTATTCTGTATGAGACATGCCTCCACTGCACTCCTCTTCCTCCTCCTTCTTTGTCAGAACAAATGACTGCACCACCAGTGCAGTGTTGGCATGCTTTAAAATTACCAAATGAGAAGCAAGAAGGGGGAAAACGTTTCTTTCTTTTTTTTTTTTCTACACACATGTTCCCAGTTTACAAATTCTACCTGTGCTGTGAAGGAAGGTTACTTTTTAAAACCTGTTTAAACCATTTTGTGATGAAAGACATGCTATACTTTCATTAAATGCTAAAGGAAAATGTTTTTGTTCAAAGCAGGTCATTGAAGGTGGTGGGTGGGAGGCAGGGGCAGTTGAGAGTGGCAGTGGGACAGGATCATTGCCAGAGAATGCCCTACAGCAGATAACACCGAGCTAAGCGGAATCATTTTATACACCGATTTGAAATGTGTTCTTGTAATGGGGGGAAGAAGAAGGAAAAAAAAGCCATCCATAACTCATCATGGGACAGAGAGGCTGACGGAGAGCTTTTTGTCGAAGGGTGATGCATTCACCCCAACACTCCCACATCCTGTGTCACGGAGTTGCACGAACAGTCAGATTTGTCATCAGATGTGGCAGCTATGTTCACACTTGGTAGGTCTGGCTGCAGTTATACTTGGTTTTTACTCTGGCAACATTATGGTATTTCAAGGCCAGTGCTCCCATTGAAATGAAATTCTCAGGGTTAAGAGAGGAAATGGAAGTGAGAAAGAAAAGCTTCCAAACAGGCACAGACAAGGTAAAAAATGCAAATCTAGTCTTGCCTATCAAGACCATTAAGGGACTGTGTGATTGTATTTTAATGCATTCACTCCAACCTTTTGCTTATTTATTTATTTTTTACTGTATGGGGAACAAAGAGACTGCTGGTCTTTATCCACCTCTCACCCCCACCCTACCCCTGTCTGATCACTTCATTCTCCACCCAAACCCACGCTGACTCCTCTGCACTTTACCCCCACCCTCTCCAGCTCTCGCTTATGTTCCTCCCCCCCCTCCCTCTCCAGCGTGTCCCCTAGTTTTCTGGTAGCTGTGTCTCTTTGATAATCCAAGACTCTTTGAAGACTCCAATTCTACGCTGCTTGCCTCGGAGCTATTGCACCTACAAAAACAACCGTGTGTGAGTGCTCGACTGCGTGTGTGTGTGTGTGTGCGTGCGCGCGAAGAAAAAGAAGGAGCAGTAGATGGGATAAGAATGGAGGACATAATAGTGATATGGGAAATAAAAACAGTTCCATATGAATTTCCTTTGCAAGTGCTCCAGTCTTTACGGTTTTATGCTTGCTGCATACACTGAGAGGTGCACTTCTTCATTGTCATATTTGTTGGTGCAGCTCATTTTTTCTGTGCCTTCAGAGGCAGCAGCTCATTGATTCCTGCATACACGCCAAAATGCCAGAGCCAGGATGTAGTCACAAACACTTTAACGAAATAGAAATACCGGGTCGTGTGACATGCTGACTGCCTGGCCATCAAAGATGCGCAAATTGAAGGGGATCCTTTTTTCGAGCCAAAACCATATATATATATTTATTTATTTATTTATGTGTGTGTGTGTGTAATTGTCCCATTTAGAACTCAGCCATATTTGTCCTCTGGTAAAGATAATTGGAGAAAGTGTTATTTAAACTTAAAATGTCACAGTGATCAAAATTATTATTTACCAGACATTTATTTTATTTCTTCACCTTGCATCCCTGTTTTACCTTTCGTTAAGTGTAGCTGCTGCTCCTTCATTGTCTCAGCCTTGAACTGTACAGAGCTTCTTTTTTCCGTTTCCAGCCCTCCTTCTTTGTCTCTGTCATTCTGCCTCTCTTTGGCAGAGGAGCTTGCCATTGGGATTTAGGAAAAATTGAATTGAATTATGAAGGAATTTCTCCGCAGCCCGATTGGCATCATTTCCTCCACACAATGGAACATCATTCTCATATCTTTCAGTGTGAGGGAATGAAAATAGGCCGTGCACCATTCTTTCTCTCATCCTTTTAAATTGAATTTTTCATATCACAGGGGCACTGAGACATCAGCCGTTTCCTTTAACATGGGCAGAAAACCCATTTCATAATATCAGAGAGAGACACACACACAATAGTGATTCAACTGGAAAACTCTGGCTTCTAGCACCAAGTACACACACGATGTACATAAACTCTGTATTGATAAACAGGACTTCATGAGTTCCCTGAAGCTTACAAAGTTGTGGTTAAGCCAGCAGAGTACAATCATCAATTGGCTTTCTACTTTTTTTTTTGTGAAACATATAGCTTAACATCCGAAACCTTGTCATTTTATTTGTCTACCCTAATTAAAGCAACTGCAATATTTGATTGTCACCACAATATCTGTAATTTTCTTCGTTAAATTGTTCTCAAGATGTTACCGATGTCACAACAGCAGAGTTGATTTTTGGTTGTTATGCTCCTTAAAGGTATCTTGCTTTGCCTTGCTTCACTTTTTCTGAAAAAAAAAAAGAAAAAAACCTTTATATTCAGCATGTTTCACTGGCCGCAGAGACTCAGGCTGAACAACACATCTGTGTAATAAAAAATTTAACTGGAAACATTTGTCAACACTTTACCTGTGAAAAGCTCAATGTTTTTCATCGGACATGGAAAAAGAACAGCATATTTTACACAGCATACAGTGCTGGGATTAGCCCCCTTCATATTTTTTGACATCTTCACTATTTTAGAAAATAAATATAGAATGGTAAATTTAGATTTTATTATTAGATGCAAGCTGCATCTGTACTACTACCCCGCAGCAATGTGATGCATGTTCTTGTGAAAAATATGGATTACTAGATGGATTACAAGGATTATTTGAATGATTTAATTAAAGATTAAATCAAATCAATGGTATAATAATTGACTGAAAAAGGTTTGTTTTAGCAAACAGTAAGAATACCAAAAGCAAACAGAGTAAACCAGTTCATTCAAATGAATCCAGGCTTGGATATTTATCGCCGGCTGCCATGGAAGGTGGCTATTAATGTAAATGCCACTAAATGTGTGGGATTTTATGTCTGTTAACAAAATATCTCATGAACCACAGGAGAGGATTTTAACAAGTTGACATACATGTTAAACTAATTGACATTACAAGTCAACTTGATGTAATACCTGTGGGGTTTTGCAAAACTGGGGTCAGGACCTGCCAATTTTATTATTTTTTTATTGTGTGCATATTGTTATGGTGAAGACTTACAATGAATGATTGTTTATGTCAAAGTGTTTTGCTAAAGTCACACTCTCAGATGGACCAGAAGTTTTGAGTGCACACAGGTATGACTGCTAATTCTGAAACACAGCAATAATGTGTTTCTTCATTTTTCTATGAGTCCAACAGGCCACTTTAAAAGTGTAACTTACCCATGACTGTAGGTTCTATTATGTCATCCTTTCATAATAAAACTGCAACATTGGGTGAACCACACACAGGATCACTTTGAAATTATTCAGTAGATTTTGTATTGCATAAAGCACCCCTGTTTTGAAAAGATTAATGATTAGCAATTTTTTACGCACACCTTGTTGTTGTGAATTATTAAGATGGTAGCAGCTTTAACTGTTTCAATTAGTATTAGTCATAAATTCATAGCTTATTTCAGTTTGTGTACAGGCACTGAATCTATAATATATAATATGAATTTAGTGTGCTTTTCTGCCTTCATTTTGTACCAAATATTTCTATTTAAAAACACAAATGCTAAAGCAGCTAACAATATATTAAAATCACACACAATGCTCTTCACAGATTTATCAACAAATGCTCACTTGTAAAACATTTTCAAACCAGGAAGCATAAGACAGCAGCTCTAACGTGACACACATCCATCTTCCGTGACTATTCGAAAGTGGTCGACAAGTTGGAAGAGCTCGCCCATCTGCCCGAGTTCCAGCAGGCCTGTACGGTTGCACTGCTAATCAGTGAGGCTTGGCTGGGTGACAGGGCACCTGATGGCAGAGAGGTCTCAGATAACTCTGTGGCAGTCTGAATGAAGAGGGAACTCAGTGCAACATGAGAGCATAGTGGAAACCTGCTCCCCCATCAGGGATTAGTAGTGCAAATCAGCAGTTGTAAAAGAAATGCTTGTCACCAAGATGTTATCCTTGCTGCTTCGGCACAGGTTTTGCCAAAGAAGAAATCAGCTGTTAAAAAACAAAACTATCATCTCTCTTACAAATTTTGTTTAAATAGTTCAGTAAAATAATATGTTTCATATTCAAGAGTTAGAAATGCATTTTAAAATGCTAGTGTTTTGGGCTCTCTCCTCAAAATAGCTGCTGTCCCTTTAAGACTTTTAGTGGAAGGCAGGAAACAGGAAGTGAT
>JARVJO010000082.1:16148427-16177425 GCA_031762555.1 Cynodonichthys magdalenae
TGGGTGTCCTGGATTTATTTGTGGAGGTGTTTAGCTTGCTGGATAGCCGAATAGAGATTTCTGCGAGGCCAGTACAGTGAAAAGGGATACCTTCAATTGTGAGCGTCCAGCCTGTACCATCTTTCTACAGTGAGACCGGTGCAACAGCGGCAGCAGCGCAAGATAGGATCAAGGTAATACCTGCCTGGTTGACATGGATAACAAAGGAAAAGATGTTGACACCCAATCCACAATATCACGTTTAAGTAAAGCTTCAGTTACATCAAGCATCTCTATGGCAGCCGCTACAGCACGTGCAAAGGCAGAAGCTGCTCAAGCCAGAGCTGCATTTTCGAAGAGAGAGATGGAAATAAAAATTGAAAAGGCCCGTTTAGAAGCAACATTAGAAGCCTTGGAAAAGGAAAGAGAGGCAGAGGCAACACTTGCTGAAGCGGCAGTTATGGAGGCTGCAGTGGCAAATCTTGAAACTACAAGTGAATATAAAACACAGCTGATACCCACACAGAGTTCTCAACAACGTACCAAACAGTATGTTAGTGAACACAGTCATCTCAGTAGTAGCAAACTGTCACTAAGACTTGAACCCTCACCAGAGAGTAGCCACTCTCACATGCAAGCAGACAAAAAACTACAAGATAACCCAACAGTCTCGCAAAGCTTCCAGCCTCCTAATCACAGTAATGACATTGTAACCAACCAAGGCTTTACTCATCAACAATCTCACTTCTACCTTTCAAACAATCAGTCACACAATATGAATGGGGTACCAGCATATGCATCAGAGCCGCAAACCCAAAACCATTGTCTATCCTCTGCTCCTCATTGCTCCGGCGAAGCAGCCCAAATTGACCTGGCCAGATACTTAGCTCGCAGCCAGCTAATGTCATCAGGACTTGTGAAATTTGACGACAAGCCTGAGAACTATCTAGCATGGAAATCATCATTCCTTGATGTTACTGAGGACTTAGCTCTAAGAGCAGGAGAAGAAGCTGATTTGTTAATTAAATGGCTAGGAACAGAGTCTTCTGAGCATGCTCGACGCATTAAATCTGTCAATGTGAGAAATCCATCCCTTGGACTTGAACACATTTGGGAAAGATTAGATGAGCTTTATGGGTCTCCAGAAGCTATTGAAGGAGCTCTATTTGCAAAACTTGAAAGATTCCCTAAAATTGGGCCTAAGGAGCACCATAAGCTCAGGGAGCTATATGATTTGCTGTCAGAAATTGAATCAGCAAAACAGGAAGGATACTTGCCAGGCCTGTCATATCTTGACACTGCTAGAGGCATCCATCCTATTGTACAAAAACTGCCATATGGGCTTCAAGACAGGTGGATGATGGAAGGTTCACACTACAAGCAAGTACACAAGGTGTTTTTTCCACCATTTTCATTCTTTTTAGAGTTTGTGCGCAAGCAAGCAAAGGCGCTTAACGATCCAAGCTTCAGTCTCCAATCATTTTCCACCGCTTCTACTATAATACGTAGGGATAAGTTCCCACAGAGTCACATCACAGAAAGAAGGCCAGTTTCAGTACATAAAACTGACGTCTCCCTGTCCAAAACACTACCCTCTGCTGAGGACCCAGAGAAGCTATGCCCAGTGCATAACAAACCCCACCCCTTGCGTAAGTGCAGAGGGCTGAGAGAAATGCCTCTTGATGAAAGAAAAAAGATCCTAAAGATAAACAAAATCTGTTTTAAATGCTGTGCATCAAACAAGCACATAGCTCGAAACTGCGACGCAGTGGTTGAATGTTCTGATTGCCATAGCAACAAGCATCCTACAGTTCTGCATCCAGACAAACTTCCAGCTGTCTCTATGCCTTCCCATTCTCCTACAGAGAACGGCGGGGAGATGGAATCTTCAGAAGCTGCAGTTGTATCCAGATGCACTGAGGTGTGCAGAGAGGGATTCAGTGGCAAATCATGTTCTAAGATATGCCTTGTGAATGTTTACCCTGCTGACAGTCACAAAAGGTGCAAAAGGGTGTACGCCATGTTGGATGACCAAAGCAATAGGTCATTGGCACGCTCTGAGTTCTTTGAGATGTTCAACATTAATGGTCCTTCAGCCCCATACACTCTCAAAACATGCTCAGGTGTTGGAGAAACAGCGGGTCGCCGTGCCACTGGGTTCATTATTGAGTCTGCAGATGGTACTCTCAGCATGCCACTACCCACTCTCATTGAGTGCAACATGATTCCTAATAACAGAGATGAAATTCCCACTCCTGCAGCTGCACTCAGTCATTCTCATCTTAAATCAATAGCCCACAAAATTCCAGTGTTAGATAGCAGTGCAGAGATCGTGCTGCTACTTGGGAGGGACTTGCTAAGGGTCCACAAAGTAAGGGAACAAATCACTGGGCCCCCCGATGCAGCATTTGCACAGAAATTGGATTTAGGATGGGTGATCATTGGTGAAGTGTGCCTGGGCAGCTCCCACAAACCTGAAGTTACTACCTTTAAGACTCACATTCTGGAAAACGGCAGAACAAGTTATTTTCCTCCATGTGAAAACCATATTAAAGTGAAAGAGAAACTCTGCCCCTCTCATCAGGCCCAATTGAACGGCATTCCTCCAAACACTAAATGCTGCAAGCCAAACCATGAAAACCTGGGTGACGCAGTTTTCCAGAAAAATAAAGATGATAGCAAGCTCGCACCATCAGTGGAGGATCTTCTGTTCCTTCAGATAATGGAAAATGAATTCTTCCAGGATTCCTCCAACAGCTGGGTGGCTCCCTTGCCATTCCGTCAGCCACGAAAACGTCTTCCTGACAATCGTCAGTATGCCATGAGCCGCCTGAAGTCTTTGCAGCACACCCTGAATAAAAAACCCCAGATGAAATCCAACTTTTTGGATTTCATGCAAAAAATATTAGACAATCAGCACGCAGAGCTCGCACCTCCAGTACAAAGCGGAAAGGAGTACTGGTACCTGCCATTCTTTGGAGTCTACCATTCACAAAAACCCACTCAAATACGAGTGGTGTTCGACTCAAGTGCACAGTTTGAAGGGACTTCTCTTAATGATGTATTATTACCTGGACCAAACATGAACAACAGTTTGTTGGGTGTCCTAATCAGATTCAGAAAGAACCCAGTTGCGATCACAGCAGACATCCAACAGATGTTTCACTGCTTCCTAGTGCGAGAGGACCACAGGGATGTTCTTCGTTTCATCTGGCACAAAGACAACAATCTGAAGAAGGAACTGGTTGACTACAGAATGAGGGTGCATGTTTTTGGAAACAGCCCCTCCCCTGCCGTAGCAATCTATGGAATGCGCAGGGCAGCTCAGGACAGTAAAGAGCATTATGGAGCTGATGTGTGTCAATTTATAGAGCGTGACTTCTATGTGGACGACGCTCTGAAGTCTCTTCCCTCTGTGGAACAAGCTGTTGACCTTCTTCTGAGAACACAAAAAATGCTAAGAGCTTCTAATCTTCGCCTCCTCAAAATAGCCTCCAATAAACCTGAGGTGATGGATGCATTCCCAATGGAGGATCGTGCCAAGGATCTTCAGGACCTTGATCTATTCACAGATGACCTCCCTGACCAACGGAGTCTTGGGTTGAAATGGAATATCATGTCAGACCAATTTACATTTCACGCCCCTCAGACAGAAAGATCATATACGCGTAGGGGGTTGCTCTCCATGGTTAACAGCCTCTTCGACCCACTTGGCTTCTTGGCTCCAGTAACAATCAAGGGACGGCTGTTACTAAGAGAGCTGTCTGTAGAGGCTTCTGACTGGGACTCTCCCCTTCCAGAGGCAAAGCAAGATAAATGGATGGAATGGCAAGATTCCTTGCAACATCTCAGCAGCATTCGTGTGCCTCGTCCATACTCTGCAGTTCCAACCTGCAAAGCAAAGAGTACGGAGTTATGCGTCTTCTCTGATGCTTCTGTGAAGGCCATATGTGCTGTTGCATACCTGAAAGTAATAAGTCTTGATGGAAGTGTGGAAGTGGGATTTGTCCTTGCTAAAGCACGACTTGCTCCTCAGCCGGAACTCACTATTCCCAGGTTGGAGCTCTGTGCAGCGGTGCTTGCAGTTGAGATAGCTGAGGTGGTTGCTGAAGAGATTGACTATCCGCTTGACATTATCAGTTTCTATACGGACAGCAAGGTGGTCCTTGGTTATATTTATAACCGGTCTAGACGTTTTTATGTCTATGTGAACAATCGAGTTCAGCGTATCAAGGAATCTACCGTGCCTGAACAGTGGCATTATGTTCCGACAGAACAGAACCCAGCTGACCACGGCTCACGTTCTGTTCCTGCCCTAAAACTCCACAGCACAACATGGTTTACAGGGCCATCTTTTCTCAAGAACCCAAGTTCATCATCACACTCACAAGAGAAATATGTCCTCCTGGACCCAACTACTGATGCAGAAGTCCGTCCCGAGGTAAAAACTCTATCTACCCACATTGTAGAGACCTGCTTAGGCTCAAAACGATGGGAACGTTTTTCTACATGGAGATCTGTCACCAAAGCCACAGCTAAGCTGAAGCACATTGCACGCTGCTTTGGAAGTTCAGCAAAAGGTAAGGCATGTGTGGGATGGCACATGTGCAACAAAGCCCTCAATGTGGATTTGATGAAAGAAACTGAGGAAGCAATTATCAGAAGTGTGCAACATGAGGCTTATGCAGAAGAAATAAAATGCATCACTTCCAAACTCAATCTTCCTACAAACAGTTCACTCAGGAAACTAAACCCAGCAATGGACAACAGAGGGCTTTTACGTGTCGGTGGGCGACTCAGTCAGTCAGGTCTGGAGCAGAGGGAGAAAAACCCTATTATCCTGCCTGGTAATCACCACATAACAACAATCCTTGTACAGCACCATCATGGAAAGATCAGCCATCAAGGAAGGCATTTTACAGAGGGTGTGATCAGAGAAAATGGCCTATGGATAGTAGGAGCAAAAAGATGCATTGGTAAAGTTATCAGCAATTGTGTGACCTGCAAAAAGCTCAGAGGAAAGGTTGGAGAACAGCTTATGTGCGACCTGCCTGCAGACAGATTGAAAGAAGAACCTCCTTTTTCATATGTGGGCATAGACATGTTTGGACCATGGGAGGTGTCCACAAGACGTACACGTGGAGGCCAAGCCAACAGCAAGCGTTGGGCAATTCTGTTCACCTGCTTGTGCATAAGAGCAGTCCACATTGAGGTTGTTGAAGATATGAGCTCGTCTAGCTTCATCAACGCACTAAGGCGTTTCTTTGCTCTGCGTGGCCCAGCAAAGCAACTTCGTTCGGATTGTGGCACAAATTTTATTGGTGCATTTAAAGAAATGAGGTCAAACATTGCAGAAGAAGAAAAGATACAAGGTTTCCTGCAGGACCAAGGATGTGAGTGGGTTTTCAACCCACCCCATTCATCTCATATGGGTGGGGCATGGGAACGCATGATAGGAATGGCAAGAAGGATCCTTGACTGTATGCTACTGCAAGCCAGTCGCATCCAACTTACTCATGAAATTCTGACCACATTTCTAGCAGAAGTCACGGCCGTTCTAAATGCTCGTCCTCTAACTCCAGTTTCCACAGATCCGGAGCACCCTCACATTCTATCACCTGCCATCCTCCTCACTCAGAAGAGCTGTTTTCCACCACCTTTCAACACCAGCATTAACCCAAGAGAAATGTTAAAGAGCCAGTGGAAACGTGTGCAGTTTATGGCCGATGATTTTTGGAATAGATGGCGAAAGGAGTATCTTTGCACTCTGCAGTCTCGACAAAAATGGCAGCATAAACTACCTGATGTTAAAGAAGGAGATGTAGTCCTCCTTAAAGAAAAACAAGCCAGGAGGAACGAATGGCCAATGGGTGTTGTTGTAAAGACTGTTCCCAGTCAAGATGGACTTGTAAGGAAGGTTGAGGTCAAGGTTGTTCAGCACGGAACAACCAGAACCTATTACAGACCAATTTCAGAAATAGTTTTTCTTTTGCATCCTTAAGTTAGAGTACATTGATTGTGGTATCTTGGGAGATACCAGACGGGGAGTGTTTTGGGCTCTCTCCTCAAAATAGCTGCTGTCCCTTTAAGACTTTTAGTGGAAGGCAGGAAACAGGAAGTGATGTCACTAGAAATGTTAGAAACCAGGAAAACAGCAAGAAGGCTGGAGTTTTCCATGAGTTCACCATCTCACACAATCCTGTTGTTCTAGACCTCATAAAGGCATTCCCTGTAAGTAAGATGTTTTATTAGAAGTATATCTTTGTTATTTTTGCATTTTGAGACATTTGTGTTTGTAATAATAAGATATTAAGCAGGATGTTAGGGAATCAAATTAAGCAGGATTACATGTGAATTTATTAAGTTAAGTGTACCTGAATTATTAATCAAACTAACTTAAACTGTATGTGAAGGTTATATTTGTGTTGCAAATTCTTTATTTGATGAAAGGTCACACTTGTGCTTTATGTAAGATATTAGCAGTTAATGTTAAACAACTTTGTTCAGACATGCTTGTATTTGATGTACTGAATCCACTGTGTATTTACAGTTCTGTGTATCTGTATTTCAGTTTCACACCGTTCACATTATAAAGACTCTCAAGTTCCACCATGGGTGTCCTGGATTTATTTGTGGAGGTGTTTAGCTTGCTGGATAGCCGAATAGAGATTTCTGCGAGGCCAGTACAGCTAGTTTTACTGAATGTAGTTCTAGTTGACCTGACCCACCGTTATTCCTGCAATTATCTTAAGTCTTTTTCACTTCTTATCAAGTTGCAAGCTGAAAGATGAATAGTATCCTGTCGTTTTGTGTGCAGTATGCTTTATCTGCTTTATCTGAAAAGCCACTAAGTCCCAATATTTCACCAAATCATATATATATAATAAACGAAACAGTGCTATGTTTTGGCCTCTGCAATTCATGAAAAAAAAGCAGAGCAAAGACTCTTTTGAACTTGTGTCCTTCCTGGCAGTTTTTAGAAATTTCATCTGTAGTTCTGGTAAAAAAATCGGCTCCCTCAACTTACACAATATTCTTTTAACTCATTCAGGTCTCATCCAGGTTTTTCTTTGCTGTGTTTGCTATGAAAAGACTTTGCAGTTTTTACATTTTATGTAGAATATTGGAAAGGCCTTTCAAAAGATAACATTGATGCTGTCACATACTTCTCTACCTAGACAGAGACATGTATTTTTTTTCTTTCTCCATTTTCCATCTTTACAGTTTTAAGAAATGTTAATTGTGAAGCGATTGAATCTTTGTCTGATCAGCACAGTGCATGAAGAATGAAAAAAAAAAAGATACACAAAAGAAGCCTGACTTTGCAGCACATCAATACAGGTATGTGAGTTGTTTTAGGGAACAACGGGAGGTGTAGATATCTTGATGAAAAATTGAACGAGTGATACTGAAAACTGGTAGAGAAAAAAGAATGGCCATAAAAACAAAATTGTACAAAGTTAAGATAGCTGAATTTTATTTTATTTATTTGTTTGTGTTAACGCTTCCCCTTATGGTACAATTACCCTTTACCATCAACACTAACTCTGCAATATTGTAGTACTAATGTATATATTTGTTTTTACAAAACAGAAACTGCTTCTATAAGGAGTTCTTTGCCCAGGGCACTAAACAGGCCAGGACCGCCCCAGAGTTTGAAACACATTATTGTAAATTACATTTTGCACAATCTTATGTGATATTGCAAGATCTTCTGAGATGTGTTAATGCTTACACTGTATGGTAAAGACAAAGCTCACCATCCTTGTGTTTATTAAGTTTTCTTCGTGGGTTGAGGTTAAACATTTTCAGTTGTAGATGCACATCCAATGAGAATTTCTATCAACTCTATCCATGACTTCATCAGATATTTTGCTAACAGACAAAAGGGGTTTACTACAACAGTTAATGAGGAAGCTTAAACAACAAATCTTGTGCATTAAAGTTATTGCTCTCAATATGTGTTGTAATTAGGTCTCAGCTATTACATGAACAAATTGTAGTGAACACACACCATCAGGACCAATAACATTTTCACCGTTTTTGTTTTTGGCGGTGGATGATAACAATTACAATATCAATATACCCTGTTGCACTGTAAAAAAAAACCTAAAAAACTTTAACACTCACTGTTACTTTCAAAGTGACAAACACCCACAAATGTGAATATGCAATCTAAACTTTACAAAATTTGGTATATTTTTATTTATTCACTTTTTTCAAGCAATAATACTTTGTTTGTGTTTGGTTGGAAGAATTGACTAAAATGACAAACATATTGCATTAATAAACATCAAACTAGACTTAACTGTGGTTGTTATGACTGTGGACCTGTACAAATAGGCTTGTCCCCCTGACATAACTGCTTGTGGTTCTATTCTTTTTTTTTTTCTTTTTCGTATATTGTTTAGAATTTCAATGCTTTATACTACAAAATACATACAAAATGCCAAATAATATATTGAAATACATCAAATTCAACATTGCAATAGCTTTTATTATCATTGAAAATAAACTTTTATTGACAAATTTTACATTTGTGAAGTCTTCAAAGCACATTCCATATCATTTAATTTCAAAGTGAGCCCTTAAGTTTCTTTTTACAATTAAAACAACCTGCGGAAAAAAAAAAAAACATATCTTTTACATCCTAAAATAGCAGGTGATGTCACCTATCATTTAGTACGAACACATAAAATGTAGGATGTAAAGTCAGCTCAAGTTAAAATTAAAAACAAACATTTTTTTTTGTCAAACTACCTGAATGTTTGTGGTGCTCAAAACCAAAAGCTACCCTCCATCCTACCTATTAAAGGTTAGCTTTATGGCCTTTAAAAGAAAACTTGGTCATTTTGATCAAAATAACCTTTTGTCAAATAGGCTAAAACTTTGATAAAGCTTCAACAGAACGATAAGAGACAAATGGTTGCAGCCTGTAGAAAAAGAAAGAAAAAATTTTGAATCTATTTGCCCCACATATTGCCAGAGTCAAGGGAAATCTCTTCTGAAATGTCAGTACTTTACTTGTGGTGGTTAGTCTGCTTCAGTTTCAGAGGCAGTGCTTTAACATATCACATAAAGGGAGGAAGAGACCTGCAGACTGTATTTACTAAAATAAAAAAAAAACTTTTAAACTACATCTACTTTCTCTTCAAGGCTTTTCAAGTAGAGCTTTATAAGTTTGCTGCTACAACACTTGTTTGGAACTCTGAAAAAACTAAGGGCCACTTGTATGTCCATTATAAGTGTATTTTTTTGCATTTATCTGCAAGTCTTCCACAGTTACTAAATTAAATTCTCAGAATTATTAACACAGGAAATTATATCATGCTTGAAATGAGAATTTTATGTCCCTATTTTCCTGTAGCAGTAAAGAAGCATTACTTCACTCTTGTGTGAAGTGTTAAAAAACTAAGTAGCATCCTCAGTCTGCTTTTATTTTTCTTACTTGACCACAGATTTTACATATGTTAATGAAATAAAAGAATAAATAATTGTTATCTAATGTGCAGCTTTGGTTTCTAACTGAATATCAATAAGCTTGAAATTGCACTGTGGCAGTGAGTTGTAGATAATATTTTTGGCAGTCTTGCAGAAAGAAAAAAAGAAACAGGGCTGTAGGTTTGGCAGTGGATTTTTGCTATTTATTACCGCATTAAAATGTGTCTTGTTCCCCTTGCAAAGACACAATCCTGCTGTATCTTTCCATCTGCTTTGGGATTGCTTTATTATAAACGAGGTCATTTTAGCCCAATCTAAATGGGGTTATGAATTCAGATGTCACTATTAATGTCTTTTCTTTCGTTCTCAGCCCCACGGCTTCCTACTTCTACAACAATGCCCAAACTCTCCCAGCCTCCCGCCTCCAGTCTCTCAGAATCTAATCCTTCTGCTCGTCCCCTCCAGCCAATGCAGCGCCCATGTCTGCCTGACCAACTCCACATTTCCCACTCTGCCTCCCCTTCCACCCTTCCGTCTTTCTGCAGCCCCCCTAGGTCTGGTGAAGGATTTTTACATTTTCTTTCCACTGAATAAAAGAGGGAATCTACTCCCCATCTCTGCAGCTTCAGCTAGTTATCATTACATGCTGACTTTCTGCAGTTATGCCTTGAGGAGAAGTTTAAGCTAGAATCCATATTTGGACAACTAAATGCTTCCTCCCTTGCATACAACAAGAGTATAAATATATCATTTAAGAACACATCTTTGTAATTTCTTGGCCAATTACAACTTAACTATTAAAGGCCTAGCATTCCCTAAAGGAATGCTTATCACCCATCATGATTCATGGCAGAGTTTTAGGCTAAAGTCACTTTATGCTGAGTAAGGATGGAGTTAAAGGCATTGTTGTTAAACCTTAATGACATGCACACTCATACACTCATGCAATATTGTAAGATCTCATGAGATGTGTTAATTCAGAGTGTTTCATAGGGATGACTATCAGCTAATATAACATAACAATTACGTTCAGTCTATAAGGCTGACAGACTTATAATCATTTTCATGTTGGCTAATGTCAATTAGGTGCGTTAACCATCTTTTAATGGGGTGACTACAAAAATTACAAACGTTCTGTTTATTGATTCATGAGATATTTTGCTAACTGACAGACAAAGTTGAAGCCAACAGCTTATCCCAATGTTTTTTTAGAAACAATATTGCACAGTGTGCCGTACTCAGGGTGTATTTTGTGGATGACTACTACAACACCAAATTGTAGCTCATTCATTGTAAATTTGACAACATTGTTGCCGTTTATGTGATGCCAGTTGGCTGTGGGGTCCAAACTGAAATGTGTTGACTCAAGACTTTAATTAGTTTGTGTGATGTATGAGAGAGATCAATGATTGTATTGAAACAATTTTCATTAAAGCTGCAGTAACTTAAAAAAAAAAAAAACTGTATTTCTTATATATTTGTTAAAACTGTTGCCATGTCCTGACAGTAGAACATGAGACAGATAATCTGTGGAAAAAAAATTAAATAAAGCTCCTCTGGCTCCTCCCAGTGGTCCTACTGCCATTTGCAGAAAATACACCTCTCCCAGTCAAACAGCCAATCAGAGCCAAGAGGAATGTTTTACCAGTGTCAATCACATTCCTGTATGTGCAGCTTACGCCCTTCCCCCGCGCAACACAAAACACCGTTCAAACTCAAGATTGCCGGTGTGCTGCAGCTGTGCTAATGGCAGAGAAACAAGCTAACGTAACAGTAAAGCTTCCAATTTCAGAGAGTTCTGAATGTGCTATCTTGTCTCTGTGGCCCTACTGCTCACTAGGCTGTGCGTTCACAGTGAGCTTTTCTGTGGGGGAGGAGCTGTAGAACGAGGGCTGTAGCGCAGCAGAGAGCAAGGAGGAGGAACCTGTAAGGTTTTCCTTGTTTAAATTTTCAGTTTTTCTCAGAACTCAGTATTGAAGCTTTAAAATCCACCAAGGGTTTCATGAGGATTTTTAGCACTGAGAGTTTGTGTTGGGACTCAAGTTCAGCCGCTAGCACATTCAATGTGAGCTCAATATCTGTAAAACTGACTGAGTCACAGACATTTTTATGTTTGATAATTCTGTCCAATTCAGATTATTTGTATAGAACCAGTTCAGAACAAAAGTCATCTGAAGACACTATACAAAACCTTTCACATGCTTTATAAAATGCCAGTTAATGAAAGTTCAAATCAATTGAATGGGATTGACTCCAAAAGTCAATCAACTGTAAAAGTGTATTTAATCATTACTGTCTAAGAGTTTAAATAAAACTGTCCACTGGTTCCTAAGAAATTTTGCTAATGCTACAGCCAGTCATATTATACACAATTAAACACATGCAAAAACATTATTGCTCAGCTTTTACCTTTAACCAGAGCAAGTAAAATACCACCAGAAGTGGATGAACTGACTTTCTTTTATTGTGGTGGAGGTGTTTCTTTTTTTTCAGCTTGAGTTGTGTTATTTTAATAAAAGCGTAGATTGATCTCTACAGCACATGCTCTGTTTGAGTATTTTAGTGTGTTTTTCAGTTTGAAGCAGAACTAATAAGCAGCTGAACATGTTTTCAGTGTCTGTGTACCAATCAAAGCGCATGTTTAATGGAAAAAAAGAGAAAAAACAAACACAAGACAATGTCTCACTGCCTTCTTTTTTTTTCTTTTTTACAGTTATTTGCACACCCTGAATGCAAATGGATCGTTCTATTACATAAATGGAATTTGTTGTTTGAAAATGTAGCTTGAGTTCTCTTTAATGTGAGTGAAATACTACAAAATCTAAGACTTTTTTCCCCCTCAACTTTATGTGTAATTTATGGCCTTAGAAAGTTGTTTTTTGAGGCAGTGGGGGAAAAAAAGAAACAAAAAAAACAAACAAATTCTAGTTTAGAACTGTGATAATCATTATTTCATTGAAAATCCAAGAAATGCACTATTGCTAAAGGAAAAAAAAAAACAATTTTTTTAGAAGTGATGAAAAAACAAACAGGTTTCTGGACACTTTGTGAAGCTCATTGGTAATATTAGAGTGATGGCTCTTACCTAAGCTTTACAGTAAAAGGCTTTCTTTCTCTTTGCTGTTTGCTTGAAAAGTGGTTGAATGGTAAAAAGTGCAGGCCGGTTGTATTGATCGGAGCTGACTAGTGTGGCAGAGGCAGACCCGTTCTGCTGTATCAGTGCTTTCCTGACTTTTACGAGAGGCGCTCCTGCGTTTGTGTGTGTGTATGTGATGGGGGGTGAGCGAGGTGAAGCGTGAGACTGCACGAGCGCTCAGGAGTCATCTTTCTATTGTGAATCGGTGGTAAGTAGCCATTAGTAAACTGATCTTTGGATGAGGAAATTTAATGGTCTCCTAACTGTATTTACAAGCCATTTAATTTGATAAAGGGTGTGATCTCCAATGATTTATTACGTGCCGCTTTGCTCCTCTTCTCACAACCAGATTCAGGAATTCATCAGTATATCTATTCATTCGTTTACGCATTTTTTTCTTTTAAACTTTGATCAAAACTCATCAACATGAATCAACAGAAGCAGCTTCAATAACATATTCTAATGCTTGCAACGCATCAGTGTTCTGTTTTGTTCTTTTTTGTGTTAGCTTTATTCATAGCCTCTTAGGAGTTTGACAAAATAGTGAAAATACCTGTTTGGTTGTTTGCTGGATTAAACACAATATGCCAAGGACAGAGAAATATTAAAATGTGGGAGAAAGAAAGGACCTTATTCGGTCTACTGATTAGTGCACCAATCATTGCCATCAGAATTCATTTGCTGGGGACATATTTAGAAAATGAAACTGCTGTCTGAGTAATGATTATAATAACAGCAATGAAAATTTGTTTTATGCACTCAGTTCCCACAACACCCTCTACTGCTCACTTTTAATCGCATTTGGATCTAGAGTCATAAATACAAGTAGGTATTATTTGTTTGCTTTTAAATATTTTTCATACTTCCTTTACAAAGTCTGGGGTTAAATAGTTGAAAAGGCAAAATTAAAAAAACAATATACACAACTATTACATTATTAATTTCATTTACACACACAGTCTTCATATAAATATCTTTTTGTTTTAAAACAAATAAAAACAAAGCCATTAAAGATTAATACGAGGCTGTTTCATACTGAAGACAAGCAGGTTTTGAATTTGCTGTTGGGTCTAAAAAGGAAGCGGTCAGCAAAAAGCAAAAATCAAAATCAAAGGCACTTTGTGGAGTTTGTAGGGGAAAAAAAGTTTTACCAATATTTTGAGATCAAACTTGGTCTTTATCAGGATCAGTGTTTGCTTCAGGTAAGGAAAGCAATTTACATCACAACTTGACAATAAGATGCCAATAGTGTGGTTATAATATGGTGTTATGAATGTAATAAATGAGTATTATGTACTTAACTGGACAAAAGTACCTGGAAGGAAAGGCTGTTTAACTGGTAATAATATTGTATTAGGAATGTAACAGATAATGTTATGTTGTTACAAAGTTTTTAGCTATGTATTTACCCAGCCAATGAGTGATTAGATAATAATAGCAACAGGAGAATTGGTAAAACTGTAAATATTTGTCAGTATGATAGTATTGGTCCTGTGATGTACCTGCGACCTGCTCAGTGTATGTGCAGTGTGTGCCCTACCCTCTTACAGTGTTTGCTTGATATGGGCACCTGTGACTCCTGTGACCCTGAAAGGACAAGGCAGGTTAAGATATTGGATAGATGACTGGATGGATGGATGGATGGATGGATGGATGGATGGATGGATATGATATGATATGATATGATATGACATTATCTAATTGAGACTTTGGAAATAACATAAGAGTAACTTCCCATTGAAGTTTACTGTCTTACTCTTAACACACTATTCCCATGATATTTCAAAGTTGTAATGTAAAATGCTACCATCATGTTTTCACAAATTTTATAAAGTAAAAGTAGATATGGCAGCACGGTGGCTCAGTTGGTAGAACTGTTGCCTCTCAGCAAGATGGATGCCAAATCAAATCCCGGCCAGGGACCTTTCTGAGTAGTGTTTGCAGTAGTGATTCTTTCCGTGCATGCGTGGGTTTTCTCTGGGCACTCCAGTTTGAGTGAGAGAGTGAATGGTTGTTTGTCTCATTTATCTCCATGTGTGGCCCTGCAATGGACATGAGACCTGTCCAGGGTGTATTCCCACCCCGTGAGCAGTGACTGCTTGACATGGGCACCAGTGATCCCCGTGAACCTCAAAGGAAGACGTGGGTAAAAGATAATGGATGAACAGACAAGTAGATACACATCTTTTTTTATATTTTTGACAGGATAATATATTGTAATGTGCAAATATCTTGAGGCATTTTGCCTCCAAGCTGTCGGACTACATGATTGTGAGAATTATTATTTTGTTAATATTCACCTTTCACTCATTTTCAGTCTAGTACTTGCCCACTTTCAGAGGCACATTTGTTTGTTTTGTGTGAGCTACATAAATCTATCCTAATAGTTATTTTGCCTTAAAAAGTTTTCTAAGATCATGGATTGAACCAGTCCTGTGTTCACACAGATCAGTCAACTTGGCATAAAAAAGGAAAAAATTTCTTTCTACTAAATCTAACACTCTTTGACAAGCATCAAATCAAACAAGGTGATTCCCAAAGAGCTATTGGGTGAAAAGCCAACATGAAGTAAATGATCAACTGTAAAATGATGCACTTGTCAGGTTCAGTGTCAGGATGTTGCTGGATTTTTTTTTTTCATTTTCTGTAAGACATGACTTTTGTATTGTGTTCAGTTGCTAGTGAAAGTTTTAATTGGTCTGGCCTGTCTTTTGTCCCCAACTTGTCCAATTTCTTTGTTTTCTTAAGCATACACTGCACAATATGCAGTCATGCCCAGCTTCAAGGACTGGCAGAAAATTATTAAAAAAAAAATTAAAAACAAACACATCAAAAGTCCAAAGAAAACCTTTTGAAAGAGTAAAACTTCTGGAGAACTATTAATCAAGATTATTTTAAGAAATGACAAAAAATGTGGCTCTTTGAAAAGAAAATATAAAGAATTGGGGGGGGGGGGGGGGTTACAACTTTTACACAGTACTTGATGTACCCACCAGAATTCTTTATCAAAAAGTTTGTCATTTGAAAAATACTGTTGAATAACTGGTGTTTTGTCCTGCAAAAAACTACTTCAGATTATTTTTATTTCCTAAACTAAAAGTATTATTTACATTGTTTAAATGTTTTGTTCCTATTTATCCAAATACGTCTTGTGACGCAATCTGGAAAATATCTTACTTTGTTATTTCTGTAGCTGCAGATTTGCCTTTCCTTATTACAGAAATAAATAACCTCTTCTCTTTATATATTTATACCTTATGTAATATTCAGAAAAATAATAGAGCAAAAGACTATTTAATATTTAAATATGTTTAATATTTGATGTTATTTTCTAACTTTTGGAGAGTGAACTTTATAGAGACAGAACTATTCAGACACAAATCTTAAATTGGTGCAATTTAAGGTGGAACAGGGACCCATCAACCACCAAGAAAATGTAATTGGAAAGTGTGGTTCGAGGAAAATGTTTTTCTTGGTGATATAAAAATATATTTTTGACGTCTCTCTGCTTTCAGCATCCCCATCGCAGAGTGACCTTTTCCACCACCAACCCTGTGCAGGACATGCAGGATGCCTCCCAGCACAGCTACTATGACAGCGGCTTAGAGGAGTCGGAGACTCCCAGCAGTAAATCATCGTCTGGCCCTCGCATGGGACCCCTCACTTTGCCTGAGGACCACTATGAGAGAACCACCCCAGATGGCAGCATTGGAGAAACAGAGCACCCAGAAAACGGTACAATGACAATAATGTACTATTTGGCAAATTGGGAAAATCTTAAGGAAACTCGTTGAATGTAGTCCCTCGTTTCAAGATGGCTGCAGTAGCTGACTTTGGCAGCCATTCTGACATTAAAACCTATCTGTAACCCAACCAGTTTTATATATACTAACCTAACATTTTGGTGTGTTAGAAGCTGAGATGGATCCCCAACACATTTTCTGAGCACTAACAGATTGCACAGAATGATTGTTTCTTTTTTTGTTAACTATTTGAAGTCAACTCTGTGTTATTTTTAAAGTTTGATCAAATTCTATAGTTTGTCAACATGAGATCTTCTAATATGCTGGCATAGAAGGTGATGGGTGAAATGCATTCATTCATGAAATCCACAATTCTTTAATTTAAATGTAAATGTCTCTAATAGATTCTTTGAATGTTTAACATTTTATAATAGAGGCATTTGTGTTGGATTTTGCTCAGTGCCCATTTTGGACTGAAGCCACCGTGTCACCTGTGGCGTTGACTTATTGCATGTGTTTGTCGTTGACTGTGTGAAATATTGTCGGTTGTTAAGCAGATTTGTGCTTGTGGGAATATGTGTGTGTGAGAGAGAGTGTGGGCTGGTGCAAGCAGTGCCTCCATCCCCCTCATCAGCAGGTCTTCTGTCAGACATCCTTAATGACCCTCTCTCACAAGTGCGCTAATTAAAAAAGCCCAACTAATGGAGCATTTGCCCTCTAAATAAATCTGAACCATGACATCTGAGCAGACAACACTGTGTTTGCTCTGAGTATTTCCCTGCCTCAAGGTGGATGCAAGTTAAACAGAAGCTTAGGTCTGCAGGTGCCGGGATCTCTACACACAGTAATCAATTCACAGGCTGACAGTCCCAGCACAGGTTCATTTTTAGAAGAAAAAAATAAAATCCCAACTAGCACTAAAATTGTGATGAAAATTGTAATTGTGGTATTTTAAAAAGATAAAAGTTTTTTCTCATTGTTTGTGGATTGCCATTAAAAATGGGCAACAATGTATCTGCCTGTGTCTGTGTATGTCTTTATTGGTCTGTCTGTTAGCAAAATATTACAAACCAGTGGATGGGTTTTTATTGAACACTGAGAAAGTATTTATTGAATGTATATATTTAAGTAAATATCTTTGGAGTCAACTTGATTCACAGTGATCACCACAGCCTCATCTCCAACACATGTATAGAGCACCAACAAATCCTTTTTTGTTTTGTGTGCTGATGGACCAGCTAATGGCTAGTCTGAGCATGAACAAAACCTAAGCCTATGTCCTTTCAAAACAGTTCTGTAAAAAAAAAAAAAAAACCTTAGTGATTTATGCAAATTATGTTTTATGCATGTTTACATTAACATACATTTTGTTTTGTTTGCATAGAATTCTATGCTTTTCATGCAAGTCGTAAATAGTCGTGGCGCCAGTTAACACTTCTGGTGCAACATGCAGCACACTAAAATTACTCCAGCTTCTGCTGGAGTAACTGTGTAATGCTAATCTAATCATGAAGCAAATTTGTATAAAAAATGGTTGAATACATTTTGTATGATATTTTTCAAATTGGTGTTGTTTTAAGATGTCAGAAATGTGCAATAGTCTTGGCGTTGCTCTGACTAGCTGTTAGCTTGTCGATCCTGACAGAAAAAAACCTAACCTGAGCTTTGTCAAAGTCTGTCCAAATTCAAGGGGGTGTCCTAGGTCCTTTGTGGACTGCAAAGACCAGAACAAAGTGACCTTTACCTCGACATATGTCCTGTCACCTAGCAACTGTGACAATACTAAACACAAGACCAAAAAGAGATCAAAATAAGCAAAATATTAAAATATTAATAATATGAATTGACAAAATTAGCTTAGAGGCAATACATGAAGGATGAGAAACCCACCATATAAGCTTGTTTTACAATGATTTCTGACAAGAATAATATTTTTTAAAAAGCCTAACAGCACAATCCCTTTAAGTATTCAACTTTTGTACTGCCAGATTTTTTATTTAAAACTTTACTTCTGTTTCTCGATTTGTCTGCCTTTACAAGCAAAATGATCACCTGGTCGGACCACAATGCATCTTTGGATAGAGTCAACTAGGAAGGACACACCGAACCTGTACCTCAAATTGAGGAAAAAGGAGCTTGCATTTGCCAGGCGCAGTTGAAGGGGCCTTCAAATTCGGACAGCCTTTGGCACTTCCATATGACGTAATCGGCCTTCAAATTTGACCTTTGAAGAATGCAGCCCCTAAATTTGAAAACATCCAATCGCCTTTAATACAAAAATAGTACTAACCAATCAAAAAACTTTCCTGCTGTTTAAAAAAAAATAGAATAAAAAATAGTGTGTCAATATACATGCCAGTATTTCAGTGTTTCTCAGCCTCGCCCTTCCTATTATAATTGTATCTCATTAATTTGTTGCTTCAAAAGGGGCTGCATCTCAACAGCATACAGATTTTAAAAGTAGTTTCAGATTATCTAAGAACAGACAAAAGTGAAGGTCAACATTGACACAAATGTTAAAGAGAAGGTGAAAAAGTTACAACATATTGTCATCCTGACTGTGCTGTGTATGTTAAGTAGAAAATAATGTTTTTTTAAACAAAGAGCTATAAAAGCCTATTGCAGGATCAAAGGCTAAAATGTGTCACTGTCACGCTATAACAGCAGATGACAGCGTTCTATTATTAGTATAGCATCTTGCATTGTGATGCATCGACTGTTTATTTGACAGCTGGGTTGGGTCTCATTAGTTAGTTTATTCATCTCTATTGGAAATGTTTGTGTCAATTAGTGACATCATTCTTCAAAATTGAAGTTGGCGGTAGGTATGCAGAATGAGATGGATCTTGCCAATACTGCCTTTCTGCCCTGCCCTTTAGAGGTCAGGGATTGCCGAATAGCCCATTAAAAAGATTTAGTCATTTCATATACAGGTTGGTTGGTCACCAAGGAGCAGGTAGCTGACCATTTTCAATTTCCATTTTTTTTTCTTTTTTCCAGTGCACATTGGGTGGGAAATGCATGCCTTTTTTTTTCTCTTTTGTTTCTGTTGTTGTGGCTGTTTATTGTGCTATTCCCATCTGTAAAACACTGTTTTTTGAGAGACAGGGAGCTTTTTTTGTTGTCAGCAGCAGGAGAGCAAGATAGTGAGAGGAGATGGAGCAGTTAAAGAATGAAAGGGTGGCACAAGATGAGCAGGATGTGTGTGTGTGTGTGGGGGGGTAAGAGGCTGGTATGAATGTAAGGTTATGACAAGGAATGAGGACTGAGAGCACCTGACAAAGAAGAAAAACCCACAAGATGCAGAAGACGAGCACACAGGACAGAGAGATGCAAAGGTAAACTGCAAACCAAGGAGAGACCTAATTAAAATGTGACTCCCACCTTTGGGAGATCACAGACAGCCCACATAAAATGAAAGATTAGACAGAAAAATCAAATGAGACGCAGGAATTCCTCCCCAGCTCCACCTGAATCGTGACATGAAGTCTTTTTTAGGCATTTGAGTGGCAGAGTGACAGCTTGTACCGGCGCAAAGCTTTATTCATTGCAGTAAAGATGACTGACAAGCAAAAAATGGGGAGGTGAGCATGATGTGTCACTCCATTAAAGTTGGATAAAACGCAATATATGAACCCTAGACTGTCAGCTTTTGCATCACTGGGCTCCAGAAATATTGACATGGATGTGTATTTTGTCATATAAGTGGAATTTTGACAGTAGGGAATCTACATTTTGAGAGATCGTTAGTGTTTTACAATGCAATAAAAAATGATGCACTTCTGAATCCATTTCAGCTTTGTTGTTTAAAATAAAACTTATCCCTTGCAGTCAGGCCTTTTTTTTTACAATGTTAGTATTATTAAATCAGACAATTGGTCTCACTAGTCTGTTTGACTATGGAATGCCCCTATTAAAATACTATTTTCAGATGTGGTTTATTAGTTGAATACATTATTGGTTGTAACTTTCTAAGATTTTTCAACGTCAGATGTTGCTGTGCATTTGGTCACATTTAAAGATTGTTACAGACCGATGTACTATGACCTTGGATTTTTGAATCGGGTAGCTTAAAAGAAAGTGTGTGTGCGGTTCATAATGGTCTTGCAGCTTCATTGAAGCTGACATTAACATATTCCTTATGGTTCTTGGCTCTAGCAGTAAGAGTATATTCCAACTACAGTAATAAAATCTTTTGATATATGACATAGATGCAGCCTGATCTGCAGCAATTAATTTCTGGAGTTGCTTATGTGTGTGTGTGTGTGTGTGTGCGCCTAAGCAGCTGCTCCCTCCTCCCACTTTTCCTAATTCTTATCTTCGGGCTGTTAGAGTGCACTCCATTTCAGTTTCCCCATGTTTATTTTTCACTCTTATTCTCATGCTTTTGGTATGAAGAACTGTGTATCCAATGCATCCACTCATCCTTTTGTGCATGTGTGCGCACACCACTGCATACATACATGTGTTTGCAGTAAAAGAGATTGCATCACAACCCAAATCCCTAAATCATTTTGATTGGAGTGCTATTTTACTTTAATAGACTCTGATGGTAATCAGTGAGCTCTGTAATTCCCTTTAAATTGATTGCTTCACGCAACATGCACACTGTTTATTCTATATGTCTGCTGGGTGTCAAGATTTATGACTCGTCATGAACCAAGATCGCATCAGACAAAGACCAGCAACTGGTCTTTGTCTTCATTTTCTGTCCCTCTATACTGTGTTTCCGACAATTGCATTCAGATTTTTGTGTGTCAAACTATCATTTAGCAGATTTTATTTTTATAGCATTATTGTAAGACACCATAAAATGGTTTCTTATAAAAAAAAGGTATTAGTTACACAAAGCGATAAGGCAGTTTAGTCATTTTTTAATCCTGGGGCTGACTTGATTTGATTTGCCACATAGCTTTTAATTCCCTTTCAACAATTATGTATCTAAAAGAATATGTGTCATGTAACTAGCAATATAAATAGCCTACTTTAATCTCCCCTAAACTCTGAGCTTGACTCATCTAGGAACCAAAATGCACACCCCCCTTCTCTCTCCTTGGGATCACAAGTGTCGACCAACAATTTTGTCATGTCCAGCCTAACACTGACAATAATCACTTTTCCTGAGATCAGTGGTTAGTTGTCTTGGCTGTGATATGAGAGCTAGCAGTCATATTGGTACACTGAAGACAGGTACTAGCATGCACACACACTTGTGCACACACACAAACTCAATTGACCACAGATGGAGGAATTTTGATGTGGCCGCTTGCCCAGCATGAGGTCTCCCTGTGTCTTCCTCTGTGCGGACTCACTGCCATATGGGCTATTGAGAAGGGTGAGATAAAATGGAATAAATGGCATTTGCATGATAATGAGGTTCTTTAGTAATGCCGTCTGATTTTCCTGCCTTAGATCTCACAGATGATGCGAGTATCTCAGTATATTTATATATATATATCATTTTATGTCTGTTTGAACTTGCGTCAGGGGTTTTCCTTTGCTTTCAACACTTGCCATACTGATGTCAAAAAGGGTACTGACATTTTAACCACACTGATTAAACATCACATTTTCCCCATGACCAGCTTGTTTGTGTGTACAAAGCTTGAGAAATTAATATAACAAATAAGGACCTAAAGGAAGATGTTGTGAAGACTGAAAGGCAAAATGTCAAACAAATGGGCCTTGTTTTCCTTTGAGTGCCAACTTGGGCATCTGCCTGGATGCTAGTACAGCATGCTGATGCAGAGGTGTGGGTTTTCTACAACAGAGGTCATTTTGCCCTGTCAGTGTGCCTCCCTTTTAATGCTTTAGAGCAAGCCTGAACCAGCACTGTGGCCTTTGCCAGCAACCACAGAACCTGCCACAACCAGGAGCCCAGAAAAGTTGTGGAAATTCTCAAAATTATGTTCTAAAAGTAATCCTTTTAAGTAAGCTGTTGTAATGGGTAGTGCTTTTAATTTAACAGTCATTCCAGCATTATGCTTTGCTCGAATTAGTTGTCGCTGTTGGTTACCTACTGATTTGTTTATAGTTCTGTTTCAAAGCGAATAGGTCATTGGAAAATCCTAACTGGAGCAGAATGAAATTCTCTAACCTAAATTAGGCTTTGACACTGTAGATGGTGGTAAACTACAGCCCTTTAACAAATTACTTTATGGGACAATGCAGCTGAATCCAGTGGCACTGATGATGTGTCAACATGTCATTGCTTTGAATGTGTCTACATTTGCCTTCGCATAATTTGGTATCAAAAATGTGCTTTCGCTCGTGTGATCACCAACAATGAGAGCGAAGCACTCAACCCAAGCTTTGACCGGTGTTTGTGAAACAACTGCAGACAGGCCGGAACCTCTGAAAGGGGGCCATGTGACGTGCTCTCACACCCCAGGCCATTAGCTACAACAAAGTCTGGAATTGGCTTATTGTCTTTTAGATTGAACTGAATTATTGTGTGGCAGACATTGCAGCCACATGTGAAATTGAAATGGAACAAGAGTAGAAGTCCCATTATCCCAATAAATCTAGCCCTTGCTTTTCATTTCATACTACCTTCTTTTACACATAAAAGTGATTTCTCTGCAGTTTCATCACTGTGTCCAGCTGACAAAGACTGTGGCAAAAAAGCAGAAAAAAAGGATGTTTTGTTTTTCTTAAAATTTATTTTTTGCATTTTTGCAGTCTATGTTTTGCCTTAATTGCTCTATTAATATTCATATTTTCAGCTTTGTTTCATCCTTTAGACAACTTTTGCACTTATTCTTGTCCCATTGTGCATTTTTGTAACCCAAATATGAGGTTGAAAAATTGCTTTGAAAAAAGTGAAACTGAAAAATCTTTAGTCCCCAAAATTCTGAAACATGGACGGTACGCATTTTCCGTCAGTGTCTTTTCTAGAGATCTTTACAAGCCACTCGTGTCCTCTTGAAGAGGACATAACATGGATGAAAACTCTGATAAGTGTTCAGAATTATGAGCAAAAAGAAAAGTGTATGCATATAAGCTCAGATTATTTTCCATAAAACGTGCTTTTAACACCATGCTGCCGCTGAGCATGTCCGGTTTTAGCACTAAGCCTGTAAAATGAATGAGTGAGTGTTAGCCAGTATCCCTAAGCTTTAAATGTGCTCATGTATTACTCTAACAAAAGTGGATGGCTCTCTGTACTTAAAAAAATTGGATGGCACGTCGTCTGCTTTTGCCATACCAGTAAGTCTTGGCAGCAGAATGCTGAAGCAGCAGGTTCGGAGGTGGTAATGCGTGTATAAATTTGGGCTTGAAAGTACAAGTTCCTTAAGACACATGGAGTAAAAAATCTTTATTAGCCTGTTTGTAGCCATAGAATGTGTTCTTTTTAGCTGAGTGTGTGAAAGGAGGTCTTGGGGATCTTAATGTGGAAGTTTGAAAGATAATTATGGATGCAGAAATAGAAAGTGGAGGTAGTGCTCTGTTCCTCTCTGTGGGTCTTACCCAGTCTCACCCTAAATGTGATTCGTGGAGCAGGTAGAGCACTGTGCAGTGGGGAGAGGGAAGCTGGCTAGGGGCCAGTCCCACTTCAACCCCAGTTGGCGGGGCTGCTCAAGCTGGCGTCATAGAAAGGCCCCTAAGGGTCATCTCTCCATCATTGTGAGTCGTTGAACCTCCCTCTAACTAGTGTTCTGCCCTTCTATGATGGATGGCACTTGAGGGACTGAAATTGTTCAGTTTGGGTCTGACATGTATTTCCTTATTTCCAGTGAGTCTCACAGGAATGACACTGCTATGTCTTCAAGGCTTTCTCACAGACATCTTAGAATTCCCTGCAGGTTAAAGACTAGATCTGGTAAAACTTGAGACATCTTCCGTACAACAAAATGTAAAGCAGCAGTACCTTTTTTTCCTTCTTTCTTCCCCCCTTTTGAAAGAATCAATTCTTAATTTGCAGTTTTGTGTTAACATGGTATATCACGGAGTCAATAATCTGCATGCCTTAAGCTAAATAAAAATGACTTGAATTAGTCTTGCTTTTCTTTATGACCAAGAATATTACTGTGTTAGGCATTCAAGGTGGCATAACAAAAAAATTTACTGCTCTCTTGCGGAGAATAAATAAACATTTTTTCACTTGGATTTGGCAGAGTTTTTGATCAGTGTCACACTTTTTATTATTATTTCACCAATTCCACACATTTCTGCCTTTTAAAACATTAAGGCTTACTCTCCCCGAGTTACCCCCAATAGAGTTCTTGTTCTCGAGCCAGTCGTTCTATAACTCTGACAGAATATTGCATGACAATGTAGCTGCTGTTCTCTGGGATCTACACTCTAATTAGGCAGCACATGTGACTTGATTCCTAAATCTTGGCAGTTTTCTTCCAGTTTCAAACCGCAGACATGTGGGGGATGTCATGTGATTTCTTTCTAGCTTTTTAACAATCAAAAATTCTACTTTTATTTCCTTTTACCCTCTTTTAAAGTTCCCCATTCGGGTCACTTCTATTTAAACAAGCATGCAAAGGCCTCAACACTTGACACTACTAAAACCGTGTCTAGCCTGGAAATTGGGTAACTGTCATAGTCAAAATTGCCACAGACACTGCATGAACAGATGGTGAGGGAATACACTATATTGAAAATTAAAAAGAATAAGGAAAACAAAATCATTCCAGCTCACGACAGCCATGTTTATGTTCACTAGGAGTCTTAATGGTACGTACCTGTATTTTACTGAACTGTCACAGGTGATTGCCACATTAATCAAGCAGAGAGCACACTTTTTTGTTTGTTTTGTTTTTTTGCTTTTTTTACCAGTGCCAATAAATAAAGAAACAGAGGAAGATACTACCTTTAAGCACTCTACACCAAAGTAAAGCAAGAATATCTATTTCAGATGAACCACTTGGGCTTGTTTGTTTGTTTTAAATTAGCAAATGGAAATGTGCACTCTGTAACATTTTCTGACACATAATAATTTCTTATGTTATCAGGTGTTTATTAGGCATCACCTGTGCATAAACAGCACAGACACAATTGCCCATTTTTTAAACTGTTAATAAGAAAAGAGAGATGTTTCTCACACTTTCTATAAGACACTGTAGATTAATAATATGATCATTTTTTAAAAATTCATTATCAAGTAACCAGTTGACAAGTCCTATTTTACTGGAACTGGCCAGGTACCTTTCAGATTTCCATATAACAAGGGTGGTTTGTTATTCTGATCTGATTCTGAGACAGCTCCTCATCCATCTATTTTATTTTAGTTTTTTTCCCTACTTGCTTCTCCTTTTGAGGGTGCCAGAATGGTGCTTATCTTCAGTGGCCACTGTGGTGATGTACACTCCAGACAAGTTGCAAGTCTGTCACAGGGTAACACAATGAAACAAACAAACATTTACACTCTCAGCCACACCTAGGACCATTTGAGAGTTAATAGTGCAACATGCATTCATTTGGTCTGTGGAAGGAAACCAGAAATTGTGCATGTACGAGGAGAAAAATGCAAACTCCACCCAGAAATATCCAGGCCAGAAGCGATTCTGCAACCTTCCTGCTGAGGGGACAGCTCCAAACACTTTACAGCCCTGATGCCTGTGGAGGTTATTGTCTGTTTACAACAAGTGACAAAAACCTACCTTTTGGCTTCTGTCTTCATGTTGTAGTGAACCTGTATTGAACCATGACCTCAAAACTCTGGTACATATTGAACCAGGATTCCTGTGCAACATTGGCATAGCACAACTAGGGTCAGCATTTAAAAGAAAAATGAAATCTCAAAGCTCAGACATGCAAAGTGACCCATACCCAGACATCTGTTTTGAGCTTGACCTATTTTGCACAAGCATTAAATTTTAATTTGATTATCTTATAATGAACCTTTTTTTTGGTCCATGAGTGACGTTTGTGATAAAACATTTATATTGTTTTTGTACAGCTCCTTTATTTCACTGTAGTGCAATAAAATGCAAAGTGCAATCTTTACTTGGCCAGATAATTGCACCTTATCTGAGAATAAAAAAAAAATCAAGCTTATCTGTGTTAGTGTTCTGCGGGAATTGTTTTTTGTTTTGTTGGAGGATTTCAACACTATAAAATAACATTAATGTTGACTATAGCCTTCCAAATGATTGCAGCTGAATATAACCTATCAGTAAGGAAACAAACCATGGGAGGGAGGAATCATGCTGGCCTCAAAAGCTGCCTTGATGACCATCCCCACCGTCTTCTGGGATTTGCAGTAAATCCATTTTTAAACACTAAAATTTACAGTTTGCATTAAACATTTTACATTCAATGCTGTTCTTGAGCTCCTGTGCTATTTCCTCCTTCCTCCTAATCAAAGCTTTGGAAGAAAAGTGTTTGCCCCATAGAGGCCAAAACAAGCAGAGAGCAGCACAGGAAGATTGCTGCTGTCCTCTTCCTGCAGCCTTTATGCTACACAAAAGGTATATATATATATATATATATATACACACACACACATATATTGCAAAATGCAAAATAAAATTTGAATTGTTCTGCTCTAAATCCAAAGCTGTATTGTTCGAAGCTCTGCAAGAATGGAGCTTTTCCTCCGACTGCCTTAGAGTGTTGACTTTTCCGGAGAATTGTCAGCAACTCTCATATCTGCTCTAAACGGGCAAATAAAGCTTTGCCTCTCCGGGGCGGTTATTTAGCTGCTGCATGGGCTGCTTACACGACTCTAAAAATCGGATTTTGTGAGATTACGTTGATATTTGTCCATATTGGGCATGGAAATTATCTACCTCCTGTGGTGGTATTATCTAAATCTGAAAGTATTTTACCACATTCCTTGCTTTGTATCACTTGTACAGATGGGCCAATGCATGGTACTTTGATTTAAATCTAAGTTTGATCACTTGGCTTTTTAAAAAATGTATTTTTTTTTACTAAATGATAAAGATACCATGTAGCAATAGTCCTTAGGCAAAGTTGTATATTCCACAAAACAGAAAAAATAAGGCTTGGAATTGCCTGAAAGAGTACATACTGCCCACCACCTTTTATTACAGAGTTTTAAAATAAAATCATAGTGTGTTATAAAATGACATAACTGTAGCAGTTTTGGACAAACCTTAAAAATAACATCTTGCACAATATCCTGCAATATTCTTATATGTCAGACTCAGTATATGTCTTGAATGACTCTTAGCTAAACCACACCAACTTTTACCAGTATCTGTAAAACAGACTGAATCATTTTTATTTGTGTGTGTGTGGGGGTGTCTGTTATGATAAGTTGGCTGGGGTGGCCATCTTAAAATAAATTAACTGCAACCATCTCTTTCTAAGAGTTTCAATAACATATGTGATACATCACATAGAACTGAGGATTAAGTCACTAAATAGTATGTGGAGAAATAAGCAGCTTTAGTGCTTTAGTTAAAATGTTTACAACAATTGCATTTTGTGAAAATATAATAAATACCTTATTTATGGAACCTTTTGAAAGAACTATCGAAATCAAATTTTAAAGAAATGTTTTTTAATCCTTTTTGGAACAATAGTAACAAAACCCTTGAATTTGAACAAAAAAGCTTTGCATCTTTGTCATTTTCCCTGCAAATTAGCAAAGCCATTTTTTTTGTTTCCAGCTGATAAATCTTAACATCCAAACTTAAATATAAAATATTGTTTGAGGTTTCCTCTTTCAAATTGCATAAAACATTCCTTATTAGAATAACATAAAATAGGATTCAGACCAAATATCAAAGAGTTATCCTGGTATCAAAATGTGGCTTAAAAATCCAGAAATCTTAAATTTTGCTTACATAATTTTGACCAAATTTGGCCAAATTTTTTGTTGGTTATTGGTTTATAAAACATCTTGCAAACAGACAGAAAGCATTGACTCCAAATAGGTAAGGGTGACATTTTAAATTAAAAACTCAAGCAATATGTTAGCACTCAGAATGTTTTAGGGATCTGTTTGAGCTTCCACTACACAAGGTTTTCGGCAAACATATGTAACAGCCTCTTTCATAAGTCAAATCTGCGTTATCGCCGCACAGACCTGTTCTGCTTTAATCCCCCCTGGGTCATTCATAAGACCACAGGTGAAGGCGAGCAGGGCCCGCTCACATGAACGCGTTCATAAATGAACCAGCAGCGCGGATCCAAAAGAGGCGTGGAGCAGAAATCAGCTGGGCTGAAGTGGGGTGACGTAGTTAGGGACAGACATCTGCTGCCTTGTATCAAATAAAACAAACTGAATTAACTTACTTTAGTAATTCCATGGCAGTTTATTATTTTTCAAATTTGCTGTTCTGTCATTTCTCCAGCCGCACTTACGTCTTCCTTGTATAAAGCACACACACAGCGCGCACACGGACACAAACTGAATCAACTCATTTTACTGATTTTGTGGTTAAATGTTTTTTTAATCTAGCCACACAGTTGATGTTCAGTGTCATTTTTAATATTCCTTTTTTTGTTTTTTATTTTTGTGCCACTTTTAATATTCTGTTGGTAATAAATCTGTTTGTTGGTTAGATCCTGCGATCGCTCACTAATGTCATCAGCTCATTATCATTTTCTCAGCGCAGATCCACAGGTTGCTTTTTCACAAGACATGGACTCGCGCGCAAATCCGCCTCTGATACTACCTCCACTCGCGGATCACGGGCGCATCAGAGGTGGGCTAATTTTACTCACCTCTCCGCCTTCGTGTTTTTTCTGAAAGCTCACAGGAGGACAGAA
>JARVJO010000082.1:16177525-16189170 GCA_031762555.1 Cynodonichthys magdalenae
TCGTGTTTTTTCTGAAAGCTCACAGGAGGACAGAACACGCATCAGACCCGGACTGAGCTGTCTTATGAAAGGGGCTAGTGAGTCTTTTTTCTCTCCTTTTTTAAGTGGCTGTGGTAAGAAGTTTGTGTTGGACTGACTTCAAAAGTTACCCAACATGAACTCACACAAACACAAGCAAAAACATGACAACCATAAAACATTGCTACAGAGCAGAGGAACTCTCTCAAACTGTTCACTAATTTTATGATCTGTTCAGAAACCTGTTAGGGCCTGGGCTAATTAACAGCTAATGTTAGCTTTTGCAAGTTTCACACACCAGACCGTGGGGATCAAAGGCAGAATTAGCAATGGGAAAACATCCCGATCGAAATGGGAGGAAGAACAACAAATGAATCATGGAAGACATCCATTAAGATTGTCAGAGAGATCAGTCAGGGAAAGATATTGAGCATGAAAGTCATGCATAAAAATATCCTCTTGGGGAATCAACAGAAAGTAGAATAATGTATTATTTGATTAGAGAAGATGAGGATCCCGTAAAAGGAAACCATAGATTTTTATTTCTTTCAATAATGAAAATAGTACTGTAATGTGCCTTTTGAGCCATTAATATATTTTGTACACACAAATAGGTATCTGCAAGAAAATACACTTGAAGGAAATAAACAACTTGAATACAACAAAGATTGGGAGATTAAAGTCTGAATGCTCAATTTTGTATCAGCTTGTAGAAAATGAAACATCTTCTACCCTCTAGCATGAGACCATTGAGAGCACCCACTGTGAAAAGGACCAAAGTAAGGGTCTGAAGCAGACAGAGAGCTTCAAAGGCAAGGACGAAGACAAAAAAAAAAAAAAAAGACTTTCAGTCAAGATGGGAAGAAAACTAAAAAAAAACAAGATTTGGGTTTTAGACGAAAATAGACAAGTGTCTCTTCATGTAAATGTCAAACAATAATCAGACTGAGCTGGCTGATGAAAAACGCTCTGCTTAATTATCATGACAAGATTTTCCATCAAATTGAGCTTAAAAGTCACAAAAACAAAAAAACAATTTTTGGTGTTCATTTTTAATTTTCAGCATAGCTTCTCACCAGAGTTCTGACTTACTCTCAACAACACAAACACAGTAAAGTAAACCAATCTGATCAGCTTGAAATGGAGTGCTGTTCCTTTCAAACGTTCCTTGTTTTAAAGCAAATATGATTCTTTTTTCTTTCTGTCACCTGCAAAACTTGTGATAGACTTACACCATTATGGAGAAAATCTTAACGTAGCGTTGACTTACAACCCTACAGTGAGAGGATTCAGTCTACATTTCCTCGAGCACTTGTAATTAAATTACGCAGAAAGCCGAATGGGAAATATGTGGTTTCCTGTTTCAGTAGTAAGAGAAAGGCAGACAGGAGGTAGCAGAATGAACCCAAATTTAATTAGCCAGGCAAACGTAAATATAAGATTGCAAAACCGTTTTGTCAATTTGTCAATTTTATTTGCCTTTACAGTAATTTTTTACCGTATATTGTCTTGAATGTCACAAAAATTCCCAATGATAAAAATGTAATGGTACCCACATCTTCTGCTTTACAGCATCTACACTAATATTTGCATCATTTTTTTTTTCTTAAACAACATTGTAATCTTAATCAAAACTTATCTGTTTAATACTGCACTTTTAGTTGAATGTGGAACAGCCCACAGTTAGGCTTTAAATGAACAGTATTAGTAATAAAAAAGAAAAAAAAAATACTTTGCATTAGCCTGAAGAAAACATGTTAAATTTAGAATGACTCACTGATGGCTGACTTATGCTACTGAGGCTCATCGTGCACATTTAACTAAACACCTGAAGCACTTCTGGAATAATTAATATGTGCCACAATTTTTTTTTTAAAAAGTGCCACAGTCAAAGCTTTGTGTAAAAAAAAAAGATTTAGGCAATGTTTCTTTGCAGAGTTAAACTTTAAAAACATGGCCAAGTCACACTGCCCTTTAAAATGTTATGGTATGTTAATGCAAAAGAGTGAATTATTTAGAGCTCATTTTGTCATGTAGAGAAACAAAACTGGGACTGTTTGAACTAAAGAATGGCCTTGAAACACAGGACAAAGACCACTGGACTATGCTAATCATAAGACTGAATCTTAAATGTTCATAAAAAATATTAGTTCAAGTTTTTTCTTCTTGTTCTTCTTCTTCTTTGCATTAGCAGCTGCTCAGAATCAATACTTTTTTGTTGTGAAGCTTCAGAATGCAATTTCCAGTCAGTAATTGGCTGGCGAGCCAAACATGTAGCTGTGGTCAGGGGCACAGAGCTGTTCTCCACTCATGCATTTAACAAACACCTTCGCACACCAGCGGAGAAACGATTAGATTACTCACACAAGGAGCTATATCATCATTTAGCACACTTTTCTACCCCCGGTTCTCCACCAGTGTTTTGAATCTCTTTTATCTGCAAGATGCCTTGTGCACGTGTCACAGTTTGACAAAAGCCTTAGTGTTGGTTGACACATCACACTGCATATCAGCTACTCGATTGGAGGAGCCTGTGCATAGCGTGATCTGTCAGCAGGTACTCAGGCTTTGTCAAATGCACTGATACAAAAGGCAGTCTTCAAATAAAGGGGAAGTCTACAACAAAATGGTGGATGGCGAGACATCTGACAGGAGATGCACGACCGAAGCAGCTGCAGCGTCGTTTTCCTGATGTGCTTCTTGCAGATGTGTCCACTCCTCAGGATGTTTCAGCTAGAGACTTGCCTCCTCAGCAAGCTGAAGGAATTCAGATCTCACCGATTGTTCATTTCAAACCAATTCTTATCCGGCCATCACCTTCACCAGACAGCTTAAGTGAGAATTGATTAACCTGTTTTCACTAAAACGTTTAACCTTTTTTGCACCCCAAAACCATGGAATTCCAATCATGATTATCTAAGAGTGATTCATTCAGCTTTTATTTTGTTATTTTTCAGATGAAACAACTTTTCTGGGACAGATTTTTCAGCACCCAGCAGGCTTTAAAAAAAATAGAGACCAATTATCTAGAGAGCTACACCAAAACTATTGTAATGATCTGCACCTCTGTAAACTAAGGTGACAAAGTTTCCTACACATTAGAATATTGCTGGTGGGATGTTAGAGTGCATTTTCAAAGGTCTCAAACATCCCTCACTGTTTTCCTGGGTTCCATTAAAACGAACAAGGAAAATGTGCATGTCAACACTATGTTTGTGCACTTGTAGCAAGTTTCTTTCTGTTAAAAAATGTTTCCCTTCCGCAGGGGGAACAGATAAAAAAAATAAAAAGAAAGAAAAAAAATGCACTTGGTAGCTTCTGCTTACTGTGCTTACTGAGAGTAGTTGAATAACAAGACTTGACATGTCACAGCTAAACAAATACAAAACCCTGGTTTCTTGTTTTCCTTCGCTGAGGATGACAACAGAATGCAGCTACACCCGGTTTTATCCAGAAACCCACCGCTATCACTGCTGCTCGGAACTTCTCTACTTCATAGAACTCGGTGCAGGGGCAACAAATACGCCATTTGTACCTATCACACTCCCCTAAATGTGAGTAGCTGTTTCCCCTCTACCACCACCAGCACCCTGTTAAACCTGCCGTGGGTCTCTCATATTTGTCCGCCATCGATCATAGCGGTGCGGCGTGCGCGCTGGAAAGCAAGCCGGTGGGGAGAGGCAGCATTTGCAATCAAACAGAGAGGAGCAGTGTGAAATCTCAGGAAGAGGCAGCTTCCCCCATGCCCGTGGGCAGGGGATCAGACGATGAGGAAGCCTGCCTCAGACACTCAACACCTCCCACTGGCACTCTGATGCAAGCAGCATGCAAACTCACCCCTCACATGTATCTGTCAGCCGGCGGGTTAAGCTCCATGTGTACCCCGACTCTGCAGCTGCACTGTGGAGTGCATGTTATGCCGCTGAAGTCAAGGTGAGTTAAGAAGCTTTCCTGAGGTCCAGTGTAGGTGCTGGTAAGATGGAAGAAGGTAGAAATTATCATTCGTTTAATGATGCTGCTGCAAGAAAGCAGATGGAAGTGACCCGTACTAAAGGTGAAAGGAGGTGCAATCTGTCTCTAAGTAAACAAGAAGAGAGTTGTGTTGTGCAAAGAAGAGGAAATGTCAATGATTTACTGAGTTCCAAAACTAAATCACAAACTCTCAAAGTAAAGTCAGTCTATTTCAACTACTAGACTAATTAGACCATTTGTACTCTGTTGGCTCTCCATTTACAAAATGTGGAACTCTAAAGTATGAAAAGGTAGATTTTAGTGTAGAAGCAGACGTATGTCAGGTAAATACAGCTAGCATACACGGTTGAGTGAGCATTGTCCTTGGCTGGTCTTTCAACCAGAGCTTGACTCATTTCTTCATCATACAGTACCAAATATTTAGACAATGATTATTTCATGCCTGCGTAGGAGTATGTTTTTATTTTCAGACCAGGCAGGATTTTGTCTCACGCTAAGTGAGCTGCACCGCCATTACAAACAGCTAATGGCCACAGCAAAACGCAGACGCACAAGTATAATTACCAGTATTGATCCTTTTGTGAAAATGGATTTGAGCGTGACAGAAAGGTCAGTGCAAGCAAATGTACAAACTTGTGCTCGGCACGAATGATACATCCCTATCATAACACGCTGTCAGAACAGCACAATAACCGACTCATTAAAAATAAACGTTTGGGGGGGGGGGGTGGCAAAAAAGAATTGCTGTGATGTGACGTGCATAAATGGAAATTACATACACTAAAGGATGTTAATGATCACATGTAGCAGCACGGCAGCTTGCAGCTGAATCCGTCTTTTCATCTGTTAAATTGTCTGTAGAGAACAGATTGTTTCTCAAAGGCCCATTTTAAATAAAACCGAATGAAATGTGGTTAAAACTCGAACCGACAAGGTAATGGCCTACAAAATCGCTGGCACGAGAGTGACTGTGTTCTCTCTCGTTGACATGTGATTTGTGCTCTGGCACTAGTGCAAAAAAACCCAAAATGACATGACTTTGGCATGCTACTTGTGTATTTAGCTGTCATGACTGATTTTCTGCCCCTTGATAATGATGAGCAGTGTTCACTGTGTGCAATGTGAATCCTTGTCACTAGTGCACAGTGTCATTTTTTTTCTTTCCTTGTTGTTTCTTTAAATAAGTTCATGGTAGAATTTTCTTATTATTATTATTATTTTTGACACATTCAATCTGAAATCAGTCATTTTGAAGATGATAGAGTTGTATCAATCAGTCTTTACCTTTTATTCTTTTCAAAAAGCAGATAGTTGTGGACCAAATCTGGTTTCAAGTTCCGTTAAGTTTAGAAGAAAAAAAAAAAACAAAAACTACAGACTGTCCTGGCTGGTGTGTCATGTAGTTTGTCATCAAATGTGGGCCAGGTCTGGCAATGATAGTGCTGCTTTTAAGTTGGCATGCCACAACTGGCCCAGTCATGGTTTGGTTTATGTGTTGCTGGCCCATGCATGAACCACATTTGGCAAACCACATCTGAGTCATCATTCCTTGTGGTATCTGGGCCAAACTTTTTTCTATGTAGGTTTCTTTTTGTAGAGCTGAAACAGTTAAAAGGGAGATTATACATTACAGTGAAAAGACAAACACTAGCAAGTTGTTTACTTGAAGCAGAGGTTCCCAAAGTGGGGGACACGCCACCTGGTAAGGGGGGAAATTGTACTGCAGGAGGGCCCAAGACTGAATAAAAAAAAAAGAAAAAGAATAAAAGATCTTGTCATTTCATTTCATTTTCCTTTATTTACCAGGTAAAACCCCACTGAGATCCAGATCTAATTTCCAAGAGGGACCTGGGCAGAAATCTGCAACACACAACAACCTGGTTACACAAAAATAAAACAAATTAAAACATACAGTATACACAAGTTAAACACAGTTTACAAAACAGTTTAAAAGCAATGACACTGATAATTAGAATCATGTTGTTTTTAGTGTTGCCCTAATCCTCCGTTGTAGAAATGAAATGCTTACATCATGATACAATTTTCAGCCATATCATCCAGCCCTAGGTGGGCATATAGGACATTATTTATTTATACAATGTTTATTAATTATTTACATTAATTCAATCAGTTGTTATTTTTCAGCCAGTCAAAACATTGAATGACGGTAACTCAGCTGATCTAGTATCAGTGTAATTATAATCATTTGAGAAGAACAAAATGTTTGAATACAGCACAATAGAAACAGTACAAGCAAATGATAATAAAAAAACAGCTGTCAGAGTTGACTAACAGTAAATGCCAGAGTTTTCAACCAAGGCAATATGTAGAGCTCACATAATGTATTGTGAATGAGTATCAGCTACTACCACACTAAATGTTAGTTCAATATCTATAAACTATTGACTAAGTTACATTCATTGTTTATGCAGATTAGCTGTGGTTGACTATTTTGAAATAGGGTAACTCCAAATGGCAATTAGTTGTAGATGTACATCTGGTCATAACTTTTTAGGAGTTTCAATAAAACTTGTTCAGGGGTTTACTGGCGCTTTCTTTTCTTCAGAGAAAAAGAAATCACCTACTGTACATTTAGCCTGTAAAGTGCCTACATAAAAATGCACGCAGTTCACTGATCTGTAGATGCAGAGTTGCTCCGATTTTAACACAAGGCCTCATAGTGAAACGTAAACCTCCTGAAAGCTGTGAAGAAGTTTTAATCAAGTGTGAAATCCGTTTTGGGTAGATGCCCACATGGCTGTGCTTGTGCTTAAAAAGCACACTCCTCAAACCTTCCCCTGACTCTCTTCCTTCCTTCTGCAACAAAATAAATTTCCGAAGATTTAGGCAACACTTGTAGCGGAGCGGAAAAAAGATAAAACAAATAGTCATCACGCATGAGGAGGTACACATGCACACACAAACATACATGATTTCTTTGTTTCCTGCAGCTCCATTTCACTTTTCTTTTTCTAAATTAAACAAAACCGTATAACTGTTCATTCAGAGAAAATATTAGCTAAATGACAATGACCTGGTAAACAGAAAGAAACATCCTAATATAATTAGGCACAAATAAAGAGTGCATTCCCCAACTGTGAAGTAAATGCATTAAAGAGCCTAAACATCTAGCTATTTAGGATTACAGGAACAATGAGATTAACTGCAACAATAGCTCACACTATGCATTCTTTTCCGTCCAATTATTATTGCCACAATAAACAATGAGACATTTGTATATGGATTACCAGCAAGAAATAAATAGGAGCTGATGGGGACAATGAAATGAAAATATATATCCACCATTATGTCGTATTTAGGCAGTTAAGTCTTAACGCATGTGCTGTCTCATGCTCTTTTCATTGAAGGAAGTCTTGGTGAACCAGATGCAATTTTTTCCCCCTTCAATAATCTGACATTTTGTGGGCTAATTATCTTGCCAGTGATCATGAGTACAATACTGATGGTATGTCTCTTAGGCTTACAGTCAAGCTGGCATTCCCTTTGTTAACTATGAACTCTTGTTTCTGCCTCCAATATGTCATCTCTTGTGGTCACATCATTCAACATATTTCGGCGTGCTGTGCGGTGCCCTCAGCTCCTCTCCGAGAATACATTTCCTTTCAGTCACACGCCATCCTGTAGCCACAAAACAAGACGGAGCATCCGTAATGGACATGGAGCTGGCGGTTGTGGGGAATTAGAGCAACACATTTATCACAGCAATCACAAGTTTACATGTCAGTAACATCACAAATGCTCGCATCCGAGTCGTCCGCTCCTCTCCCAGACATCGATCTGGCCATCCCAACATGGGTCTAAAGGGATAAAAAAAGATAAATTGAGTGGTATTTCCATTTAATCTGTGCTGTATGTTCAGCTTGTCAACAGGTGTGCCGCTTGGCAAGTCTGTTGCCTGCCAGCTGCACATTCATGGTGAACAAATAGATCAGTTCCCTGGTGCAGGATTTGCTTTCAGATGCCTGTGATGCACTCGAGCGATAGCTAAAGCATACTTATTTTGGAGCTTTTGCAGCTTAAAATGAGGTCACTGGGTTGTGGACCCATTTATTTAATTAGGAAGAGTTGAATAAAAAACGGATGATAATCAAGGGCAGGGAACTCATTTCAGCACTGTCAATCAATAACTCATTCAGCGATGTTTTTTTTTTCCCATCTTTACCCTAAATAATCCAGCTATTCCCTTTGTAAGTGAGCTCTGCATGTTGCAGTATGAGTAGTTGTTTTTTTATCCTTGTGTTGATGCATATTTGATGCACCATTTGCAGCATGTAAATCACATCAAATAGAAATATATTGCTGTTGAACATATTAACAATGTGATGATATATTACAAATATACCAGATGAACTGCTGTGGGATACTTCGAAATGACAAAGGCACAGCATGTCGCCTCTTGCATCTACCACACCAGCTTGTGGACTACGCACACAGTAGCACTCATTACACAGTGCATAGCGACAGCTACATAGCAACTGCTGCTGACTGCTTAGCAACAGCTGCAAAGACCTCAAGGGGGGGTGGGGGGGATTCATGGGGTGATTCAGATGACACCATTTCTGTTCTCAAATGCCATTTTTTTTAAACTTTTTTTCTTTCGATGAATATTGCTCAAATGTGTATCAGTATGAGGCTCTGTCTGAAAGTTCTGTTTCCTTCTACTTGTCCACAGACATTCGCTCCCTCCCTGACGTGGCAATGACCGGAAACTGTACGACCGAATGCAGCGAATTGGGTCACTCAGATGCCTGCTGGATGCCTGGGCATCCCTCTCCAGTGCGCAAGACCAGGAACCCCCCCAAACTCTCCACCTTCGTGCCTTACCAGGAGAGAGGGAGTCTGGGACGCCTGGCTAATGGAAGCGCCAGACTGGGTGGCCAGGAGCACCGCTCGCACCTTCCGCCTTCCCGCAGTGCCTACTCCAACAGTGGTCATGATGCCAATCTGGACTGCCCCTTAGAGGAAATGCCCTTGAGCGTAGCCTCAGAGTTCCCACCCACGTCCCCTTCTGCCCACACTCCGAAACGAGAAATTTACCTGTGAGGAACATGTTCATCTGATTATTACACAAAGGGAGGAAAAGTACACCAAGTTCAGAAGAAAAAAAACCTACAGACTGTCAATACGCTAAAGCCAATGGCCGTGTTTGAAAAAAAAAAAAAAAAAACATCGGCTGCGCCTCATTCAGTCACCGGCATGAACACTTGTCATTACTGACTTCAATAATCAATTCATCAGCAAATTTATGAATGATTCCACAAAGTTAATTGATGCACTCTCTCGTTTATTTATTCAAAACCTCAAAGAAAACCAGACAGTGGAAAAATAAGAAAATGCAAATGGTAATAGCTACTTCAGTAGAAGCTAATTATTGTTGTAGTTAGGCAAGGCCCATTCTGTGAAGTGATCCTTTGAATTTGAAAGTTGTGATCAGTGCTCTTGTGCCATTACTAGGTCTAAGTTATTAGACGGCAAATCTGGCCATATCAAAAGACATAACTTTTTTGACCAAGAATTAAAGAAGATGGTCATTCTTAATGTACAGAGCTGTAAATACATTTGACTGGTGTATTCTACATATATTTTTGTCTGGCATAAGCTGAAAAGAATGCCTCTGAATTTGTTTGCATATTTAAGCTTCTTTTTACCGCTGCTGTTTAAACTTGATTGAAACCATTTCCTGGAAAAGAGCTCGATTTTGTGGAAGGCATTTATCTGCTCCACACTATCCCATGCACCCACCCACACTCTCACACACACACATACACCTCTGACCCCTAATCATAGTAGAATGGCCTTTACCTCCGCTCCCTGTAGAGCTCTGTCACTGGTGGAGAGAGCTGTGTGGCAGCATTTAAACTGACATTATGTTCCACTGACTCGCAGCACTGTGACCTGTCGTTCATCATGAAAACGGTTGACTTGGCCACAGAACCTGGGGGTCACAATGACCAAACGCACGGTCCTCACCAGACACATTCTTGATTGGCTTTTTACTCCCGAGTCCAGATTATACCAAGTGAAGAAAGTTACTCTCTTTTGAGACAATCAGATGGGCTTCACAAATCCGTACCTCAACAGCTCCGATTCCTTTCCCCTCGCAATGCACAACAACCGATGCACAATCTAATGAATGCCTGAGGATCTACTTAAATGAAAAGACACTTGAGTGTTAAGGGCCTCTGGGGAGATTGAGTACTTATGGAACCTAATATCCGACTGATGTAAACTAGACAGGTGCTCTGAATTGAGACTTTTTTTTGCATCTTTCATCCATAAACAGATCTTGCATGCACATCTCAAATGGGGAATTTAAAGGACAGCTCATCACAACCTGAACCTAAGAGGATTAATTGTAAAATTAATATTTGACTTTCTGTCGATCGTGGATATGTGCACAAGCTATAAGGTGTTGACCTTAAACCAAGAGTTCAGTAGCTCATTTTGCTGGTAATTAAGTATTATTTTCTTTGTATTGGGAACAACATGCTTAATAAATTATTAGGCATTCTTCCTCCGCTGGCTATTGAACAGAGAATAAAAATAGGGTGTGCCTGAGGGATTCATTTATTTTCACAAAGATTTTCCAAGTAAATTTGAAGGATATGTCTGAAGGACACTATGTATTAGCGGGTAATTGGATGTTAATGATGACTCCACTAGCCTGCGTTACAACATCTTAGCGCTAGTCAGAGTCTTTGATTTAAACATCGATTTGATTAGATTTGTAGATACCTTTCACCTCTGCAGAGTATTTCCATAGTGAGATTGTGTCTCTGAGTGAGGGTAGAGGAGTCTAGAACGGACATTTCCTAATTAGGGTGAGTAATGAGTCTTGAGCTTGGGCATGTGTGAGCACACCCCCAGGACAAGGCACCCACCAGATAATGCAAATCTGCCCACAGAGGTACAATCAGTTAAAAGGGGTATTTTTATCACCGCTTACCTCATCGTGTTGCTATTGAAAATGAGAATATTATTTTAACTGCAAACATATGGAAATCACAGCACAGGGCCATGATTAAATAAACTTGACAAATTTCTTGCCCTGAGGGGGGAGAAATCACATTTTGCCATTTCCAAAGCCATTTAGCAGCTGAAATATAATTCAAACAACAAGCCATTATACACTGTGATTAACCTCCCCTCTGACCCTCGACCATCCCAGAGCCATGGACAGACGCTTCACCAACTAAAAGCGGCGGGTGAGAACCATTGACCTGGAATTAATGACAAGTGAGAAAGATAGCACTGAGTGATAAAATCACTGTCACATAGTCTTAATCAACAACTTTCTCTGTTTGAATGCTTTGACTTGATACAGATTCACTCATGGGGGGATTAAATCCAAACCCCTAATCCAGCCTACGTATCACTTTGGTAAATCTGTCATGCATCCTCTGACTGAAGTACACTTTTTTTATTTTATTTTTAAATCACCAATACATGAAAAACACGAGGTAACTCCCAACAGATATAAATCATAATTGTTGGTCATTGACGACGATGGAGTGACAGATTTGAGTTCTCTTCAAAACAAAAGCATGCTTTCGCCTATCCACCCCACTCCTTGTTTTGACAAGTGGAACTCTTTTCCTCCAGCCAATATTAATCTCCTGCTGCTCACTTCTAAT
>JARVJO010000082.1:16189270-16228600 GCA_031762555.1 Cynodonichthys magdalenae
CTGGTATATTGCTTTGAATTTACTCAACTCAGTTAAGTGGAACCAGTTGACATAACATGGTTAAGTAAATCCAACATCTCATTTTGTAGTCATGTGGAACGCCAAGATGGACGTTGGAAGTGAGGGAGCGGAGAATTGATCGAAGCGACTCAGAAAGTTCTATTGAGGGGAAGTTTTTCCGATGGTGGAACAGGTTTGATGAGTTCCTGCTGCTAATTTGCACCACAGGCTAAAAGCTGAAGATTATAGGACCTTCAAAACCTGAACCATATGCACCTGACTGAATTTAGTATTTTCTTTTTATCAACTTGTACCACTGCTTCTTCTTTTAACTGTGGACATTTGTCGTAAAGCTTATTTTGGTGCTGTGTTGTAGGTAGCGTAGTATAAATAGAGTGGTAGCGCTGAGCACTGGTGTAACATCTGCCAATGAAATTTCTTTAAATGTCATATCACCATAATCAAAACATTTTTTACCCTGACAAATATCAATATTAAATTATTTATTAGCACTATTATGAAGTATATGAACAGTAATCAACTTACCGTGTAAAAAGTGTTTGATGCAAATCCGTGAATAAACCAAGGGCTGCCAGTCTTTACGGTTGATGGCTACTATCCATTGCTGTCTTCTGTCCTCATCCAAAGGTATGCAACAAATTGAAAATGTTTGTGCAGCTGACCGTACAGCACCCAATGACCATTTTTACAGTGAAACCAACTAAATAAAAGCTACCAATTGTCTGCTTTTTTAAACTTGCTGTACAGTTTACACACTCATAGGTTGTTTTGGAAACCTGTCTTTTGAAAATGTGTATAAATATATGTATATATATATATATATATATATTTATATTATTTCTTTTTGTTTCTTAAATGGGGCAGATGTTATAATTTTTTTTTCTTTCTGCTCCGTTTTATTTAATGATTTTGTGTTTATGTTAGATTGAAATCTGTTTTTAATTTTTTTAGCAAATAAAATAAAAAAAAAAAATAAAAAATTGTCACGTGCAAAGTGTCTATTGGTAAACAAGGAGACAATTTGAGCAGAGTTATACTATTCATAGTATAGAAGTAAAAAAAAAAAATAATAATAATAATAGACAATATTTTATTTGATTTATTTATGTTGCTACCCATAGATTTTTAAGCTGTTTCTTAAAAATGAAATAAAAAAAAATAAAATCTGTTTTTCTCCAGGATATGAACAATATAACAATCAGCAAATCACTGGAACTATTTGAACTGAAAACCCACAACAGAATGTGGCAATATGAAAAACTGTCTTTTGGATTAATGAATTGAAATGTAATTTCAGGAAGGGGGTTGAGGGGGTGGATTATGAATATTACATTCTGCAGGTGAAAGAGAGAAAGAACCATCAGGCTTGTTATAAGAACACAGTTCAAAAGCCAGCATGGATGATGGTATGGGGGCTTATTAGTGCACATGGCATGCCTCGTCTGTGAAAGCAACATTAATACTGAATGATTTATATGGGTTTTGAAGCAACATGTTCTGCCATTCAGATGACATCTTTTTTCAAAGAAGGCCTTGCTTGTTTAGGGTAGAAAATGTCAAACCACATTCTGCATGTACAACAGCATGGCCAAGTGTCTCACTGCAAGACTTGCAAGTTTCTATACCAGAACTTGTCATCACTAAAAAAAATGTATTTTATGTAGTATAAAATGAAAAATACATGCTCCCAGTTCTTCAACGGTTGGAATACGACATCAAGCAAAGGTAAATATACATCAATTATATTTTGTAATTTCAAAATATTTCAGATGAACACAAGCGTCTAGTGTTTTTGTGTGGAAAAACATGATTGTAATGACTTACACAGCTGTTTATTTAGTTACATTTTACACACAATTCCATCTGATTTATTTGTTTTGTACACAGTGTGTGTATGTAGCAGAGTGTCTCCAAATTTTCACATATGGACACCTTTTTACAGAACCAGTCAATTGAGTGTAATTGTGTGTGTGTGAGAGAGATTTATTATATTACAAAAGATGCATATGCAACAAAATGCAGGTTTCCATTGTTTCACAAGGGTTTTCCCAGTTTTTAGAGCATTTATATTTACATCATTTGACACCTACATACATGTCCATATTGATCAAAGCGAGTGATACTGACAGCTTCCTGCTCCTCAAGGCCAAATACAACATCTGAGGAGCATAAAAGTACATGATATAAAGAATCGTTTGTGGAAATTTTAATATTTCCTTAAAATAAGGCAATCTAAACATTAAGTGATTAACAAAAGCAGCATGGTTTTGCAACAACAAATTTACAACTCAAATTTCTCCTTCACCATTTGCTAACCAGATTACACACTAAGCACTGACTAGCAAGCTGTACCTTTCTGCAATGGCTCAGTTCTTATTTTATAATTTAAAAAATGACCAAAGTTAGTCAGCAAACAGGATTATTAACCATAATAACACAATCATATGATCTGTTGTCTTAGTGAATACTCTTAGCCTAAGCCTCTGACTAAGAAACAGGTCCTGTGTGAATTGACAAACTATGACTAAAATCCAAAGGAAGTTGAACCTTGCTGCAAGAGTTGATGGAAAAAAAAAAACTGAATGTGAGATTTAGAAAATTGTGATAATTTTTAAACACAGCTTGCATGGTTCAAGCCTTTTAAAACTGGGTTTGAGGTTATGAAATTTTAATTTCACACCTGTCCTATTGTAGATAACTGGACAACCCCAATTTGGAAAAAGAATATATAGATATATAAAATAAAGTTTATATTGACCACAATAATGAGCTAATGCTAATGTCAAACTGTACAATGAAAAAAGCAATTTTTCTGGTTAATGTGAAGACTGCGTGCTGCTAGGCAACAGCCCAACAAACTCTCATAGGTTGAGACGACCAACGATGCCCATCTAAAGCCAATAGCAATCAAAATACCACACCCCCGTAACCTTTGTATGTGTTTGTGTTGATAGCCAGTGAACGAACATAAATATAAAACAAAACAAGACCAAAAAAAAAAAAAACGACTTTACTGAATAAAAAAAATATTTACAGTAAGTTAAAATAATTTTCACTGGTAAATGTTAAATATGTATTTAGGTTTCATGTTTATAAAACTAAAATGCTTTGTCATAAAATAAATTCAAAATGTTTATGTATTTATCTATTTCTTTTTCAAGACAGCAACAATCCACTTTGATCTTGGCTCTGCTTGATTTAGCAGATATAACTCTATTCCTTCAAACTGAGGTCATCCAATACATTATCTGCAACATGTTTGATAATAACAGTTCATGATAGTTTTAAAGAACACCACTTCAAAAGATTCTAACAATTCCTTCAAGATTTTAAAACCCTCTAACCCCTCCTTACACTTTGATTAGTGGAACACAGTAGCCCGGTTTGCATTCATTAAACTCACATGTTCTCATATAAACTTTGATTTACAGATCAAGCCGATACCATGACACTGCTTATCAACCACACTGGCCAGCAGGGCCAAAGGTACTTCCTTCCCTGGAAATGAAAACACAATTTTCCTCTTGTAATGTTAATGTATTCCCATTCATAGCTGCCAGTCAAAACTGTTTCTCAGTCAGTGTTTATCTTTATCATATAAAGATTTTATTGTAGTAAATAATTGTCCTCTTGCTTCTCTTACCATATTTCAGCAAACACTGTCAGATCTGACACTGGATATATAATGGTCACACACACACACACCCTCAATGTCTCATCCCATTTAATTGAATCTTGCAGATATGAAGCATCACTGTTTTCCCTTCTAAAATAATTAGATTCTAAACATACAACACCCCATTACAAAGATGGTGGTAAGATTAACGCTTTAGGAGCTCTGAATAGCTAATGGAGAACAAGGGAAGCCTCCTTGTTTGCCTTGGGTTCTCACCTTTGTTGACTTTTGAGTGCAGTGCAGCTACTCAGCTGTTTTGTTTTTTTTAAGTATTTTTGTTCAAAGCAACCTCAAGAAGTTAAATCTATTGGCCCTAATAACCTAATTATTCTGTGCTCTGAAATATTTTGTTGAAAACAGCTATAGTTTTAAAATTGTAAAAGTTTATTGCAGCTTTTTTAACTTTGATGCTCACTTGCAAAAAATAATTCTGGATTTAAAAAATGGTCTCTCAAGAATTGCTTTCATTTGGCACCCTTTTAGCAAAAGCATATATTGACTAAATGCATCATGTCAGTGGCATCATTTTTACTTGTAGGTTCTAGCTGAAAGGCAACAAAGAAGCTAAACCAAGTCCTAAAAGCTTTTTTTTAACAAAAGGTACAGTTGCTCAAACAGTCAAGGCTGTGCTCTTTGCGCACCTTTCCTGATCTATTTGATGACTTGTCAGTTTGAGTTAACAAAATGGTGGTAGATGGAATTTCTCAGCTGGCATTGAAACACAACTGTTTCACGAACACATTCAAACTTTCCATTCCTTTTGCATCTGTACATTTTGAACAGTACTGTGTTAAATAGTGATCATATTAAAATAAGCTCAAATAGAGGTCAAACTGATCATTATTTTAATTTTGAAGACAAACTTTCAATTGTATCATAAAAAAATATGGCAGGCTATTTTAACATAAAAATTGTCTTCATCTGTCTAGCTGTAATTACATTCTAGAGATCTAAAATTGACACGTGACTAGGAACAACGACATTGTGTGCATATCCTGAATGATATTTGCATTTCCATTCTGACTGGTCAGAAGAACAATTCAAGATATCTTAATATATATTTATATATATATATATATATATAATTAATATATTATTAATATATATAATATATCCTAAATATCAATCTGACTAGTCAAAATGTTAATTCAAAATAAGGACCCTCTGACCCCCATCAGTGGGCAAGCAGATGAAGTGTCTTGCCCAAAGCTAGCGTCGAACCGGTAACCAATTTTGACAAGTCATACTTAAAGTTATGACTAGTCATAGTTAAAGTTCTAGATACTTACGTTAGTTTTGCCAAGCCATTATTTGCTTTCAAGATATCTGTGTTTTAATTTGTACTAGCCAAAGCTTATATCTAAAAATACGTTTAAGATATTTTGAATAAGGACATTTCTTTATGACTAGTCAGAACAAAAAGTGAGATATCTGGAAAGCAAACAATGACTAGTCAAAACTAGCTTATCACGAACTGTATTTTTGACTGATCTAAATTCCTTTTAAGGAGGCTCCATACAACTTAATGGTGAATCTGATATCATTTATACTAGTCAAAATCTATAGATATGCCTATTTAAGATATCTCAAATTTGCATTTTGACTAGTCAAACTATAATTAATGATATCTTAAATGACTAATATGTCTAGTCATATATCAATTTCATATATCTGGAATGTAAGTGTGGTGAATGGCTTTCAACAGTAAAAATAATGAAGTGTTTTAGCAATAATATACCTCAAATGCCAATTCATAATATTATTACCATCTGAAGCTGTCACAATATTTACACAAATGTAGAACTAAGGTTCCTATTTGTATCAACCCTTCTTGATATCTGTATTGCATGATATTTGCTTTGGATATGGGTATAGTGCATGCTCTCTTATTTCCTGCCAGCCTTATTAGAGTTCTTAGCACAGGTTGTAGCAGAGGGATGTGCATCACTGACAACAAAGCACATAAGAAATGTGGAGGAAGGGCTGGCTCAAAGCACAGATCAAATAAAACCTTAGAGAAAACTTGAAATCCAGAAATCATAAGTGTGTTGTATTTTTTTTTTTCCTTTCTGTCTTCGAGCTGATACAAATATAAAGAATTCAAGTGATCAATCCAGAAGTTGAGAAAACTCCCGCTGCTTCTGTGTATGAAGGATGGTTCTTGCCACAGCATGGCAGAGCTCCAATCCCTGTCTGATGAGTTTGTTTCTTGGACGTCCCAGGACAGCAAAGGTCTCTCACCCTGAAACCTGATGTCAAAGTAAGCAATTCTTCTACCTTAATAGAAAGCAGCATGAGAGGGATTCACCTCGCAGGTTTCAAGGAGGACTGCTGCACCCGGAGGTAAATTTAGACACCAGAATATATCAGGGTTGATGTAGCGCCGGATAACTTTGAAGTTGCTTTACAGCCATTTCAGCATCTCGCTACTGATTACGGCCTACAGATAATTTAAAATGAAGAAACACTGCCAAAGTTTCTGGATAAACAGGCGACTTAAATGCGGTGCCTCATAATTCAAAGCGGATGCAGTAAAAAATGAATAAATTATACTGGTCTAAACAACTCTTTTACAAGCTAAAACCTAAGCTGAACTCATTTAATTAGCAACTTATTTTTCCAAGCAACAGCATGGGAGTGGAAAAAAAAAAGTCCAAGATCTTGAAAGGCCATATTGTCCTCTCCAACGTTTCCTCCCTATTAGCTTATTGCCCAAAAAAAAAACAAAAGAAGATAACTGCATGGGTTTATTAGTTCGGATGCTATGCTTTAACTTGCTGCTAATTTTAGCCTCATTTTCGACCTGCGGGAGACAAAGCCAATATTATTGATGGCATGTAACCTTACAGCAACACAGGGACCTCTATGTTAGAAAGCAGTGTGTTTGATGCTACATATACTCTCTGGTAAATTTACCTCATTAAATTGAGTAAAATCAGGCTTTTTTTAAAATCTAAAACAATTTGTGTGTATTTCACTTCATTGTTATTGTAAAAAAAATTAATAAATCTCATTTTCAGGGCCTTTTTGCTGCTGGGAGTTCTCCCTTGACTGAACTTTACATTGTCATGTAAGATGGCTTTCTGGCCATCAATTATTAATGAATCTATGTTCTGCTGGAGACAATCTAACTTGAAGGATGTGCTGTCTCAGGATTATGTTAATTATCTGCTTTTTGATTTTACGGAAGTGTTTTGCTATTCATGGGAGTCACCTGGAAATGGGCATGAGAGATCGGAGCCCATATTGTAATTGACAACACCATAAAGATGAAGCCGGGAAGATGATACTTTGAAAAATGTTAAAGTAAATCAATAGCTTCATACATATCTCATAAGCAGCCAGGTCTATAATTTTGTTTCATGGATCATTTTTACTTAACATTGTATTTGGCTGACATCAATTGATACATCATTAGAGATGGTTTTATTGTTAAAATGTGTCATTATCAGTCAATGGTTTCTCATCGAACCTTTTACGTTTAGTCTATTAACTCAGATAATAATATTGTCTTTGGAATGATTGTGTATTTGTAAGGCGTTTTGTTTGTTTGTTCTAAATTTTATCACCTCTTAGAACGGTGATAATTAACTAATGATCTCTGAGCCATATTCATCTTCTGGGCACAATTTATCTGGCTCTCCAAATCTAAAATGGTTCGTTTATTGAGCATGATCTGATGCAACAGTCAGCTGTAACCCAGCTCAGAGAGGGTTACTAGAAGCAGTACCTCAGCCAATCAGTGGATTCACACAGCACAGTAAGCAGAGTGAAACACAGAGCAATGAGATGTGCTGCTGAGCGGTTTAAAGTGTCAGCTTCCTGCATTTGAATGCTGCTTAAGGAGAGTTAAATTCTCCTTTTGATGAACTAGTGAATTGCTGTACAAAAACCACCAGTATGCACTGGGTTGGTTTAGTAAGTTTAGATTTATTGGCCTGAAGCAAACTTAATTAGCATCAATAAGCTGGTGTAGTGAGTTGATGATGCTGGAACACAGTGATGCCTCAATGCACAAGCAGCACAAACCACTGTTAAGGAAACCCAGACCAGGGGTCCCCCAAGAACACCAAGATGTCCAGAACAGACAAGCTGACACATAGTTTGATATTGTATGTTAACAGAGAGCAATAATCTGATCCAAAGGTTTATATTTCTGCTAAAAAAAAAAAAAAAAAAAAACCAGAACAAAAACCAAATGACTTTTAGAAATTACGGAGATCAAAAGATGTATATAAATATAAAAGAGAAAAGATGAACAGCTTTTTTTTTCTCCAAAGAAGTTTATTTATAAGATAATATGAAACGACTGATATGATTGTCAAAGAAAATACATTTTGGCATTGAACCGATAAAAAAAATAATGGTTGGCTCACTGTATCACAGTTTTTATTTGATATTTTACTGCTTTTTTAAACACATTTACATTTATTATTAATACTTATTTATTTATTTTACAATGAATGTAAGGACAAATATTTGTATGTTTTTAGTGTTTTCTCTTACTTGGTTTATTTTTTTGTATTTCTTGTTGTTTTGAAATCTAGATCCGTTCCTGTGTTTCTGTCATCAAACTTCTGTTTTCTTTCATCAACTCTGCTTATAAACTCTCATCTCACACCTGTTTCTTGTTATCATTAGACTCAGCTGCCACTTACCTCACTTCTCCCTCAGTATATATCCTTACTTTCAATCTGTCCTCAATCTGCCTAACTGGTATGTTCTCCTTGGGTCCCAGAGTTTTGCATTTCTTTTCTTTTCTTTTCTGTTTCATTTTTATTTAATTTTTTATTCCCAAAAAAATACAAAACACTTGTTTTTGTAACTTAGTTTATTGTTGCATTGACTGTCTTACTCTCATTTTTTATTTATAAAATGTTTATTTTTTTTCTCATCAAATCCTAAAGTCATTCCACATTCTTGGGTCCAACAACAAATGGTGACTTTAAGTCTCATCCAAATTTTCCAGTTGATAAAATAAAATGCGGATAATTTGTAAAAACTTTAATATATATTATATCATGTTTTAACAACTGTAAATTTCAAAAATAGTTATGAAATTGGATTCAATTTGGATTGAAATTGAATTGAAATCTTGTTTGTGTATGATCCAATTTTGTCTTCTCACAACACTCTTCTTAGCTTGTTTGCATGCTTAACAGCGTTTCTCGCAGAACTTGACAAATTTTTGCTCAGGCAAAGTTATGGATCACAGAAGGTCATGATGTCCCTGATATACAGAAGGCTTCCCTAAATCAATAGGGATTTTAAGCCATTCCCTTTAGCAAAGTTTAGTTTTATTTTATCCAAATATGACTGCTGGGCTAATGCAACACATCGGCTACAGTCTGTCTCTTTTCTTTTCTTTTTTTTAATTTCTTCCTGCTGGGCATGGTGTGTCCTACTTGGAACACATGAACACATGACACACATGAATGCACAGCATGGTCAAAGAGAAATAAAGAGTAATTTTCTTATAACTTCAAATAGTTAAACCACACCTCAAGCCATTTTAAATACAGCATCTGTAGTGTATATCATTTATAATGTAATGTATATACATTAAATTGTTTTTTGATTGTTTTTTTGTTTGCTTGTTTTTGTTTATTTGTTTCTCACAAAGAGAAGGACATTGTTCTAGTACAGTAAGCAGACATGTCATTCAAGTCTTTGTTTGCCTGGTTGGTGCATTGGTCACATGAATAAAAGTATAATTTAGAGTAAAAATGACTGGGTATCAGGCTTAATGTTCTACTGTAAGCATTTGAAGCTACAATCTGAGACCTCTTCCATTTAAAGTTAGCCTTTCGTGTTTGACGTAAATGTCTTTCCTCTCCTTTCAATTCAAACCATACTGTAATTTCTGAACAATACTGTCCCTTATTCTTGAGATGTGGCTCTCCTGTATTCAGCCACACCTCTTTGGAAAGGTTATTTTGTCAGTAATGCATAGCGGTCTGAACACTCCTAGCTGCAGTGAACTGCACTCAGGTTGTGTTTGGGTGTTTTATCCTTTAGAATGAACTAGCTTTTTTGTCTGAGAGTCCTGTTTGGCCTAAAATGCACAAAGATGTCATGTTAGGAGAAAATCCTTTTAAGTTTCCCAGGTTTGGAGAGCTGTTTTTGATGTCTCTCTGTTCCCTTTTCTTCTATTCTCATGGGAACATGTTCGGCCCAATGATGTAGACTTCTAATCTCATGAAGTTTAAAGCTTGGAAAAACCACACTCCAGTTTGGAATAGAAAAAAAAAAAAATCAGATAAGAAGCAACATGTTTTCAACAGAATAGAAGTCTAGTTGGTTTACTCAAGGGAAAACATACTGTTAAATGTAAAAAAAAAGGCAAAACAAACCTGTTGACTGATTTCTCGTTGCTATGCAGTAAGTAGACATGAGCTGGTCAGATGCAGTCAGTTTGTGTGCAGTGTGTTTTACCTGCTCCCAACAAACATACATTTTTTTAGAAAAGTTTCTGCAGTAAAAGTTTACTGTCAGGATGTTATTGATAGACAGTTCTGAAGTGCAAGACAAGTGATCCTCTATTTCCCTCCCTTTCTACTTCTATGCTGGACAAAGATTGAAGTTTTTATTCGCAAATAATCTCAAGATATTTTTTTAGGTTATTCGCTTATAATTACATTGTGTGCAAAATAATATTCAAAAGTATTTAAAGCTTTTTCTCAGGTAATGCTTTACAAAAAAAAGGTTCGATGCATTTTCAAAAACTTTAAACAAATAAGACAAGGCAAGCCAGATAACTAACAGTGTTAATGTGTTAAAATAACTGTTGTATTTAAGGGTTGTCTAATAGCATGATAATAACACAATAATGACATAAGAAAAATATAATAACACGTTAACATGCCCTAATAAATATCAGTCAATTGATTTGTTAATACCTGCAACACTTTATGTAATACTAAAAATATTAAAAAAATGCCTAAAACAAAAAATATAAACAATAAAGCAGTAAAACTGTTTGGTGCATAAGCACAAAACAATATTCAGAACTTTCCCTCCTACAGCGCCCCTGAGGCCTGCTTGCCATGGGACACATTACAGGGGCCGATGTCCTAAACGTCATGGGCCCCGGGTCACAGAGTTACTCAAACCCCTCAAGTGATGGTGATTCTTCGGAGGGGGCTTTTCGAGTCAGTGTGGATTTTTTTGGGACACAACACCTGCTGAATGTATCAGTTCGCCTGATCAGCGAGTCCAGTTAGTTTACTTAACTCCTGGTGGACTGATACATTCAGCAGCCTCAGCACCATCGGCATCTAGTGATTTATACTCAGCACACATGCAGTACTTTTGTGTAGTAACACAAACAATACTTAGTTGGGAAAACAATGACAAACTAAGCAAACAGTGTGCAGAGATTGTGCAGAATTAGCTAATTAGCTTTCTTTCACACCAATATGGCATTTTTAGGGAAAATGCTATTTTATAAGCCTGAACAAAACAATGGGCCCTCTTTTGAAAAACAGTTAGCCTGGACAAAGATTTTGGGCTTTTTCTCCTTCCTCCATATGACTGATGTCACAGCTGATGAGATGCTACCAGCTGATAACTATTTGACATTGCATCACTTCAAAAATATCCAGACTCCCTCCATAAATGTACTAAAATGGATAAATCCTACAATCTGAGCATGTTTTTCCTTCAGAGTGTTGTTCCTCTGGTGGATAAGTTTTTTTTTGTTTTGCTGACTTTGGTACCAGCATGTCATTTCAGTTTCTTACCTGCCTCTCCCCCCTCTAGGATTAGTTTTGAAAGAGCAGTTTATTTGATGTATTTTTGCCAGGCTGGTTTAATCAATCTAATTTAATTTATGTGTGTTCTTTCAAATATAGAACTCCCACACCAATTTCTTCTTCCATTTCCTGATCCTAGCTTTGTTTAATCCCACAAAAAAAAAAAAAAAAAAGTGGGAATGGGGCACATGGAAGGTGAAATGTTTCAGAGAAAGTGCGAGTGTTACAACACCCACATTCCTTTCAGTTGCAACGCCCAGGAGAGATCTATATCAGTAAGATACCCAGGCAGAAAAAAGTAGCTTGTTTCTTTGTTTAAACCTTAAGACAGCAAGACTTCAAAGCTTTGTCCCAGCAGAGTTACTTTCAAGAAAGGGCACTTCTGTACTTCAGATGTGGCCTACACAAGTCTGAACTTTTGAGGAAAATTGTTCCTCTGGTGGATTTACGTTTCACTCTACAGGTTGGGGTACAATTTTCAGTCATGAAACAGCTACACAAATGTGGCCATTACTTCGTATTTATCCAGAATGAAGCTGCAGGAAGTACTGCAGGGAAACACTGCTCTCCTGCATCCTTTTTCCACAAGATGAAACCACCACTCAGCTACTGCTGCTGTTGCCTTGGAAACCTGGTCACTCGCACTCTTTTACCCACACTCTTTCACCACTTGCTTCATTAAGTGCGTTGCTGCTGGCAATTAGAATAAAACCGGCGGCAGAACTGGCTGTCTTGAAATGCAGTCTCCAATTAAATACTTTCAAATAGCATTGCTCCTTAAGCTACATGTGTTCTCTGTATAATACACCATACACCTGGGACCTGTATGCTTCTGGAAAGACAGCGCTATGGTTGCTATAACAATAAATGTCTTAAGAAATTTATGTCTTTTATTATGGTGAACAGAAATGCAACACGGATCAGTTACTGCGTGGTTACTTTTGATGCTTTCTCAGAAATTGCTTTGTGCTTCAAGAAGCAAAACTAAGTTTCACACATTGTTTATATAGAAGGAAAAAGAAAAGTGCCTGAATGTTCAGTCTAAATCTACATACATGGTAATGCAATACAATCTCATAAGGCCAGTAATGTGCTGCTTTTCCTTGTCAAGACTGTCTAGATTGGTGATTAGTGGAATGAATGAATTTTCACAGTCTCAGACTCTTTTAGTTGTCTTTCACTGATTTTCATTTTATTTAAGTAAACAAGCAGCTGAGTTCCACAGTTATGTCTATGAAATAATCTGAAGTGGTCATCACTATGTTGACGTTTGCTGTGAATGAAAAGTCCTCTGGAGAAGTGCACCAGTTATGTTTCATGTAAAATGTCATAAATAATTTAATTTAGCCCAGCAGCTGTCCTCACATATAAAAAAAACTAAAAATAGAAAAAAAAAGGGAAAAAAAATTGTGTACATGAGTAGACACTGAAAGCAGTCATTAGCTTTACAACAGTTGTTCCTCATTTTCTCCTTAGGCTCACTCCTTTTTTTGAAATCAGTTTTGTTTTAATGTAATGTAAAAATAAAGAGAATAAAACACAAAGTTAAAAAAAGTAAACCTTTTCACTTATGATCATTATCACTTATCTATTTGTTTTGATGTTTCCTTCTCCCAGGTATTTGCTGCCACCTTTAATACACTTTTAAAATTTTTTTGGTGCCTTACTTTTTGTAATTAAACAAGTTTCTCAGTTGTCTGTACCCAAAGACTTTTGAAAGACATGGTGCTTTCTTCAATAGTCTATCTTGGCTTAGGAATCTCAAAATAAATGTACAGTAAATGTCAGCCAAATGTTAAATTCACCAATTGCTAAAGCCCCCTTCGCACAAAATGACAACCCTGCACCGCACTCCATGACCTACACAACCAATTAGAACATGGTTGAATAGAGGCAAATGTGAAAAACCTCCTTAAGTATGAAGGCAGTCCAGGCTGGGGTGCTCTCCTGCAACTTCAATACACCCACCCTGCCACAGACAGAGTCAGGATTCAACCATGGGTATCAAATCTACTCTACATTGCCTAGACATGAAGCCATTGGGGCCAATCTTACATCAAATTATCCATGATCAAACAATGGCAATGCATGCAGGCCCCACATCATAGATACGTTACCATCCCCGCCTCCATGCTCTATCCAGGACCCTAATATGCTGCTACTACAATAATAAACCATCACAACATGAATACAAAAATTTGGTGTATGCTCAAAATAACATTGTGAACGAGGCTGTCACCCATCCCCACTCACCATAACCACAACTATGAACCCATAATGCTTAGTGTGGTGCAAAGTAAGGGTGTAAATCGCTGTCTTTATCACAGTACAATATAATATTGATTTGTTTAGATGATACAATATCTCTCAATATCATCAATGTCATGATACAATAATGGTTCTATTTAATTCACAAATCTGATAGATGTGATGTGATATCATATGCCAATCTAACATGAAGATTGTGTTAGATGATATCGCATCATATAGGGTATTTCACTACAACATAGATGGATGTTTTTGATCATGTTGTAATTTATTTATCAATTTTTTAATTGATATGGATCAATGTATTGTTACACCCCTAGTGCACAGTGTAACGTATGCCTGAAAACCTTTAAAATTCTAGCGGTCTATCACCAAGTGTGAGGAAACATGGTTCCTTCAGTATCCAAAATTGAGCAGCTTTCATGAAATGTTGACACTTCTTTGCTGAAATTACATTCAGGGTGTCTGTAAATTGTTTTAGTCAACCATTTTAACTGCAGAAGTGACTCAAAAAAAAAAGAATTACATGCAGTGAGCAGCTCAACCAATTGCCAGTACTTTAGGTTTGCTGGAGGCAAATTCAGTACCTCACTAGTTTTAAAAAACAAATTCTAAAAGATAGTTTTGCACCCTAAAGGTATTTCTGAAACATAATTTATGACATATTTAATTTTGCAGCTTTGTTAGGTGTGGCACATAAAAGTAAAACTTGCCAGCTATGTTTTATTTGTCACGCAAAGATCAATACATCTTGACTTTTTTTGTTGTTGCAATCAGTGGAATAAGAAAAATTGCTCTAAAACGTACTCAGGTGACTAAAGTAAAAATAAAAGCAAGCTTGGAAAGCTGCAAATTTCCATGTTAAAAGACTAAGAAGACCCCCAGAATGTCTGAAGAACAACTGCCTACATTTTCCTCTGCGTTCGTTGTTAAGGTAAAAACTTTTAGCCCATCCGCCTGCTTGAGTTTGAAGAGAGATGATGTGAGTCATGCATGCGCCATTTTATGGTGTTTAACTGCACCGTTTATTCTGACTCACTTCAGTTGTTGATACGATTACCTGCATATTCTGCTGCCTTCTGCCACTCACAGAGCCAGACACAGAGAGAAGGGTGATGTGTTAGGTGGGAGGTGGAGGGGCAGCAAGACTTCAAGAGGCAAAAATGGTGACTCTTTTCTATGGAAAATAAGGTTTGTTCAAAAGATTCACAAAAAAAAAAAAGAAAAAGAAGAAGAAAACTTATAAACCAGTGAGGATGCACGCCTAGAAAAACATTGGGGATTCAAGAAGCTTGTCTTGAAACTGCAAACAAGGTCAGGCAGCGCAAATGAGAGCGCTGGCAGCATAACCGCAAGGCCGTCAGTGAGGGCAGGTCTGATCAGTGAGACAGGAGCTGAGGGAGCTGTAAACAAAAGAAAAGGGAAAAAAAAGGTAGCAGAAAGACTAACAATTTCACAAATTTCTCTTTTGAGCTAACACACAGTTTTGCTCGAAATAATTCCACTTTCTGAATTTATTGTTTTTTTCCCATTTTTAGGCATATCTTAATTTCTATTTAACAATGTGGTTCCATGAGCGAATCTAATGATTAAGTTCCGGTTCGCACCCATAGACCAAATTGTGTTTTCCACAAAATGATTTTAATACAGCCTTTTAAACATTACAATAAACTACAAAACATTTATCCTCAAGATTCTTCCACATATATTTTAATAATTGTTGCGGTTTGATGAGTCTATCCAGCTGCAACTACAGATAAATTTAATCTACAGCACGCAGAAGACAGCTTTACTTCTAGTCCAAAAGGACTCTACAAATGTAAATCCCTTAAACAATCCGCAGATTTTCGATAATTAACTGTCACTTTGTCCCTCTGCGACAATATCAGAAAACAAATGCTTGACTCAAAAGCTTCACTTAAGTAAATTTGTCTAAAGAGAGCTGGATGCTGGGAGTATTTCAAAATTAATTCAAAAAATGATGAATCCCACCGCCACTGAGATAGAAGACTTGTGGTGATGTTGATGGAGAAAATTAGACTTAATTGCAGTTTGTTATAATAATTTGTTTTTTTAGTGATTTAATTATAAGTATTAAAAAAAGACATAATTAACTAATACTTATTCCATCATGACATGGCTTATTGTATACTTTCTCCAAATGTGTTCTGTAGAATACCAAAGACGTTTCTATGGTTAGGAACAGCTCAGTGAGGTACTGTGGAAAGTTTATGGAGAATTATTATCTTACCTGTTGTAGACTGTGGTTTGAATAATCTCATTTGGGAGATGGAAAGGTTTAATTCTGAGAGGATTTAGAACTGAACAGCTAATCTGTGTGGAATCAATTCTAAAGCATATTTCAGCTGTTTTGTTTCTTTCAGATAGCAGATGTCCACTTCGGTCCACACTAGGGTTGGGAGGTATTGCTCATTTTCATACCACCGTATGACCTTTAGAAAATACTGGGGTAAACGGTATTACCCGGTGGTGTGGGGGGTGGCTTGTTGAGTAATTAACGTTTAATGAAAAAAAAATGCTTTAAAAAACTCAGGTCTGTTACTCTGAGCAGCAGCAGGAGCACGAGTCACAGAATGAGTTTACCTCTTATGTCGAACTGATGAAACAAGACAAACTACATCTTTTTAGAGTTTTAACTCTCAAAATAAACTGACTCTTGGTCATTTCAAAGATGATGCATACAAAGTAAAAATAAATAAATAAATAAATAAATAAATAAAAGGTATTTCTGTGCAGTAATTAGTCACACAAAATAGTACTTTCCAACTACTATGAGTGAACATGTTTGAATACAGATGGATTTTTGAATTTGTATTGCTAATAACAGTTAGCCTGATTGCTGAGCAGAGCAATTAAAAAGATCACAATAGTTTTCTGACTTGCATCTGAAACACAGGTAAGTTTGGTCTGAAATCATTCCCATATCTGAGTTTAACTTCCATCATGCAGTGAAGAACAGCCTCCTTCTCCAAACTGAGAATTTTCAAATAGCTCTCTGATTAATAGTTCATAACCTTTCAACAGATCTTTTTAAGCTATCTGAAGTACTTGTCATTTATGTTGATAGAACATAAATTCCTCATCATTTAAATTTTTAACAAAAAAAACACTATTGGTTGTAAAACAAACATTATTGAATAGAAATAAGACTACAAAACCAATATAACAAAATGCTAAACTTTGATCCAGTATTCTTCTACTGATGAAATCTGCCACACCAGTCACAGGAAACATCGATTACATCAGTGGGGTTTGCATTGTATCCAAAGTAGTATTATTATTTAGCCAGAGGCTGCAAATTTTAATGGTTTATTACTTTATTGGCACATTAAAAGATCATCAGTATTAACAGTGTGGTTCACACAAAAATCATTCTAGGTTATGAGCCCCCACAGTTTTTTTAAAGCCACATATTACTATTTTTCTACCACCATTTTCAAAAATTGCACAATAGTGAATTTTTGCAATTTAAAATATAAATAAATAAAAACTCAGAAAACTCTCGTGTCCTTGACACAAGCCAGTTCTTGTCAGTGCTTTTCTGCAAGCTCCTGCTCTTCTCCCCAGTGCACCTGCTGGCTTAAGGGTCGGGGCTGACAAGTTAATGCAGTTCAGGTGTTGTAATTGAAGTTTACCACCAGCTGGTTGTGGTGTGGCTTGCCAGCATAGAGAGGAGATGCACTGGCAATTGGGCTGAACAGGTGATGGTACTTCAGTGCTGCTGGCCTAGACTTCCAACAAGCCCCTTGTTTATTGAGAGCCACTTGTGCCTACAGGCATCGCAGGAACATAATGGCTCTAGCATTAAAATAAAAAGAAAAAAATGAACACTTCATTGAATAATAATTTGAATTTGAATAGTCTAAAACGAAAAACCAACTAACCTCTTTAGCATCATCTGTTTGAACAGTTTGGATTAGAAAAAAAAGAACAAAGAGACAACTTGCAGAGTATTTTATTCTGCAAATGCCGTCAAGGCTGACTGTGGCACCAAATATTCACTTACCTTAATGTAAACCACCCACACACTCAAAGGCACGTGGGCTAGCAAGCAGTACTGGATTTCAATCAGCTGTGATTGTTATTTCAAACTCTACTCTAGCTTTCTGCCTGGTGGCAAGGACGTGCTCACTAACTCTTTGTACTCTTAAAGGATTAGTTTAAGTCTTCCATATACATCTGTAAACCTGAAACATATAAAGTCATTTCATAAACTACCAAATTAAGACCAAGTAAAATTATCATTTGAATGCATTGCATACAGCATATGCATAAATATTTGCATATATGTTAACTAAATTTGCAGTTTCTTCCTTTAATCAGTACTGTTAGCCATCTCAGTTCTTCTTTTCTTCCTCTCAACTTTCAACTCAGTGTTTATTAAACTAAATGTCAGAACACCAGCCAGATCTCTTACTAAGACATGGCTATACAATTCTTGCAGTTTCATTAGGATTGTAATGTTTCAGCTGAATAGTATCCAAAACCATTAATGAGCTTATCAATAGCCTGTCTTATGCAACTGGAATAATCTGGAGTATGCATGAATGTATGCGTGTGTTGTACATGCTTGCAAATACACATTTTCTTTATCTTTTTATTGGCCCTTTTTCTTAAGCTTCTTCTGCCAAAAAGACATAAATGATAGAAAAGAAAAGGGAAATATTACTCAATAGAGCTTCAAGAAAGTGCTTAAGAAGGTACACTTCTACAAAACACCCTCTCTAATAGCTTGCAATTTATGCACTTTTTTTTTGAAAGATGAAAAAAAAAATCAGGAAAGAAATCGATCAGTGCATTTACACATTGTAGCACGTTTGTAGGGATGGGTGAAGGCCAGGACCTTAAATGCTTTCCTAACAACTCTTTAGAAACACAAGTCAATAAACATTTGCTCAGGCCAACCAGTTGTTTGTCAAACACAATTACAAGAAATACATTTTTTTAGGCTAATGTCACCCAGTTCAGACCAGGTATCAATCGTAATAAGTAAAAAAAAAATACACGGATAACAAAAATAGACACATAAAAGAAGCAGCATAGGTTTTTTCACAAAAGCATGTATGGAAAAAAACAGTGTATAGAATGTGTATGTTGGATGTGGAAAAGAAGTCACTATAATGAATATATTTAATACACTGAAAATCTATACCCATTTATCATGTGCAAGGGGTCAGCACATGCAAACAGATCATGCTACAAAACAATCTAAGTCTCTTGAAAAAAGCTAAAGACAGTTCACAAAAAATAACATTTACACCAGCAGTCATGTATAGAACACAGCGAAGCTTGCAGGCATCAGAACTAGTGTTGGTATTTCTCCCCATAGATATCACTGTTCAGAAGAAAAAAAAAAAACAAAGGTGAAATGCTAATTTTCCCCATTTGTTTTAAATAGATAATTTAACCAAGACAGAAAAACTAACTACCCTTGTTAATAGGTAGCCAGTAATGTACAACAAAATAGTCTCGCCAATAGATGCCTTTTGTAATCAAAGCTGTCTATGAAAAGTCATATTACACTCATCTATTGATGTATTTTGAACTGTAAACAGTGTACTTCGGGCAATGTGTTCAACAAAGAAGCAAGTTATTGTAACTATGAATGTCTTTCTACACCAAATATTTTTAACACATGCAAATTATGACTCTTACTTTCCCTACATGCACCTCTCACTCTTCACTGCTGTAGTGGATCACTGAGAACCCAAAACGTTTCCACACTTTTGATTTGAAACAAACAGGCAGGTTTTTAAGATCCTGTGTCTCATTTAAACAAGCCATTCTTGATTTTCTTTGGTGCTAAGTGTTTTTTGGATAGTAGGTCCCTCTACTCACTTTCTGTTGTGTTGTGTCAGTTGGCAAACAATAAAAAAGAAAAAAAACAAAACAAAAAAACAAATGTGTGTCCTTTTCTAGATGAAAGTGGCGATTGCCTGTGACTTACGTATTCTTCATCTGATTGAATGTACCAGACCATGAAGTCTGTAATGTGACCATTCAGTGGAAATACATGTACCATTCCACCTCTGAGGCCCCTCTTCACAATGAATGGGAACACTCACAAAGACCTGTTGTGGGCAGATTTGGAGAAACTCCTTCAGTCTGAGGAGAATTGTGATGCTGCAATGTTTTTTTACATTCACCAAACCCTTTTCTTTTTGTTGCTTTTCATTTTATTTTGCTCTCATACACCATAAACACAACCAAAACCATACCCTGGCATGTTTCTCTTTGAGTACTTCAGGATGCAGTTACATGCAAGAAGATCTATCATTCATGCTATGCAACCATGCTATCACTCCATGCTAGCATGGTTGTTTCCATGACCTTGTTACAATCATAGTCCACGCCAATGAGGCATATTCCCTAAAGGCGTCATGCATGCACCAGAAGACTTACCACTGTGGTAACACATATCTGCATAACACTTTATTGAAAAGTATGGGGCGTTTTACGAAAACAACTTATTAGGGCTAAATTTCTGTGTGGAATTACATATAAATATTAGTATTTTTTGGTTAGATTCTTCCTATTAGAAAAATTATTTATTGCAGACATGTGTACCATGGCAACATGCTTTTGCCTGATATTATATGCACTGACAAGCATCTCTATCAAATCAAGATAATGGTTGTCAATAGCAAACTGAGTTTCACTGATGTGCTGACCTAAATTTAACATAGAGCTTCACTAGCTAACAGTACTTTCTGATGAGTTGTCCTCACCCCAAACAATAAGGCCATTTTCTCTATGAAAAGTCACGTGAAAACCCCTCTTGTCAATATATCTCATTGGTTGTTGTGATAGCATTGGTTATGGACAGTCCTGGTTCAAGTTGTTAATGAATTACTTTAATTATTGATGCCAACAAAACCCAAATCATGTACGGTATACACTGCTACCTGCTTGTGTTCCATGCAGGACTTTGATTCTTTGCCACCACATAAATAAACCACCATGACAACACTGCATACATTTTGTGCAAACCTAACACCATAATGGACCTATCATGCTTTATCAGACAGAATGGGAAGCCTATTGGGTTTTTAATACACCACTAAAGACCATGCCAAGACTTTGCAGAACCATCCATGTTCCGGCTAATTTATTCCAAACCATAGTGGTGATGTCATTTAATGTGAGAAGGTTCTAATGTGTATTATCAGGGGAATATTTCAACTTTAGTAGCCTATAGGATGTTTTAGCCAAATAAATATTCAAACAGTACTGATTAGACTTTTAGGTACATTTTAAAGAGTGACTGATCTAGTTTTTATAAGTTGACTTACAGTATAGGCACACAAATTTTTTTTTTCTTTGCTTCCATAAAAAGAAACACTTTAAGTTTTTGTGACAATAAAAGAACTGTAGAAGTTCTTACTTCTAATACTGTTCACTGTCATGCCTGCTACACCAACTGTGAAGCAAAAAAAATAAGGTTTCTAGGTATTTGACAGAGAAAGCTGTTCCAACATTTGAAGTGTTTCATTATGTTTAACTAAAAAAAAGTGAGAGGAGGCTTGTTAGGGAGTTTTTCTGAAGAATATTAGCTTTCCTTCCATTAGTGCTTGTAATGGTTCTTTAAGTGCAGAGTTCGCAGCCCAATCATCTGACACTTAAAACTAATCAGCTGCCTCATACAATCCATCAACCTTTTCCAGAGGCCTTTAGGTGATGGAGTAATTGGCTGTGGTTCACTTTCTTCTAGGGAGGGAGATGTTAGTTCCTCTTTGTTCAGTGTGTCTTCTTCTCTCTCCGGGTATTTTGGTTTAGGTGACGGCTAAATCTTGTGCAAAACAGAAACACCCAGTGACATTTCCAGGCGGTGTGTTGACTTTGCTGTGCAGTGAGAGCCAACTGTCACCTCGAGCAGATCCAAATAATTGATTGGCTCATTATCCTAACGGCATATTTTCTCAGTTTGAGGCTTAACGCTATTTGGTTGTAGTAACATATTATTTTCACCGGGGGTTTTATTGCTGAATTAATTTGTAAGTGATTACCAATTTCATAACTAACAAACTGCACTGTTGATTTTGTTCTTAATTCAATGATGGCTCTGAGAGTGGCAGTTAAACCACGAGTCAAAATATTAGAAAGAAATTCCTAGTAAATTCAGGGTGGGTAAAATAACCTAAGGGGCCAAGGTTTCTGAACATTTCAACGAACAGGGACCAACAGTTATTAATAGCATTATCTGTTCTGAGATGCTCTTTCAGTAGGAATCAATATCGGATAATAAAAAAGTAGTCATTACCTATAATATAGCAAAAAAACAAAACATTGCTGTAAAATTTTATATTAGCTAAGAAAAAGGCATGGTTAAATGTATCATTTTTTGGAAGAATAAAACCAAATTTTTAATTGGTCCACCCTTCCTTTCTTAACAGTGATCACTAGCTGACTGCAATCTTCAAGAGCTGCTGACCTTCTTCCTTAAAGTGACAGAATGTAGGAGGAACTGACCCATCTCTTCGGGAACAAAAAGTGTGGACAGGAAATTCACAGTGACCAAGTCTTTTAAGAGGCAGCTGAAAGGGCAGTGGCTCGCTGAAGAGAAGGGGGTTGGGGTAGTTTGGACAAGGGTGGGGGTTGGTGCACACGTAGCTCACGAATGTCAAACCCTTGGAGCTTTGCCTGTTCACTGCTGGATAATTGGTCATCTATCTCCCCTCCTGTGATCACCAGTTTAGTTCCAGCTCCGTGGCTCGGTCATTTATTTCTGGCCTCATTGCTGCTTGTTTGTTTCCAGTTGCGCAGTCAGCTGTTTACTTCTGGTTCTATGATCAGAAATTTATTTCTGGTGTTGCAGTCAGTGCTTTATGACTGGTTTCAGGGACTTTTGCTGTGGATGGGTTCAGCTGCAGCCATTTTCTGCCGGATTTTATTAATTGGCTGTAGTCTTACTTAATGCAGTGGAAAAGTTGTGTTTTGGCAATAAATTATAGCCAAAGAGAGGAAAAAAGCGATAAATGTATTATACATTGAAGTGATATATCGATGTGCACAATTTTACATTAAGAGGGATTTTTTTTTTTTTTTAGTTTAGGCTGGTTAACAAATGTTTCTGTATATTCCCTCAGCAGTGTGCTCCTAGTTAAACAAAACCAAAAGACCTTGGAATGTGAACAGTTGTTTTTTTTGGTGTTTTTTTTTTTTTTTCTTTCTGCTTTTTAAGTTTTTTTTTTATTATTAATTGTATTTTCACAGTGGGTACCATCTGATTGTAAAATCAGCTTGAGTGCAGCATTCGTAATATTGAACGGAGTCCTAAGAGCACAGTTGGATTATGGCAGCATGAGTCAACTTTGTACACACAAATACAGAAAAATAAGGAACAGCTTACATATTGACTAAAAAGTGTGTTGATCTGGAGATCTATGTGAGCAATATCTTTAGGCCCTTTGAGGAATTCTGTCAGGAATACTATACAAACTGCTGGGTTTGCAACGGTTGCAGTATCTTCACTTTTGCAGCCTGTGCTGGGTAAAGGAGGTTGCTGCTGTCTTTTTTTTTCTTTTTTTTTAAGTAATAACAATAAACTTGGCTGAGTCATTACTCACTTTTAGTGAAGGAGTTTACTAAAGCAACTGCTTAAAATGTCGATGAAGAAAAACTCACTGTTTCATTTAATAGCAAAAGGTAATGTATTCACAAAGGATAAAGGAAAGCTGTTTTTTGTGTCAACTAGAGGTGCCCAAAGTAGGGATTTGACCAGGTGGAAGTCTCCTATCATCATCCTATGTAGAAGTACTGTATTTCCACTTATATTTATTCTGTTTAATAGCTCAATGACTATATAAAGGGCTGTACATTAACATCAAACATGAAATCAAGTAACTACAGAAGACATTTAGATTAGATTTAACACATGTCAGTTTGCACACTTTACGAGACTACAAATACTCGTATTTTAGCAATTTATGAACTGTTGCATAGATCTTTGCTGCCCAATTATGTCAATATTTCTCCTAGTGCACAGGCTAAAAAAAATAAAATAATGTTGACCACCGCACTAGCTGCTAGCTCATATAAAAAAAAGGCTTTACTCAAAAAGTATTTGTATTTCATGTATTATATTTGACGTTTGGTGTAAAGCCCTCAACTAGATATTAAACAAATTATAAATAAGTTTGGGCACGCCTGGTGTAAACATTTTGAATAATTATCATCTTACCAGTTGTAAATACTTTCTTATTTTGCTTTAGTTTAGAAAAAAAAGTACATGACGGATGAGCTAATGGCTAGATGAATTGCAGTAGACTGTTTAGATGCATTTTAACAGTTTTGTACAATACTTTGAATATTGAACTATTATTTACGTTGTTATATATGGCTATTTACAAGTGTAGCAACGCAACTAGCAACTTTGTAAAACTTCCAGTGCATTCAGTGGTGTCATATGGCAATAATGTATTTATTTTTTCTCACTTCCTTGTTTGTAGTTTTAAAGTTAATGAAACCAACATTTGAGAATATAACATAGGCTCACTAAAGCTTTTTCAACTCAAATATGAGTCTTCAGTTATTTGAACACAATGTCTTGAAATATTGTGCATGTCTGTGGGTTTGTTTGTGCAGCTGGGTTCTGTTATCTTTTTAGAACCTTTTCCAGTACTACACTGTAAGGACCAGCAGTCATTTAAAGGATCAAAGCTTGTCTTAATATGATTGGGTCTGAGTATTGTCAAAAACTTCACAATTCAATTTGATTGGATCGGATGTCACTTTAAATGTTTCAATATCAGTTTTATAATAAGTACACAAATAATTCATTAGAAAAGATGTGGACAATTTTTAGATATTTATTTTCTTGCCTATACAGGCAGAAATGGTATATATCTTTGATAACTAAAACATCTGAAAATAAAGCAGTCGACAGAATAATCCTTTTTTTTTTTTCTAAAAATAGAGTGAAAATATAAAAACACAACTGGCCAAGAGATCGAATTGAATCAAAAGAAATTTCTGAATCAATATTAAATTGAAAAAAAAAAATTATATATATATATATATATTTATATTGCAATGCACTGATGGATCAATACTTTTAAACACATTTGAATATGATAGAACAATTTTATTGAGGTTTATAAATAAAGATGAGTGTTTAGCTGTTTTTTTTTTCTTACTTTTTTAGGACCTTATCTTGTATACCTATATACCTAGTCTGGACTTGTAATAATTATGTGCACCAAATCCTGGCCCTAATACAGCAAAACCTAATTTTCAGTTAAGAATAAGGTCTAGGTCTAAAGAGAGAATTTAATTAGGGTTAGGATTATGCATGTACTGGTTGCTCTGTTTGGGGCTCATTTACGGCCGAAAATGTAAGTCAACATAATGTCCTAATAAAAAAAGAAATAAAAGCTTGTGTGTGTGGGCAAGCAATAACCTTGATTGTATAGAAAAGGGAGCTTTAATAACATTTATTTTTTTTCTAAATTAAATTCACATTAAATGATTTTGTTGCTAATTTAAGCAGTCAAAAATAGACATTATTTTTCATGTTTTTTGATGCTTTTCTTTTTATTATTATTTATTGTGAATGTAAAAAAAAACAAAAAAACTTGTATCTTGACAGGTAAAAAAAATTATTTTCTAAGGTTTCAAAAATAAATGAATAAATAAAAGCCTATTCATGGTCAACTCAGCATTGACCCTGAATGCCAAATTGCCTCATTTGTATTGGCATTCCTCTTTAGTCTGCTCTCACTTTACACTTTTGCTCCTGCTGGTGTCATTGGAGAAAATTACTAAAAGGTAAAAGGCGGGAAAATATTTGCTCGAGCCAAATGAGATCGTTACTTTACAAGGTCATTGAGATTGGTTTTGTCTGGTATGAAATTAGGGCCCACGGTATCACGAAAATTAAATTGACAGAAAATCCACTTGCTAATGAAATAGACAAAAGAGCTAATCACTCGTTATCCAAAGTGTCGCCCTCAGTGATTTAAAGAAAATATGCCGTCCATCTCTTGCCTTCCCGGTTTCGTTCAGTTATAATGAAGTCCCTCTTTCTGTTGAGTGATCTCACTTTCAAAACCCTTTTTTTTACAGGCTTCAAACATTCCTAATTAGACTTCACACCCTCTCACTGTCGATCTTGTTTAATTAAAGGTTTCTCATTCTCCCTGTCACATTGTCTAGTACTCTTCAAATAAAGGTCTCACTCTTTTTTCTTTGTCTCTGCTCCCAACTAAATAAACCACTTTCCCTTCTTTACCACACATCTGTTGTAAATTAGAACGGTAAGAATAGAATGCCGGTCTCTCTTCGTTTTCTTTCAGCATTCTGACGGCTTCTTCAGCACACCTCTCACATCCGTTTCCAGCCAGTCTGGGTTTTCTATCTTGTTTACTTCCTTGCTGCAATTTTTCTTCTTTTTTTTTTTTTTTAGCCTTTTCCTTTAGATGTTTAAGATCTCAGATTCTTGTCTGTTTCCTATACCACCGCTGAAATGTTCTGGTTGCCTCTCAGGAGGTCCCTCTTTTGTTGCCCTAGACATATGGGACGCAAATCTGTTCAACAAAGAAAGCCGAAGCGCCACATCTTCTTCAAAAGTTTTTTTTTTTTATCCAGTTCAAATTTCTCCACTAGAAAAAAAAGTGAAAATAAATCTATTTTTCTTTCCCCAAACATTATATGAAGGTTTTATAATTGTAATAGTCTGTTGTAGCTGATTATATTCCCTGAGTACAAGGGGGTGTAGTGGGGGTGGGTTGAAGACAGTTTCATTAAATGTATTACACATCTAGAAATGAAACAAATAATTAAAAGTATTATCGTGAATATATCAGACGCCATTTTTTTTGGTTGCACAATCTTCTCTAAGATTAGCCTGTTTATCAAATAAGAAAGGGATTCAATTGCCTGAGTACTTAAAATAAAACAAAATCTTTACTTTAAAGTTGGAGTTTCATAGACTATAAACATTTATCTTACCTCTCATAAATACGTTCTTGGATATTCTGTTTGGAGAAATAGTTCAGCTTTGACTGGGTTAACAAGTTACCTGCTCATCTTAGCAAAGTTTCATTTGTTTATTGCTTAAGTTATTAGCAAAGCTGCTGGAATCAACCATGTTTGTTAGCAAAATATCTCACATACTATACTACTCAAATTGTAATTGCACTGAACTCATATAGTGCTCTATCAAGTCCTGTCACACTCCAAACAGCATTTTACTTCAACCGCTCTGTTAAAAAATTTTTTAAATGACTCGCTTCCGAAGCCGACTGTTGTACCAGGTTGTACCAGGAAGCAGACATTTATAAAGAGAGTTAAATGGTTAAAAACTCCCGAATGGAGAAAAAAACAGATGTTTTGCACGGAGGAATCCGACTGATAAAAGCTGCGGAACTCCAGGACAAACTGTGGATAAATAATGTCAGGTGACGAGTCTCTGTCATTGTTTTCAGCATTGTCGACTCTAGCTGGAAGAAACCCCATGCAGTGAAGTATGCTGCAGCAGGAGGGGTTTCCCAGGAGCTCGGCATGGTGGGCTATGCAAGGTGTGAGCAAAAACGAATGCCGAACAACCACGTGACCGCACTGTTCGGCATCGGAACAAATATGTTTCAAACCTTCCTTGGCTTTACGGATATTGTATTAATATTTAATGTGGTAATAACTGAGAATCCTTCACCACACATACTTTAAATGTAATTGTGATATTGTGTTAGATTGCACATATTGGTACTTTCAAAAATGGGTTCAACTCCATCATTTTCATCACAATATAGTTTTAGTTTAAAACTCTGGTATGAAAGGTGAGAGTCAATGTGGTAGACTTTTAATTGACCTTTAATCTTTTGGTCATTTACAAGCCTGAGAAGTATTGGCAGCTAGCTATATCACTTCTGGTGCAATGAAGCACTTTTAGCAGGAACATTGTATTTTTTTCCATAATAACTGTGCGATGTCAAACTTCTTACCAGGTAAAGGTTTTAAAAAAGTCTTGTTTGCTTTAACTGTGATGAGACTTTTGAAACTGGAGTTGTTTTAAAATGGCAGTGTAATGAAAAAAAAATGATTTGGTGTCAAGTCTTTCAGAACTGCCATGTAGAAAATGTGTCTGATTTCAGGTCAAACTGCCCTTTCCAGTGATACAGCGCTCCAGCTCTGACAAAGGTCAACGCCCTTGTGTGACAAATATTTTTCACAAGTACGATGACTGTATAAAAGCGTCCACTCATTATTTCAGTCAAAAAAAAAAAAAAAAGTTTTAAATTCCATGTAAAATCCTACAAGACATTTTCATAAAAAAACTTAAATAAATAAATAAATCACCAACCTACATTTTTATATTCTCATTTTCAGTTTTTACCATGACAAGCAGCAATTTATTTAGGTGTTTGCTCCAGTCAGACGTGTTGTCAGCTTGTCAAACCAGTTTTTATTTCTGCCACACTGAAGTTGTTTAAAGAACTATCCACAACTGGTAACATTTCATGTATTCATAACCTCAACAAAATTTTCACCTTTACTGTAATTACACTCTGTAGTTGCACAAATCTGCAAATAATCTCATGTCGCCAAGGTAAATAATATGTTTCCCTGAGTGTTTGTAGCATTAGCAAAATAGCTCATTACCTGTGAACAGTTTTTTTAAAGATGCTTTCAGAAATGAATCATTAGATGAACATATACAATTAATTGTTGAAGTTGACCTCAATAACCCAGCCTATTTGACAGATATTGAGCTAAAATGTGGTGTGGCAGTAGTTGAGCATCATGTCCAACACAAACTCCAAACCACATGTTGAGAATCATCTTTGCCTAAAACTGTGGCATTAACGTTTGGTGTCAAAAAGTAATTAGTGAATGCACATCTAGGACTTGTTACCTTTTAGAGTCACCTCATTTAAATTAGCCACTACAGCTGACTGACTTGAGAAAACAAATTGGATGACCTTAGGCTATGTTCACGCTACAAGCCAATGAAACTCATAACAGATGTTTTCATGACAGTCTGAATGTGACAAATCTGATTTTTTCTTTTCAAATGCAACCCAGGTTTATTTTCAGTATGTAGTACTAAATTGGATATGTATCTGATATTGTTTAAAGCAACCTTAGTCTGAATGATAATGTAGCATTTTATCCAACTTTTATTTCAGTGAGGTAGTGTTGAGTAGATCGATCCAATTCGATATTGATATACCAACCTCATACATTTTAAATCTTGGAACATTGAGTTTTTGATCCCAGATATTTCTTTTTATTTTAGGAGAGGCTTTACTACATCTGACTTACCTAAAACTGATTTATATGGAGAAAGACTATAAACACATCTGTTTGTCAGAACAAATGTCAAAACTAATTCCTACTTTTACTTACTTCCTTTGGAGCATTCCTGTGAGGTTTACTCCTCATGCTGCGCAGGTGTAGGGGCCATAGTGGGGGCGGGGGTGTTTTATGGTGGAGTCAAGATGTAATGTTAGGCTGAGGCACCTGCTCACACCCCTCCACCCAGGCTGTTTATCTCCTACTGAGCAGCAAGTATTTCAGGAGAATCATGCAGTCTGTCTGGCTGCTAGGTGAAAAATTGAACTTTACATTTCCTCCCTCATGGATTTATTCAGCACTGAAAGACTTCCTGCCCACAAATAAGCCTAATTTAGGTTCCCGCTCCTGCATTTGTATAGCCTATTTCAAAGATGACTTGACGTGATAGAACTTTCTTGAACCATTTGTTCTATTTCAAGTCTGAAGACAAAACTATTAAAAAAAAAAAAGAAAGGAAAAAAAAAAGAGTTTGCGTTGCATCACTAAAAGTCGGAACAGTTGGGGATGCTTCCTGCCAGATAGAGAGGCAGTAGCTAATCAGTTTGGAAAAATCAGGACTCATTTGATTAAAAGTTTTTGTTTTTTTTCTTGGTAAATGCAGACCAGATTTTTGAAGTTTAATGTGTGCTTAGCAAAAGCACAAGCCAGTGATAATTACTCATTACACAGTATTTAAGGCAATCTTAAAACAGAGGTAAAATGTGAGTTTAGCTGAATAGATTTATGCACAAAACCTGCTTTGTTTACCAAGATTGCAGTATTTTGTTTGGATTCAGTTGCTTTCTAAGCCAACCTCAAAGTTTGTGAAATGAGGAATGTGACCTTAAATAAAAACACATTTACACAGAAAATGAGAGAAGATGATGGCAAACGGGAAATGCTTTGTCATGCTTTTGATTGTGCATATTCAGAGCTCAATGTTGTTTTTATTAGTTTGGCATATCAAGAACCTCTATGTAGCTCTCAACCACTTCAATACAAATATCTTAAAGAAAAGGAAAAAAAAAAGGATGAACAATGAAGCAATCATTCACCTTATTATCACCTGCAACTGAATGCCAAAGTGGAACCAAACTTTTTGCCCATGTCTGTCCGGTGACACTGTAAACAACATATTTACTGTGTGGCCGCAAGATTGTTGATTGTTCACATGGATAAGTTGGGATACATTTATTTTTATTTTTACATAAAATGAATGACATTCTTCACTCACTTGCAGTTAGGCATGAAACAATTCTCTTTTAAGCTAATATACAGGTAACAACTACACTCAAATTTTTTTTGCAAAATGTTTGCATTGGATTTGCTTAAATATAGTATGTCAACAGGTTCTACTCAACTGAATTAAATAAATCTAAAGCAATGTTTTCACTTACTTAATAACTTAACATGAATTAATTGTGTTAGAGTTACTCAATTCAGTTGAGTAGATGAAAACGTTTTCATTTTTTTTGAGTGTAGAGTTGCCCAAAATAGCGATGTGTCATGCTCAAAATATTCAGGTTTAAGAGCTGATGCTTTGTAGTGAATCACAAAAGCTGACTCCTATCAAGTGATAGCCACCTCCCCATTTTTTTTTATTTCCTTTTTCTGGCCTTGTAACCAATCACATATGAGGATACAGAACGGGAGTGGGCCAACTTAGTCTTACTTACTTGTTTTTCTGCTCCAACACATGATTTGGATGGACAGGTCAACTACTGTAGAACTTTAAAAGGTAATAAAATCATTGAATTGTGTGTATTGGATCAGAGAAACAAATGACACATGCAAGAGAGTGGCCCTTGAAAACTAGAATTGCCCACCCCTGATTTAGGATCATACGTGAAAACAGAGATGGGGACAAACATGACAAGAAGTGGGGCATCTGTCTGTCCACTCAAGGGCCCAGCATACCCCATTAACTAAACAAAAAGTAAAACTCTGCTTAAAATATTAAACAGAAGTATGAATGCCTGGTTTGGTAACAGAATAAATACACAAAATTAGGCAATTATAAGGTCGCTTATAAAAACACTAATTGTGAAAGGGGTTATCAACACACAAAGCATTCATATTTGCTAAGCTAAATTATGAGGCTACAGAGAAACATAAGTTAACACACACAAAACAGGATCCTTTCTCACCCCGACCTTTGCTGCGGAAAGAGTTGGAGTTATGCTACATTCACAAACAAACAATAAAAAAAGTTTCCCAACAAGTTCAATATTATATTGGAAACACTAGCCTACTTTGAAAATGTACTTGGTTAGATGGAACCATAGATATATACTCTCTGGATTTAACATACACCAAAACATAATAAGCGGTGTACCCTGGAACAGTTACATACAAAAACAGCATAATCACATGATCTGACTCCAACAATGTTTGGTTATTTCAAAAAGAGACAGACTGCTCAAAATGATCTCGTGGCCACACATGATTTATTTATTTTTGTCATCATTCAGTGTCACTGGACGGACACGTAATGTTACGCTTTGTTAGCTAATTATTTTGAGAGTTATAAATATTAATAAAAGTAATCAAGTTGAGATCTACAAGTGATTAACTTTTGGATTTAACCCAATTCAAAATGGCTGACACAGCAAAGCATTTTTAACAAACACAAAAAAAAGGCTGTAATTCAGTCACTTTTACCACTAGTGAACTGAAATGGGGCATAGTTGCAGCTAGGGATGCAATGATTCAGTCAAGCACCAATTTAATTGTCCATTTTAGGTTTGCGATTACGGTCATTTTTGAAAATTTAGTTTTAGTTTTCAACAAAATGAATTGTAGCCAGTTTTTAACCAAATATGTTGCCTCTTTTAGGCATCAGCATTCTTGTTCTTGTATCAAACTGCAACTGTCTGTCATCTTAGTAACATAAAATAACTTTAAATTAGATAAAAATGTAATCACAAATATTTTGGTGAGAAAGTTATCAAGTATCAAACTGAATATGTCTGAAAGACAAATCTTACTTGAAAATGATTATTTTTATAAATATATAGATTCATATTTTAAGCAGTCAGAATTGATTTTGTAAACAATTCTTTTTTACATGCCTATTAATAGCTGAGCATTTTACCCAACACATACTTGGAGTCATTTCATGTCAGAGTCAACTCTGCTTGTCTATTAGCAAAATATCTCATAAACCACCTAATTGATTTCAATAACACTTTCTGAAAGGAATTACCATATGTACTTGATTACCTTTCAAAGTCAACTCAAATCAGAATGACTGCTATAGCGAATCAAATTTAGCATACACAACAAGGATACCTCAGTGAATTATACAGGTGCTGAGCTAAAATTCTGAGTGGTAGTAGCTGACAATCATTCACATACTTGAAATAGATCATGCAAGATCATGTCAGATATTGCAGCAGTGCATAAGATTGGTGTTATTTCTGAGGTTAGACCAACACAGTTAAAACTGTCTTCTTTCAACAGATGACCGTGGTGTGAAATGCTGGATTAAAAGGCAGCAGATATTTTTTTTCTTTTCAAGGATTCCTATCATTTTTATTTCTTGAATTGGACTCATGTTGCATGCCAATGCATACCTTATGTATTCTGCCAGGTACTCTAACTGCAACGTGTGTTAAGTACATTTATAAAAAAATTTAATAAAGAAAAAAAAAGTAAATATTCAGGTTTGTTCATGAGAAAAGAAAAAAAAATGCAGGTAATCTTTCTTTGGTGATTGTACTCATTTGTGATTTTGTTCCGAGCCAGCGCTCACACAGATTTTGCAGTCGTCAGACCATAAATCAGATTTTGTCACATGCATGCCACATAAAACACACGGCTGGAGGGAACATTTTTCATTGAATGCAAATGTTTTCACCTTGCTCTTATTTGAAACATCAGTGGGCATGCTATAAGAAAATATTTCCAGGACTATATCTTAGTGTAATTAGTTATTTTCAATGTTTTGGAACAATGCAGCAAATACTAGAAGTGGAAATATCCAGTATAGGTACCAAAATCACAAAGTTTCTTTTCACAATGAGATTTTTTTCTCCACACTCAAGTAAACCTGTATTTCTTCTGTACTCCTACAGATGGAGGCCATTTCTTCTTTCTGGCCATCAAGCTAACAGACACGAAGATTTGACAAGCATGGCAGGTTTCTGCCTCTCAGCCTAGAAATGGAAGGCAAGAAAGCTGCAACTTTTGAAGCCAATTACTTAAGTTTTGCGCCCCCCCCACCCCCATATCTTCTCACAAGAAAAGATTGAATGAAAACTTTGCACAGCCCTCTTATCATATGGTAATTATGTACCACGGTCTACGTGTTTTTACATGCCAAGTCATCTTCACATCATTTATTTTCTTTATTTCGCAGCGCATCCTAATCTCCCTTTATAGGAAACATTCTTAGAGAAGGCTTCTTCTGAAGAAAAGCGCCTTTCCGTGCTGCTCAAATGTGCCAACAGGGAACATTTACTCAGAGATTCTTTGCAGTGTTTGGGTAAGACTTTGGATGCTGGTGACAAATCAAATGCATGTCTGTGGGAGTGTGAGAGGACAGCAATACAGCCAATCATGCAAAGCTGTGCTACCACTCAGCCAAAATGAGATTCATCTCAGGAGTGAAACGCAGTTTTCTGTAAAAAAAAAAAAGAACGCAGCACTGAATAGTATCACTGTGAAATGTTAAAGGAAACTCTCTCTCTCTCTCTCTCTCTCTCTCTCTCTCTCTCTCTCTCTCTCTCTCTCTCTCTCTCTTTATATATATATATATATATATTAGGTCAAATATTGTGATCACAATAAAACTCAGGTATAGAATATAAAAAGAGCACCATGGGAGGAGACACAAACAGTGAACAAAGGGAGTCTGAAGTCTGACTTTTAAATTCATCCCCTATTTACACATTACAGGTTTTTACACAGAGAAAAAGATGCAAAGTTGCATAGTGGAAATGTTTCAGTACTCCTTGAGCTTTATTTGGTTAAAAAAGAAAAAGAAAATAAAGTCCTGCAACTTCAGCTATTATGACTTTAATACTCAAATAAAAACTGTTTAGTTATAAAATATCAACAGAAGATGCATTGTATCACTTACCTCATCTGCTAAACATTTTACATTAACTTGAGATTGTTTTCTGAAGAATGCCTTTTATTTTAAAATAAAAATAAATAAATCGCATCCCCCTACATAGTTTAAAAGAAGCACTCTGGTGTTTCTATAACTTTATAACGAGTTGTTCTACCTTGAGGTCTGTGAATCTGTCAGAGGGCTAAAGTTAAAATGACCTCTTTCTTGTTTTTGTGTGTTGGCGTGTTGTTGGTGTAGCCAGGAGGAATGTAGTGAAAGAACGGAGGAGAAACACAAGATTGTGTTTCCATCTGTTTTCTTGTTTTGTAGCAAAAACAAAAAAAAACAAACTTCAACATGTTTTGTAGCACTATTGAGGAAACGATAGGTGCCCCTAAAACAAATCTCATGCAGATACATTAGAGGCGTCTAAAATCATAAAACATTTGCAGAACTTTTGTTATAATCCTTTTTAATTATGTGAAAATTTAAGAACAAAAAAAAGAAAAAAAGAAAAAAATACACTGCATAGCATACAGGAATGGAAATTCCCATTAATATTATAAAATGACTCATTTGAGGTTTATTTTTATTTTATTTTAAACTCACCCCCACACACAACTCACACAAAAACAGACATGCATGCACTATTTTACCAATACTGTTTTGTTTTTTTACACTTTGATCATATGGTATTAAATATTATAGTTTATAGTCAGCACTACAGCAAAGTGTCACTGATGAAGCTGGAGTTCATGTCCTTGTCTCAAATAAAGCATTGTAACAATTATAAAGCCATAAACAAATCTAAACATGTGTAAGAAAAGGCAATGCTGATGTGAGCATGTCTACAAGATCAAGTACAGTCATACATTCTATTCATCAACAAATCCCACAGAAGGAAAAACCCTTTTTGATAAAATACATGGCAAAGGTTTGCACTAGGGTTGTGCATATCAGATCTAATGTTATGCGTTTCAACACACCACCAACGATTCAATTCATTAAACATACATGAACAGTAAAGAACAATACAATAAGATTAAGCGTCACAATATAATTCAGCCTTTAGCCGCAATAGACTGCAAATCATTATGAGTTTTATTCAACACATTGTGATGCAATGCAGTATAATTTAACAAACACAAGGCATGGTCCTATGTCAGTTACTGAGACTACAGCAGTTGAACTGCCTATAAAGAAAATGGTTACAAACAAATGGGTCTTATCTCAGAATTAAAATACACTTTCATAAAACCTGACGATTACCAAACAGTGCACAGATTTGAGGCCTGGTGCAACATTAAGAAAACTGCCATAGATGTTTAACACTTTCAGTGACTCAGCAGTGAGAAGCAAATACATTTTCTATATTAGAAATACTGAAGCAGAATGTGAGATTTATTTATTTATTTAATTTTGTTGACTCAAATAGTCAGGATGAAGCACACTTTCAGTTGCTGTTTTAAACAGCACTGCTGCAGTTCTCCTGAATAGGGGTGATGTTCGAAACCACCTGAGTAAAATTCAGCTGATAGTAGCAGTGTTTCCATCATCATTTTTTATTTTTTTCATGAGTATTTTGAAGTAGAAAAGGTTGATGGAAATGGCAAAATTAGAAAAAAAAAAAACGCCTAAATTTCTCAAGAATAAAATATTTTCACGCTCGCTTGATGTGGTTTTTGGACTTTCCGAAAAAGAGTTGTTGCACAAAAGGGGAGATGGAAACACATTTGCTGAATAAGTTCTGATGTAGCGAACATTTACCTCACATGATTGATCAGCTGTTCCTACTGTTCAATAATTGTATTGGCTGCAGCTGCAGCTGGACTCTTCTCCCAATGTCAGCGTCTTCCCGGATAATTTTGTAATGTGAAAAGAATTCTTTCTCTATGTCTCTGGACAGCATGTAACATGGCCAGTACAAGTTCATATGACAAAATATTTACAACTTGCCTAATTTCAACGCATTATAGAAAACTCCTCTCCATTGTCCAGAGACGTGTAGTCAATGGAAGTTTGCAGTCTCTTCTTCCTGTTTACTACAGTCATGCGTAACGTCAACATCTGACGTTACTCTTTGTGTTGCTGAACCAGTAGATAGAAACATGATTGATTTTTTTTTCTTTTTGTGACATTTTAAAAGTTTGCTCAAAATTTGCATCAAAATTAGATGGATAGAAGGCTGCTTTGTGTAAATACAGTCAGTGTCTGGTAAATCTAAAAAAAAAAAAAAAGTGTTTTTCAAATAACTGCTTCATCAAAAATACAAGACATCAGAATCATTTATTTATTCATTTTTAAACTCAGAAGTAAAGTACATTGATGTAGCATTCTCATTTACAATGTAAAACAACAGAAAAAACAAACGGATACGATCATACAAAATATGTGTAAACGGTGTTTTAAACAATGACAACTATTACAAAATTAAAACTTGTTTCTTAATTTATGTTGCATGAACGTACCAAATTGAAAATTTGACCAGGTAACATCTACAGACTGAGTGGCTGACTGAACACGTGCTGCTGTGCTTATACATCACTCAGGCAGAAGAAAAATACAGTTCCCACCAACTCTGTGTGATTTAGACAAGATTTTGGTAGTGTAGTTACTTCCCACTGTTTTTCTGTTAACGCTATACATTACCAGAAATGACTGAAGTACCAAAGTATCATTATTTTGATTTTAGAACATAAAGGTCTGGTATATTTCAGGATTGATCCAAAAACATCACAACTGAATAGTACAGTAGCTAACGGAAAAAAAAAAAAGCTAAACTACACGTCAGTGCAACCAGAAGAAATGTCAGTGACAGTAGGGTCATCCCATCCCATAAAATACGGAATTGCCTTTCATTTGCCCAACAAATATCACGCCATGTATTGAACCAATACGGGACGTGTAATGTTCTGTATTTTCAAAACACCAAATAGACATGTCCCTCTCACACACAGCAACACTTAAAAAGCCTCTCCTCTCCTACCCTGGCTCCACTCTGTGCTGCCTGCAAGTGTGTCTGCTCTCACGGTGACACCCACTCAGTATTCACAGAACCTGGTCTAAAACCCGTGCCTTTTAAAAATGTCCACTATACTCAATACTTCTCATTCTCAAACACGAAAACACTGACAGAAGTACAGATGTGAGTGAGAAAAGCAACAACCTTGACTGGACAGCGTCAGTGGAGATGATTACGAGACAAATTGTAAAATGTGTCAATGAAGTTTTTTTCTGTTCTTTTTATTTTTTTACCCTCAAAACTTTATTGTAAACTAAAGAACTTAGTTACAAAATAGGCTGCAAAAAGAACCCAACGAGGGGTGTTGAATAATAATAATAATAATAAGGCTTTAAAAACAACAAGAAAAAAAGTCAAATTAAAATAAGGAACTCCAAAAAGAGAACAAGTCATTGAAGTTTTCTTGTACCTTTTGATTAGTGGAGAAAGGAATTGAGTGCAGATAATGTGTGAACTCTATCAGGAAGCTGACGTTCGTTTTTTTTCCTCTAAAAATTTTAATCTGTGTGTGTGAAAGTTTATGAAGAATTCCTGTGAGCTAATTTTATAGATGAAAGAAAAATAAATAGAAAAGGTTTGTAGAGCTTTTGGTATATTGTGTCAAAATGTTTCTATTTTTCAGGAATACAGTGTTCCTGCACCATATCAGGACACAGTGGGCATTTCTTATTTTAATTTCTGAAAGGTGGCAACTCTAAAAAAAAGTGAAGTAATGACATCTGTTCTTTATACATCAACAGAATTACACTTATTTTATTGACTAGATGTCTGTAAAAACATTCCTGCTTGCAGGTTCTTTGTTGATTCATTAAACATACAGTATGAGATTTTATTAGTGCCAGGATGTAACAGACTCATGCATCTAGATAATCCCAGTCACATTGTGCAGATGTGTGTTCATGACTTCCTATGAATCAGTTAATCTTCTTATCCCTACAATGCACTCATATACCTTTGCTAATTGTGTTAGCTGTATATGTAGTGTTTTATTTATTTATTTTTTCCTTTCCAGTGGATTAGTGAAACGCACGGATGTTTTTTTACAGTAAACGTGTTGCTCAGTCCTGGTGGTAGTTAACATGTCATATTTACCAAGTCAAAGTGCAAAAAAAATCTCACTTTTAATTGTTTGTGGTAGGTGTTAAATAAATATTCATCCCTGTTGTGAAATGCAACATGGCAGTTGGGAAACAATTTCTGCACAGTTTCAGTTTGGATATTGGCTACAATGATATTCAGTTCCCATCTAACCCTCACTTTATGGCTTTGGAGAAAATCAGCAACCTCAACACTGTTTATGATCATGTAAGCATAAAAAAAACGAAATTACAAAATTACACATAACATGACAAAAAATAGCATTTTGTCAATAATTGTATATGCACCAACCTGTCCGTGTTTTTTTTTTTTTTTTGTAATTGAGAAGAATATTTATTAAATAAAACAACAGCTTTTTAGCAGAAAATTTTGCTTTATTCTTAAAAAAAAAAGTTTAAAAACAAAAACATTGGGACTTCGATTCTAAAGCTGACGACGTTTCACTTCACATCCGGGAAGCTTTGTCAATTCAAAATGTCTGGAGTTGTGCTTTATAGAAGTTCAAGAGAGGCCTCGTTATATTCACATGCAGATTAGACTGGAACTACTCGCCCCTCACATGGAGAGTTGTTTGCCTGCCTCACGAGAGAGAGAGAGATGTTTTGACCACATGAAGGTGTAAATTAGGGTAAAACTTGGTTGGACTGAAACCTAAAACTACATTGTAAGTTTTTTTTTAAGTTGAAATCTGAGCCCTCTCCCAATGTTTAAAGTTGGTTTCTCTCATTTGACATCAGTGGCATTTCTATTTGATTTGCTGTTAATGGTAAATGACCTAAACTTGTATAACACTTCATCAGGTTCTTACAGACTCCAAAGCATTTTACGCTACAGACATTCACCCACTGATGGTGTTAAGCTACACTGTAGCTGTATCTACTATGAGGCAGACTGACAGAGGCTGCTATGCACCGGCGCCAGCGGACCCTCTGACCACCATCAGAGGGTGAAGTGTCTTGCCCAAGCATACAACAACTTAGACCAATGGAACTGGGTATTGAACCAGAAACCCAAACCTTCTGCCTCTAATGTTATTGCCACCTAGTGGCACAGCAGGGTATTGCATATTATATTATATTATATTATATTATATTATATTATATTATATTATATTATATTATATTATATTATATTATATTAT
>JARVJO010000082.1:16228700-16238745 GCA_031762555.1 Cynodonichthys magdalenae
TTATATTATATTATATTATATTATATTATATTATATTATATTATATTATATTATATTATATTATATTATATTAATTTTTTCTTCACTCTTCACTCTTTTCATTCATGGCATGATTTGCTTTTTTTTATTTTACTGTATATAAATTGTTTTGTTTTACGAATGAATTAAATAAATGAATAAAAAAATAGTGTTCTTAGAGTTATGTGGATGAAAACAATATTTAAACTGACAAACTGTAAAAAAGATAAGGCATAAAACAAATAACAAATAAATGCATTTTATAGTTATTTATGATTGTGAAGTGAAAATCCAACCTATATTTTATTTTATTCTGTTTGCCTTTGGCTTTAAATGTATTTCACTTAAAGCATGAACATTTTACAAGTAATTGTTTAGTTTGAACATTGAACAGAACAAAACACATCAAATCTGTTTTCGTTATTTTACCACACTTGTTTTATGGGTGAACCATGGGGTGTGCTCACCTGCTGTTTGACACCTTCTGAACTCAGTCCTTTTGATTTTATTCTAGTGACTATGCTATGCTCTCAGTCTGTTTTAGTGCTGACAGATATGGTTACTGAGAATATTCTGAATATTCTTGTCAGATTTGACTCCCTCTGGCACAGCAAAAAAGGCAGCTTGCTATCTAGCTGCCACGGCACAAAGACTATGTACTGTCAACTTGATGTTAAGTAAAAAAGATTTCATGAACAAAGTGCACATTTTCCACTCTCAAAGCTTAATAAACCCTGTTTGTGACATTTTCAAATGAGCCAGTTATTTGATTCTAGACTGACAGTTGGTAACTACTTTGACACTGTCACTAACCTTTTGTCGAACATGTAGACAGAAATCATGGTTTTGACCTTTCTCTCATTTCACACTTGCTGTCAGACAAAAGGCTCACACTGTCAATATCTAGTTTGAAATGAATAGTTTGAGATCACTCTTTGCAAATGAAGCCACATAAAACCTCTCTCCATCTAACATTTTTATCTTTTTTCCACTATCCTCATCACTTCAATAAAAGCATCTGCTTTTTGTCAACTTTTTTTGCGTGTTTTACATTATTCAGTTCGCGTCTGCCGCCCTTCCAGTTTGATTGTGCAGACTTGACTGTGATAACGCATTTGAAAACAAAAGCAATGAAAATGTAAAAGCTGTTACTGAAATAATACAATGTAGTCAGACAACATGCAGACACCTTTGGAAAACAAGAAGAAGTAAAAAGAAAAAAAAAGAAAGAAAGAAAGAAAGAAAGCAGACACCTGGTCTTGTCTCTCTGTGAGATGATTGTTGAACCTCATCACGGAGAACATTTGTTTACACAAATAGATGCTTCCCGAACACACTGTGCACTCAGGAAGCCTGAAGGCGGAGTTGTGGCATTGTGTCTGAGATGAAAGGGGCAAATTCTTTTGCCTCAAGAGATTCAAACTTGGCCCGCACCGGGATGTTCCACTGTAATTAATTCAGTTCTATCTGTCACTACTTTGGAAAACTCTACTTTGACTGTGGATGGATTTGTAAAGCTTTCAAAAGTTTATATTTGGGTGTCGGGTTTTGTAAATATTTTCTCGAATTTGTACCTCTCCTGTTGCGTTTCAGCTCTCCCTGTGAATGTAGTTTTTTTTTTTTACTTCCTTTTAAATGGTGCATCTATATTCATGTCTGCATATTGAGCTTTCTGTCCTTCCAGTTTTGCATTCACGTGTTTGGGACACTGCACAGAAAAAAACAGTTTTATCAGATTCTGAACACCATCTCGGAATTCCTTACTCTGGCCCTGAAATAGACCATTTTGTAATTACGAGTACTAGTGGAGCAAATTCAGCAAACCCAAAAAGCAGATTTTTAGCTTAAATAGTTATGAAAAATCTCATCTCTGATCCTAAAGGAAAGTTTAACATAAATCAATTTGTAACAAATACATGAGGTCTGTTTAACGGCGTAAAATTACCAGTTGGATTTGCTCAGTTTCAATGATGTTTCCATCGCAACCAACGTTTATACCAAACTTGTGAGCTTGGCCTGCTTCACGCATTTTAACTTTAAAATGGTCTATTGCTTCATTTCCATATACAAGTCAATGTTGCTGTGCCTGTTGTGCAAACAAACCTTATCCTTGCTTTGCTTTGTCGATTAATTAATTTCAACTATAAATTTACCATTTCAGTGTAAAGGAATAAAGCAAAATTTTGTCCAACAGTTATCAGTAATTGATATTTCATTGAAGTCTTTATACCGTAGTTGCCACATCCACTACAATACAGATGTGTGCAATTGTGTGCATAAGGTGGCAGCCATCTTGGATTTTGAAGTGGCAACCCAGTTTACAATAGGGAACAATCTTGCATCTTGCAGTCACACACCAATAGATTTCAGTATCTCACTTGTTTAAGTTATCATGCTCATAACGTGCAGATAGACAGAGGGATAGTGTGTGTTTTCTAATCCCTTCTCTTTATGTGACTGATGACAACATACATATGTAAATATGATGTAAATGTTTAAAGGGGACATATCATGCAAAATCTACTTTTTTAGCCAGTAAAGGCACTTTGTTGTGTACTTAAGGGCTTTAGGAGTTCAGAAAATTTGAATTTAGGTTTTCCCAGGGCAGCATAGACGTCTTCATATTCTGATTGGATCGTATTATCCAACCCCTTCAGTTTCATTTGTTCTCTATTACATTTTCTGAATTTTTCTGTGTTGCTATATAGTTGTATCTCTGCTATCAAACTAGAATGTGCCTCTCTGGAAGTTGGAGGGGGGTGTGAAACACCTCAGTTTGATTTAAGGAGACTGCACCAAAACGAGTTGATGGGGGGCACACCTCAGAAAATGGAGTGAAAGAGGGGCTTTTGGAGTTACAATAAAAAGCAACAGATAAAAGTATTGAAGTTCCACTTTATATAAATCCAACTGAATGATTTACATGTGAAGAGAAGGTTTTAAAAGCATTTGTCTTCTTTAATATTAGCTTACAACATTCTTTTACACTAGCATGTTTTTTCTTGAGAAAATGTAAAATAGGCTCTCGTTCGATTATCCTAGCCTGAAGATAGTCTGCTTTTACATAGTCATGTTCTGTGACTGATGTCATTTCTAAAAAGGTACTAACTATTGATAATTATTTGACAGAACATCACTTCAGAAATGACTACTATTCATTTCACAGTTTCTTTTTTTGCTCTGCTCAAGTGACATATATGTGAAAGCTTAATTCATATTTAATGGTCTTTTTTTGATGCACAGCTCCTGTTCAGAGGCTCTGGCCCTGGAAGCAAAAAGGGCTATAAAAAAAAAATCACTCGCCACTGCAGTGGTGACACCCAGGCTTAGTTCTTAGTTGTGGCATCCAAAAATCACTGTTAGCTGTGTTCACTAATGGGACACCAATGAGGTTTGCTTGTTTATTTTTTCTTTTTTTTTTCTGGATTTGCTGGACTGTGGATGTGATGTTGGTGCAGGAGGTCAAAGTCACTCCGGTGCATTTCCACGCTTGCTTACCAACAGCTGCAAAAAGCAAGTTTTTGTGTGTTTTTGTGTGTGAGACGTTACATGCAGCACATCTACACGTTTTCCAGGTCAGAAGTATATAGCAGAGACGGTAGACTTGGAGTTTATGACTGAATGAACAGTGTTTGAAAAGTGGCATAATTAAAACATCGATGTAATTGACAATAAAATATTTTAGTGTCTTTGTAATAACATCCAGAGTGTACAGTATCTGCTGTAAATTCCTATATTAAATTTTATAAAGTGAATCGCTAATTTATATCAAGATCCCCTTTAGGGATAAAGCTGTCACTTTGTTAATGTTCTCATATGATGCAAGTGAGATGCTGAGAGTATGTGTGTGGGGGGGGGGGGGGTATGGGGTTTAATATGCAAGTATCCACTTCTAATAGTCCTGCAGTGTTGGGTTTTGGCACAGCAGTGGTACAAACATGTTGCTGCGGAAGAGGCTACTTCCACCATAATGTATTTACCTTCTAATTTGTGTCTCAGCGAGAGACCATATATCCTGTTTAGGGAGTGACACCTCTCCTCCTCCACTTTATGGAGCGGTGCAGGCATTTGATGGGAGCTGGGGCATGCTGTGCTGATGGATGAGGTTGTCAAAGGAGCCCCATGATGCTCTCCTCCCCACAGAATGCGCAGGACTGGAGAGCCTCAATCATATAGAAAAAGGCATCCCTCAGAACATGGTTAATAACTCATTTATAACACCTGTGAATAATCTGCTTAAGAGTACATTTCATGCGTGAGGTCTGGTTTACAGTTTTCAGTCAGTTAAGTGTCGGCTTTAATACTCCGGATGAAAACATGACACTCCAGAAAAAAAAGGATAATTTATTCTGTCTGACAACTTACTTTGTCAACTGATAAAAATGCCTAAGGTTTAGATGTGCATTCATAAACAAGCTGTTTTTTTTAAACACCTTTCTATGCCTTCAATAATCTGCCAGTGTACGATTTTTGAACACCGGGGTCTTTTAATGTCAGAGATTCAAGCTCAAAACTGAGAGTTTGATTCCCCCAGGCAGAAGTTGGGAATGGCTGACAGGTGTTTCAAAGTGTTGAATTTGTGGATGTTCAAAAACAAATTCTTGAAACACTTTGGTTTAATACGTCTGTTTGAGTGACATTTGGTGCTATTTTTGTACCTCTATTTTTTGCTTGTTTTTGCTTTCTTCTTTAATGTGTGAAATTCTAATCAACAGCATTGCCATGTGAGAACTAAAAGGTTGGAGAAGGAAACAACAAGTAGCACTTCAACCTATATCCATATTACCTGTTACAGTGTATAACTACTGAAACTGCAAATAGTCCAATGCACTCATGAGATCAAGTTCCAGCAGCACTGAGAACTGATGCAAGAGTTACTTGCATGACTGCATGTCATCCTGAGGCTACAAAGGCAGAGCGCAGTGGTCTGAGCTCCCAGCTGACTGCACTAGCAAAGGCAATAAGATGTTTTATCACAAAGAATTTGGCTCACATAGGGTTGCTGAAAATGTGGAATGCAGTTGGATGACGTGGAAACTAACCCTAGAAGGGAAGTAAACAAAAGATGCTTTGTGTGAGCTCCTCTAAAATGTTTTCTTTGCATGTTGTCTTTGTGTTAAAATGGTAGTATATTTAAGAATCAATATCTTACCTGTTGTAGATAGCGTTTTGAACAACCTCAGTTTGGAGGAATGGAATTTAGGTTTGACAGGACTGTTGGGTTAAAAGCTATAAGCAGCGAAGATAAAAAAAAATGAATTTAAAATCTTAAAATATACATACAATCACAATTTCTCCACCCCCCTACACTTCAAAATGGCCACAATATTCGACATCAGGAATGATTCTAACAAAGTAATGTTCACATAAAATATAATAACTGCTGCTCGGCTTCGTAAGAGGAAACATATCACATCACCCCCACTCTGGCTTCCCTCCACTGCCTGCCTGTGTAATTAAGAGTTCATTTCAAGATGCTTATATAAGTTTTTAAAAAGTTTAAATGATCTTGCTTGCTCCTACCTCTGAGCTACTTCACCTGTACTCTCCTGCTGGGTATATTAGGCCAGCCGATCGACTGTTCCTGGAAGTGCTGAGGGAAAAACGCAGCTTCATTGCCAACTTTTAAAACTCTTTTAAAACTTTTTTTTCTGTCACAGCTGGAGAAAGGATCTTATTTGATATACTTCTCTTATTTAGCATTGTGTTTTTCACTTGTGTTTGTATTGTTGTTTTTATATTTTGATTTATGCTCTAAGTCAGGGCTGTTAAACTAAATTGCTCAGTGGGACACAAGTATTATATTTTACCCTGTAAATGTGATATGTTTGTTACATCGAATCATAAATGTAAACGTTAAGCCATTTTTATGTCAGATTAAGTAAAAAATATATATTTTATTTATTTTTTATTTTTGGGTAGAGTTGGGAGGTGACGAGCTCATTGGTGGGCATGATGGAAGTCCCCCGTGCGGGGATGTGGCCCATGGGATGCCAAATGAATAGCCCTGCTCTAAATGTTTTTGTTTTTATTTTGCATTTGCAGCACTTTGTCACAGCTTTGGATGTTTAAATAGTGCTGTCTAAATAAAGTAGTGAAGTAGTAGTAATATTACTATAGTATATATTGATGTTTAGCACTTCACTTTAACTTTTAATAAAATGTTCTCAGCAGAAAACTTTGGTAAAATCAAACTTAAATCTCTGCTAAACGTGCATCATTTACACATTATAAACCATATAGTAGACATTATGCATGCAGTGTTTTTACAGTTTTACTGACAGAATTGAGCTGACTCATTATAACTGATGTTGGTATGTAATGTAATATTTTAACACAACAACTGATAAAGGGTTTTCATCTTTACCTTGTCTTTTGCAGCAGTTTTCTTCACGGTGGAATAAGATGAAAAATTATGTTTCAAGGCTGAAAACAGTAAGTGTGTGGTTGTGTGTGTGTAGAAATAAAAACATCCACCTGCTGCATCATAATGCTGCAGTTTATATTTAGCAGTCACTTTAAGATGCAATGCAAAAGCATGGAATGTTGCCTGTCTAGGCTCACATTTTCACCTATTATACCCTAATTTTGTCCTAAGCACTACACTGATCAACAACACAAATACTGTGTATTATACCATTAGTTGCAGAACTAAACAGCAATAAATGACTCTAAAACAAAAACAACAAACATGAAAATCGTGTTGTGAGATGCTGCACAATCAGATTTGTTGGAGCTGCAGCCAAACAGGCTAAAATATCAAGCTTTTGAGTAAAATGTGAGGCGTTTTTTTTTATTCTTGAAATGTGGTGCAGCCCTTTATGTCGACTGAAACTCTTGACAGCTGACACTTAGATTGTGAAATATTACACGGTTCTGCCAAACAGCTTATACAAACCTCTCTGTTTCCCAAAGGAACACAAGTATTGTTTCCTCTGTACATACAAAAAGGCTTTCAGACGGGGAGTAACCTGACTTCAAATATGCTTTTATCAGAAACATCGATAAATATTGTGGGTGCAATCACAGAGCAACTAAATTGTGTAATATAATTATTTTTGAGAGACTTAGTCTTGCACACCTAATCCAATCACTTTAGTTGAGCCTTGCTTCCAGTGATGTGCATCCAATTCCACTCGTCTGCCAAACAACCCCACCATCACTGAGAAACATCTTGTTTCCTCTCACATGCATTTCACACCAATATGGAACGGCTTTCCTTTCTGATTCACGCCTCTATTTTGCGCGGAATATTTCGACCCAAAAAAGAACATCTCAAGACTCAAACAAACAAAAATAGCTGACTTTTTTTTATTTATTTATTTAAGTGCATGCTGTGACACCATCAAAGTGCCTGTCAAATTTTACAGATTTGAAACATAAATAAAAGTGCAATACCTGGTTCTGCTCAAAACTGAGTGAAACACAAGCTGGTTAACTTGATAAGATGGATTTTAGGACTCTAATTGTCAACAACAAATTGGCTATGATTTGAAAATAAATAAAACAGTTGACAATCAATAAAAGTTCAGAGACTGGCATCTGGTGAAGGTGGATTAAAAGGGAGAGGTAGCTGGAAGAGCCTGAGATGAAGGTGGAGGTGGGTTGAACACGTCTGGAGAGCAGACTGATCCTTGGATGCTGGGCTTTTAGACCTGGATCTTTGTGAGTCGAAACGTAGTTTGATATAATAATTGTGTAAATGCCTTCCTCTATAATTTTAAAACAAGACCTTCCAGTTTTGTTTTTTTATTATTATTATCAGCACAAGTGTAAAATATGCAATTTCTCTCAGTTATTATATACAATCAGTGGATGATAACTGGTTCTTTGTCACTCCAGGAAAATGGCACAAACGTAATTAATACACCATCTTCTCAGCTTCAGATTTGGTCACAATTATTAAACATTAAACACTACTGAAGCGTAACAAGATCATGACACAAACTGTCCAAGAACACCTGCAGAGATGAACTGCAGTCTGTCTGCCTGAAGCAATTTAAAGCCAGGAATCAGCTTATCAGTCTGCAGAGGAGACTGAAATTAGAATAAATTCAGTACAAGTTCCTTTAAGCCTAAAGAGTTTCTATGAGCACCCCATTCACAAGTCACATTTAATTGTTTATAAAAACTGGAGTACAGAGGGGTTTTTAGTTTATTTCATTTCTGCAGATTGTAGAAAAAGATTCAGATGTCTCAATCATTTAATGTCATTCAACATGCAGCTTAGTTCAACATTATGTCTTATATCTACAGTATGTCAGGCTAAAAATGTGATACACCCTGACTGATTTAAGCCTCTGTAAGTGTGGCTTTTATCTAACACACTGCTGCATTTGTCCTCTTCAACTTGCAAACTAAAACAGCATTTCCACAATAGACAGATCCTTCCTGACATTGTACTGAAGTGGTTTACAAGTAAGTGTAAAGACACTGCACCACTGGGTAATCTCAAGCTGCTGTCACACTGCTTCTTATTTTTCCACATACAGAAATGCCAATTACATGGGTCCAAATGGGAAGAAATGAAAAGCAGTTTGTGAAATCCTCTGAGATATATGGTGAGCCTATTATGTTCACAATGCATTCCTGCATTACATTAGATACTGGAACAAAGGTGGGGAAGTTACAGCACATTCCACAATGTAAGAATTGCTTATATTAAGTAACATTAGCATACCCGCATTGTTGTTGGTGTGGCATGAATTTATTTTGTTGAGTTTGCAGGTGGATAAAGAAGAAAGGCCCATGCTTCAGATATTTAAAGTGTCTTACTGTATTATGTTCAAGACTCTTATTGTGAAAGAAGAAAGTTCTGTCAGTCTCCCTGTTGTCTTGACACTGCTGTCAGAGTAAATTATGTCATAATAATGCTTTGCTGCTTTGTAGCTTAGCAAATACACCCATAATTCTCAATTACAACTTTATTTGTTCTATACCAGCATTAAGCTATCAGGACATGCATGTGAGGTATGCATATGTGATGTTTTAATCCCATTCGTTCATTCCACAGAATTTAGGAATGTGATCAAGACATCTGTAACAATCTGGCATTGCTGGATGTGTGAAGCTTTGATGTGATCTTAATTTCTTGCTGTCAAGTTCCAATATGAAAACAACGCAAATATGCAAAAGCATGACTGGGTTATAAGTATTACAGCATACACCTTAACATCACAGTGGGGAGAAGTAAAATAAAATTAATATTGTATTGATGCGTTGCTTACAGGCATAGTTGTAAAATATGTAAAGTAATAAAAAAAAGATATAAATAAAATTCTACAGCTTAGGTTTGTAGGTCAAACTAAGGCCCAGTCCACATTAGCATACCATTAACATATTTTGTAAAATAAACATATTTTAGCTTCTTTCATCCATGTGCAAACAGTTTCTTCTTTGAAAAGAAAAAAGAAAACTTTTAAAATCTCAGTTTTTAGTTTAGTCTTGTGCATTTGAGAAGCAGATTTTGACAAAACAATGACATCACCTGCAACTATTCTGCTTTTTTTGTTTTTGTGCTGTACTGGTAATGACAATGAAATTATTTTTGCTACAATGGAGTGCAGTTTTCTTTCTGATTTTTTATATAAACTTTATTTGAATATTTAAACTTTTTTAAATTATATTCCACTTTTTTTGTACAACCAAAGATAACATATTGCACAATACCCCTGATACACTATTAAAGCAAATGTACATCTTGTCATCATTAAACTTTGATCCTGTGCTGAAATGTATTATTTTTTACTAATCGGAAATTATGACTAATGGTTAAAATACATTGAGTAATGTTTTGCCCAAGGGGATCTCTATCCATGTTGGTTGGATAGAAACTTATTTTACAATCAAAGACAAGACCAGAAGCTTCAAAAGACAAGCCTTGGTCACAGCCTGGTGCTTTTCAAAGTGGCAGAGTTGTAATAAAAATATAGTAACTTGCCTACTAAAACTTATCTTATCTCTTTAAACTTAAACTGTGTGAACTTTATATGACTGAGTTCTAAGAGAGGTACCCTGTGGGGGGGGG
>JARVJO010000082.1:16272926-16298674 GCA_031762555.1 Cynodonichthys magdalenae
GATTGGCTGATTAGAAATTAAGTGTTAACGAGCAGTTGGACAGGTGTACCTAATAAAGTGGCCGGTGAGTGTATATGGTCAATGATTAAATCCCTTTTACTCTGCGTAACTTAATTTTAAGCATTGCAAAGAGGCAACTTTCATCCTTGATAGAGCAATAGTTTCATATTGTTCAAACCTTTATGCAAACTGGTATTAGTAACTCCTGATGGACCATCTGCTGTTTTGTATTCAATTGTTTTAGTGTGTTCAGCAATGATTCTCTGCATGACTTGGTTATATTACCCTTTTAGTGAAGATTTTACCATTTGGTGAACTTAACTCAGCAATGCCAGTTTAATTTAATCCCCATTAGAAGAGGTAATAGATTTGTAAATTTGAGGTTATTTTCTGTTAGAAATTGAAATGATTTTGTTTTTAGATTAGCAATTTATAAAAAACTGAATATCTGGCGGCATCACCTGACAGTGTTCAAGGACTGTAACTCAGGTATTTTTGGTCACTACTTCGAATATTGTTGCTTTAGACTTGTCAGCGTATAGCCTGTAGTAGCCTGTGTCCATGGGAGAATTGAATAAAATTACTACAAAGGAACAACAACAAGTAAGAGTTTCACAATTTTTGAATGACACTTAAAAGCCAGAAATCATGAACTTTGCATAAAAAAAAACATAAAGTTGCTGCAGGTTTGTCAGCTGCACATCCATTATGTAAATTGTCATGTTCTGACACATCCCAAAGGTGCTCAATAGAACCGAAGTCAAGTGGCTGTTTAAACAAAGTCCAGACCCGTCAGTCCAGGCAATATTTTTTTCCAATCTCTTATTGCCCAATTTTGGTGAGCCTGTGGGAAGTGGTTCCTCTATTTCCTGTTCTTAGCTGACAGAAGTGGCACCTGGTGGGTTTTTTTCAGGTCTAGTTTATCTGCTTCAAGGTTTGATGTGCCGGGCATTCAGAGATGGTATTCATTAGACCTTGGTTGGAATGAGTAAGTATTTGAGCTACTGTTGCTTTTTTGTCATCTCAAACCAATCTGCCCATTCTCCACTGACCATTGACCTTACCAAGGCTTTATTTTTTTCAGACAAACACCACTATCTAGATATTTTCTTCCTTTTTTTGTTCTTTTTTTATTTTTGGCCCACTCACTTGTAATCCAGAGCCACTCTTAAGTATGTTTTACTTGTTTCTCTGCACCAAAACACCCAATAAAAGTGATTGGAATCTGCAGAAGCTTGGTAATCACCCAAAAATTCAAATCTGATGATATCCTAATAATGCTGACATTCTCAGTTGAAGTAAATTCTAGCAGTTCTAATTCATTTATTTAGTCTTTATTTTTGAAGCAGTCAGCATATTATAACAAATAGCATTTTTATCATCTCATGGTCACAGATCCAGTTGGTGACCAACGTTTCTCTATTCTCAACACTTATATTTTTAGGTCTAGCAGTTCTCAATTAAATAAATAAATACATAAATATAATCAACATAATGAGAACAATGTTTTTTTAATTAGCTGATTAGCCTATGTATTTTGTGTTACAAGTCTTACACAATCATATTTCTCCAAAAAATATTATGGGTAACTATGCTGAGGTGATCTGTAAACCCCAAAGAGACACTGTTTGTAATATATTAACATTGTTGATTTGCCAGAATTTTTCTTGAATGATGAACTGAGAGCAATACAGTCATGACAGGCTGGTCATGTTGATGTTGCATGAACAGCATTTTGATTTAAATATGGAAATCCAATCCTTCATGATTAGACATTCACAGCTTTGAGAACAATTGTAAGTTGTATGCACGACTTTCCAGTTAATCCATTATACACCCATCAGTCACCTTACAGAGGCTACCGCTTGTGTTTACCGAGCTCTGCCCAAGCCAGTGAAATAGGTTTGACTGTAGAAGCTTGTGCTATTAACAGAATTAACTCCAGCCAGGAGCACAGCTCGGGGAGAACACACCAATTCCATTATCTCAGCTGGACGAAGGCCATTCTCTCTCAGCCACACTGCAGCCCAAGTACTCAAAGCATGGAGCTCACCAAACCAATTGTGCAGAGACACAACATGTACTAACTCTAAAATGCACTCTATCAAAGCCTCTCTGCTTGAAATATTCATCAAACTAGAAAGCAAATTTAAATCTTTGAAAAAAAAACCCTACAAATATGTAATTCATTTTTTTCCCTCTTCCTTTTTTCACAAGTAAAGTGAACTACACTGAACTCAGCAAGATTGGATACACTTTGGTTTACATCAATACTCCTTCCCGGGATGTTTTTTTAAGATTGTATTTATTTATTTATTTACTTATTTGAAACATCGCTCACTGTTGAATAAATAAGAAAAAAAGAGAAAAAGACGGTATAAAAAGATGTAAGTCGGAAAACATCAAATGTTATAAAAAGAGCAACAGTTGCAATAAATAATTCATAACATTCAGAAATAATGCAGACGTCCATCTGAGAGTTAGGTAATATGATATTTGCAGTAATAATTCAAAATGGCATTTCTGTCACAAGGTAACGGAGGGGTAAAGATGTGAAAACAATAATAGAGAACAAAAACAACCACAACCAAGCATGACCATAACAATGTAATATGGTAATAATGGTGTCAAAAAGACTCCTGTTTCAAAAATATTTAGAAGTTAACCATAATCCTCCGGACTAAATATTTGTGGTCTATAAGGAAAGACCCCCAATCATAAACTGTGCTTTGCTATTTACTATTGTGCATATGTGACTGCTTGTCATTAGTCTTTTTTTCCCTTTTGAAAAATATAAAGAGCATGTTAAATAAAAATAAATTTGATCAGGAAATCATAAAGGTACCAAATACATTAAAATTGTCATTATTTTTGCACAAGTAAATCCAAGAGAAACACTCTACAAATAACAGTACCAATACAATGCACACAGATATTATATATACGTATATATGTATAAAATATATGCAGAGTTTAAAATGTTCAATCACGATTAATCTCAAGCTATTTTGACTTTAATAATAACTATAATTATTATTTTTTTAAATGGTTATTTTACTATGGCTGAATCTGTACATCTTTATATTGCATTACACTCCATGGGCTACGCACTATGTAAATTTTTTTTCTTTTATTGTTTTTTTTTGTGTCTTATTGTGTATTGCTTATTGTCTTTTTTGTTTTGTCTTGTTTTTTGTTTGTTTGTTTTTTCATTGCTGAGAACTGGGACCTAAGTATCTGTCTACCCACTAACTTTCATTCTTCATGCACGGTGGCCCAGAAGGGTCAACAGAATGCAAAAGCCACAACACAACATGGCACTACTAATTTGGAATGACAATAACCATTCCTTGATTATTCTCTATGCACAAAAATAATTATAACTCAAAGATGTTTGAAAAAAACAAAAAAAGGTTAAATGCATTTTCAAAATCATTATCAAATGAGGCCAACTTGTCTTACTTTTTTCTCCTACACACTGATCAACCTTGTCTGCAGACCCCTCCCTCTGCTTCTTACTGTAGTTTTAAATTGAAGTGATATTTCAGGCTCAGGGGGTTAGACAGTTCAGAGTGGGAGTTTCTTTCCAGCCTGCTGTAAGGAGATTTTAAAACCAAAAAATACCAATTAAAGTTCAGTCACTTCCTCCTTTGTATCTGTCTGTTCTAAGAGGGTTAATGGGAGGGTCTGTGTGCTGCTAGGCAACAGCCCAACAACAAAGGCTCTCATTGGTTAAGACATGCAACGATACCATCTAATGCCAATTTTGATCAAGATCCCGCCCACACCAATAACCACTTGGTTTGAGTGTTTGTGTATATAGCCAGTGAGCAGACATAAATAGTATAAAAAAATTAACAGATGTTAAAATAACTATTAACGCAATTATGGCTTGTTAACATTCAGAGCACTAATATATATATTATAAGGTTACATTTTGTTGACCTGATAATTTCTTTGTATCACAAGAAACAGACATTAAGTCATTAGGTCAGTTATTTTAATCACTGCAGATTTAATAAATTGCACATTCACAGCAACAGATATTTGCTAAAATATAATTTGTATCATTGATTACTGTCTCTAAAAACAACCCTTTTAACTTGTTAGGGTCAAAATTGCAAAACAGTGGAAGAGAAATATTTGAAGCAATATTCATTTTATTCTTAGATTGCAAATATCTTCAAGGCATTTGCTCCTTGATTAGAAAGAAAACAAATTTAACTTTCACTCTGTATGTGTTCTAAGAGAGCTGATAAATTCTCCCAAAAATATCCTTAATGACTGTGGAGTAAAGCTGTGAAAGACTAAACTGTTAATGACGACAAATAAAGTTACAAAACAAGCTTTTGTTTCCAGATTTAAAAATACTGTTGTTGGTTCCGACTGTCAAAAGCAATTCTATTCATAATTAATCAGAATTTACTCACAAAGAGTAGATATTTTTATGAGGATTAAAACCTCACAAAAACATCCAAATTTAACACTCAATTTTTTTTTTTGTCTTTTCTTCTCAGGTATAGCTGCCATTTTTTCCCACATTCACTAATCGTCTTGTCCAACCAGCCCTGAACCCTTCCTTTGAGGTAAAACCTAAAAAGAACTGAAATTAATTTTATAAATCACAGCCTCAAGACAAACATTGTTAATGGGAAGATTTTAACTGGAGTATGAGCTTGAAAGACTTTGCACCAAGGGACGGTGGGATGGCAATAATCCAAGCACAGCCTGATGGATTATATGCCACCGGAGAGACTTCATCTTATTAGGAGTTATGTGTCTGAGTGGGTGGTCATCAGCAAAGGACCAGAGAACTACACTCTCACTTTGTTTTATTTATCTCACTTTCTTAAACCAGCAGTGCAACTGTGAGACCTCAGCTGTAGTGCCAATGGTGGACAAGGATATGAGCAACGACAAGCGATACACTGATCTCCCCTGTCACTTCATTTGATTGTGAATGTTTAAATGTGTGAGATATTAAAATGGTTAGGAGTTAAACTGTTTGAAGAATAGAGGTATTTTTTATTTTATTTATAAACTGTTTTGTACAAGGCAATGCAGAATGACTGATCTTTGTGTGTGAAAAGAGCTAATTTAGCCGGTGCAATGACTGAGCCAGGTGGCCAACCATAGATTTCGGCCATCATTTAAGGAAATCTATACGTTTAAGCAATATAAAAACCAGAAAGCTGTTGGATCCTTGAGGTTTTGCTATTTTTTTTTTTAATTTTGTGTTTTTGGTTTTTCTTTTGATTTCTTATGTTTACTATATCTTCAAAATGTTTTTCCTCATGTTATGTCCCTTTAATTTAGTTTCTTTCCCAGTTTGTGTTCTACTTGTATCTAGATTCTCAGTGTTCCCTGTGTCATTTCTCATCATTTCCCTTAGTTAGCTCAGTATTTTTCCAGTCAATCAGCCACTCTCACCTGTTGCCACTACCCAATCAGTTCAGCTGTCCTGCATCTCTCATGAGCCGTGTTTCTACCTGCATCAGCAGATCATTGCAATGTATTGTCCTGTGTTCTGGTTTCTTCTGCATTGTCTGCATTCTGGGTCCTACCGCACCAACCCTCCTTACAAAAGCGTTACACAAATGATTAAAAAGATGTGAATTAAGTTTAGACTAGGTTTGGAGATCGGCAAATACCAGTGAGGTTAGGTTTAGGGTCAGGGTTAGGCTACAGAAATCAATGCACACCAGCCTAAATTGGATGTCAAACCGGACTGGCCACCATGGACTCACCATAGGCTAGTGCAGACATAATATTTGTGGTAGTTTCATTGTGCTATCATGGCATCAACTTGTTGCAAGAGTTGTGCCAGAGAGGAACCAAAGTGTGGTGTGGTTTTTGCCTACATGGTAGTTCTATTGTGAGAACCTGGTGCTGACATGATGATCGGGTTATGATGCAGAGGAGCATTTTGGTGATAAAACAATAGGTGGAATGTCTTTGGACAGTATTAGTAGTGCTCAAGCCTTGATCTGATAGGTTGTAGAGAAAGTCTTTGGTGTTAAGATGGGTCTTAGATCTTTGAATATTTGTAGCAATGTGTTGTATATGTTCTGCAAGTCTAAGAAATTAACAATTTCCATTATATACAACTTTCAGGTCAGCAACAGCAGAGATACCAACTCTCTTCAAATGACTTTGCCAAATTGGTTAAAAAAAAGAAGCATTTGATCAGGAGAAGACAAATGGTCTATGATCAATATAATAGGCAACTGCAATTTTTCTAATGAATATACTGATCAAATAAGATGTGTTGAATCATAGGTTTTTGAGGTTTGCAAAAAAAGCTCTTCTTGCCAAATTCAGTAACATTATAATAATTTCTTGTCCTACAGTAGGAGGGTTGGCTGCTTTAACCTGAAGTTCTTGTAATTTGCTTTTCAACTTTTATTGGTAAATTGTAATATGGAAACTCTGAACATCTCTTCTTCTAATAATTTGATTTCCAGATGTCAAATTGACTCCACAATTTTCTTAAGATAACCAAGCTAGTTTTATCTCATTATATTGAGAAAACAAGCTGTATTTTCTTGAGATAATGAGCTTATTGTGATGTGAAAATGAGCAGTTATTATGTTACATACAGTTTCATTACTCAGAATCACTGCCATGACACTTGAAGGTCTATAGCAGTAATGTGTTGATCTATGATTGATGTTCTTTGATGTAACATTTTCATCTTGGCCCAGCTATCCTGATGTCTAATAAAATACAACCTCTTTTGTTTAACTGTGATTGGAATATAGTATTTAGTTATCACATGAAAAAGAGCTATTCAAGGTCAAAATAACAAATTACATTAACCTGGTATCTCAGGAATGTCCTTTTTGACACATTTTTTGTCACTTTTTATGTATTTATTTATATACAAACTGTACTCTATCATTTTTTTCATGCAGAATGTTTTTTAGAATTTAGTCTGTATTTATTTATTTATTTTTGCTCTGCTTTTATACAGAAAGCTGGCAAACATTGTCTTTTGGCTTTTAAACAAAATTCCAACTGTGTTTACAATGCTACAATTTATTTCCATAGAATTTCACCCAGTTAAAAACTTCCCCAAGTGCACACAGAAATAAAAGCATAACTCAGCTGCAACCAGATCTTTCCAGCGTTCCTGCACTCACCTGCTTCAACTTACCTCATTAAACACCTCTCTGTACCAACAGCTCCACTGCCTATAGCTCCCTCTGGCATTTTGACTTGTACAAGCAAGAAAAAAATAACCCAGTGACACACAACTTTAGTTCAATCTCCCAATGTCAGGTCTTTTTAATAGATAGATAGATAGATAGATAGATAGATAGATAGATAGATAGATAGGGAATGATGATGATAATTTTCAAATTCAATTCAAGGTTTAATTGGGTTTAACAGGGTATAATTGTCATTCAAAATGAGTAAAAAATGAATGAATAATCCCGGTTGCCATTAGTGATAAGAAAACAAAAGTAAAACACAAAACAATAATAGATGTAAAGTTGGAAGGAGAGATCATATTTTTCCAGTTTTAGCTTCTCTCCACTGACTCCCTGTCAAATTCAGAATAAAATTTAAAATCTCACTTCTAACATACAGACCTCTTAACAACTGAGCCCCATCTTATATTAAATATCATATTTTTCCATATTTTCCTAACAGAGCACTTTGCTCTCAGACTGCAGGTTTACTTGTGGTTCCTAGTTTCTAAAAGAGGCAGAGCTTTCAGTTATCAAACTCCTCTCTTCTGGAACCAACTTCCAGTTTCTGTCCGTGAGGCTGCCACTCTAGACTGAACTAGACTAGTTATAGACTAGACTGGAGCCTTTCCTTTTTGATAAATCCTATACTTAGGCTTAGGTTTCCTGAGTTGTTTTTTTGTTTTTTTTTTTTTTTAGTTTTGCTGCTATAGGCTTAGACTGCTGGAGGACAAACTGACCAATTTTGTATGTAAATATTTCTATCAATAACATGTTTTCTTTGTCTCTCTTCCAGAAAAAAATACACCTGGACTAGTCCTGTGTTTGTCTGTGCCTCTTCCTGTCCCACAAACCCAGCCAGTTAAGGCAGATGGCTGCCTGTCTGGAACCTGGTTCTGTTGGAGGTTCCTTCCTGTAAAAAGGGAGTTTTTCCTCTCCACTGTCTGATGTTCAGGATGAGAGAGACTGTGACAAAGTGATTTAACACAATCTACTAGCTTCTTTAGATTTTTTTTTTTTTTCATATACATGCCCTGAGATGACGTATGTTGTGACCTGGCACTATATAAACTAAATTGAATTGAATATATAATCAATAAAAGATAAAAACACAATAATAGTAGAGAAAAAATACAAAGATCACTGCACTTTAATTTTAATGATTAATAAACATGCTGTATACATACATGTGTAACACATGTCTAACACGCTTCCATTGTTCATGACAGTGACGTTTGAACAAAGGGCATCGTTTTCATGGAGCGGCTGTGGCGGAGTGGTTAGGGGAGTCGTCCTGGAATCGGAAGGTCACCGGTTCGATCTCCCATTCCAGCTGTCTCAGTTGTTGTGTTCTTGGGCAAGACACTTTACCCATTTGCCACTGATGGTGGTGCCAGTGAATGGCAGCCCCGCCTCTGTCAGTGTGCCCAAGCCAGCTGTGGCTACAATGTAGCTTACCATCATCAGTGTGTGTGAATGGGTGATTGCCTGAAGTGTAAAGCACCCTTGGGGTCCAAGTTGATTTGATAAGGTGCTATATAAGTTCAAGCCATTTACCATTTATGTGTCAGCCATCAAATCACGTTTTTACAACAACTGATGCAAGTGTGCTGTCAAAGCCAAATAGTCACAAATGCCACTGTAATATGTTGAAAGCTCTGTTTACTTTCTCCTTTTCATAATTCCCACCATCAGATCAGAACAGTTAATGTCACAAAGCAACATTTGTCAGCACATGTGGTCAGAATATGAATAGTTTTGTTAGGTGCTTCTCATTGTTGGCAATGCTTTATCTGTCATTCCTTGTTTTATGAATGTCAGTGAATGGAAATGTCACTTTTACAAGCACAAGACTGTTAAGAAGAGATAATAACATTTATGGACTAAGTTACAGTGTTTCTCCCACAGACGGATGCCAGATTTAAAAAAAAAAAGAAGAAATGAGCATGAAGGCACAACAAGAACAAATGCTTCATCTCTCCTGCACTGTGTGATACAATTAAGCATTTAACTTCCAGTCAAGTTCTGCACCATATATGAAGATAGAAAGCAGGCTTAGCTGATTCTGATTTCTGTATCAACGAGAATAAAGTTATTTGTAAAAGCATTCATTTTTTTGGTACCTATATTTCACCTGTTGCATTAAGACCATGGACAACCATATAAATAAATTTGGAAAATTTATGTCAGGAAAATATCTGGTCACATTCGTATGCTTTCATCATCTTTCTTAGAAATGGGCATACGTAGGTGCATGGTGTATAGTTCATCAAAAGGAGAATAGAGGCCTTCTTCACCATCTTTGTCAAAGGATGTGGTGAATCTATAATAGTCACAGTTCTCAGGCCTTATCCCAACACAACAATCTTGCATTCTGGACAGGTTTGTTGGGTAACACTCATCCATTTATCTCTAAAGGACCAGATAAGTGAACATTTTAGGAAGACATACTGTAGGTTGTATCCTTTCAAAAAAGCAAAAGACTTTAAGAATCACACATAAGCTGCAATTGACCTGATCTGATAAAGACCCGAGACAATATGTGATTTATCTTGTTACTTGCCACCAGTTTCTGGGGTTGTGGTTGTAACTAGATGTATCATGCATCCCACTTTACAGTCACAACACAACTAAAATGTTTCTTTTATTTCCCTATCTAAGCAGGCCACAGTGTACCTATTAAAATGTAGAACATCGTCAGCTTCCTTTAATACATAGCATTTATGTCCAGGTTAATTTTTAAATTCCTAACAAACTCTGACTTATTTGCTTTTGCTCCTGGCTGTTGTTAAAACATGATCAGATAGAATCTGAAAGAATGATAGGGCCCGCAGGCAAGGCAGGAAAAAATAAGAAATGTAAGAGGATCAGGTGAGAAATAAGAAAGAGGGCTATAATAAAGTATTATCCCATACAGCATGGCATTAGCATTTTAAGACTGTTTCACACAAATTTGCCTCCTGGCTATGGGCTCCACGAAGGATATTTGTGCTGTCTCCTCCAATATTTGCTATTTGCACAGCTAAAGAGATCCTTTCGGTTTACAGTGGAAAAACGCAGGAGAAGACTCTGCATTAGTGTGGCTCTCTGACTTGTTTACAATATCTAGTAATAAGCCACAAATTTATTGCCATTTGCTTGACACATAGCAATTGTTGTTCTTTCCAACACTGACAGAAAAATAGGCATTCTGGAACATTCTGTAAGAAAAAACAGCTTTCAAGGCATGAAAAAAGAAAAACAGAACAAAATTATGCCTTAGTTTTTTTTTTTTTCGAATGAAGTCATTAAAGGGAAAAGCAGGCAGGCAAGCTCTAGTCAACAACAGGAGAGAACAGCCAAGACTGCACACTGTGAACTACATTGTTATTTAATTCAGCACACCACTCTGTCATTTTCTGAAACATATGTGGGTAATTCAGCAAGTCTAAGATCAAAACAATAAAATATATTGTCAGAGTACATTATTGAGGTCGTCAGTAGACATATTCCTGCAGAAACTGGGGAAATAGACATGGAGTGAAGCAAACCATTAAAAGGGAATTATGTGAACAAACAGCCAGCTTTACCAAACAGGAAATATTTATTTTACTGCTCTTTATAAACTTCTGTGTCAATACCAGAAATGTTTGCTAACTGCTAATTTGCTAATACTTTAGCTTGGAGTAAAAAATACAACGAGATTCTTGAAGTTTGACACCTTTGCTTGGCTTTTAATTTAATAATGATCATTTTGCTTTATACTTTTTTTTTCTCAGCAAACATTTGATTTTGTTTAATGTTTAAATTTATAAACATTTTTGCCCAAAACTGTTTCACAAAAACTATAACAAAAATATTGACAGTAGCATCAATATTAAGAGTCTAGCAGTTTGTAGAAATCCAAAAGTCTTCATCTTTGCCCGTTTACTGTATTTTGTGAAAATTTGAGTATATATTCCTGTGGCGCTATGTTTCAAACCTCAACTATAAGGAAGAACGTTACAGAAACAGCAACATATTGAATACTAGCAGCTAAAATTAGCTTTTTCCATATGGTTGGCCAGGTTAAGCCTTAGTATAAGAAACTCCTTCATCCCAAAGGAACCTAGAGTGGAGTCACAGCTCACCCGGTTCTGATAACTGATTTTGATGCCTTCCTGGATGCCTCTCTTTGAAGGTTTACTGGGCATATCCCACATGTCAGACCTCTTGGGGCAGACCCAGAAGGTGTATTTTATCTTCTTTGGAATAGGAATGGCTTGGGAAAACTTAGGAAGAGCTTTGGAGTTCACTGGAAAACAAAAAAAGTTAATTTATAGATAGATAAATAGATAGATAATCTGAGTGTTTTATAGTATGTTATCTGTATGTAAGATTTCACTCTTCTGAATAAAGATCAAGTTGATTCTTGGATCTGCTGAAGCTACTAAAAGTTGGTTTGTTTTAAATTTCTAACAGGATGTCATAAAAACACACATGTACACAAATATATTAAAAATAAATGGATTGCAGGGATATACATAAATGGTGAGTGTCATAGATTGTGAACCACCTTGAATAAGATGGACCTTCAGCATAGCTTGCAGAAAAAATAATTGCAATAAACATATAAATGCGTCACAGTGTTGAGATAACTTTACACAGAATAATTTTCATTTTTTATTGTAACTGATTTGAACATAATATTTCAAGGGGAGACTGTTGACTGTTTTTAATGAAATACATTATCATTCAGTTTTTGAATTGCAATAGAAAGTGTACAAACTTGAGTTTTGTTCTGTGTTAAAGCAATAACAATACTTTTTGCCCATCAACAGCCATGCTCAGAGAAGCAAATATAGAAAATGAAAGGATAAAATCAAACCAGAAGAAAAAGTCAAATTATTATTTTATGGTGTTTTTATCCTCTGTGCTTTATTCTGTGAACCATCTACACATAACTTTTACATTTTTAGACTTCAGCAACACATATTCGTATATGCACTTCAACAGTTCCTAATGCTTTCCTTTAAAAAATAACTTCTATATCCTAATTCTCAAAACTAAAAGCAGACAAACGCTCTTTATCAATTGTTTTTTTTTTTGTTTTTTTTAGTGCAGAATCTTTATTCCCTTTTAATATTAGAATACTATCATGTACTTTCTGTAAAATATTCTCATACTTAATTTTTTTATCCGAGATTAAACTCATGCCTATCACATGCACTGTGGGACAGTTTGGTCAGATATAAATGACTCTCTGCTTGACTGGCATTAACAGGCACATGGGGTTTTTACAAGCACAGTTCAATTTTAGCTTTTATCATGTTTGTCACTAAAACTTGTTTAAACCATTATTTTTAAATGACTTTTATCTATATACCCCCAAAGGGCCTCAATCTGGCACTGAAAGGCAGCATAGAACAATTTCTGAACAGTAGAAAATGGTTTCATTCTCAAACATATCAACTATTATCTTGCTTTATTTGATGGTCATGTCCACATGAGTAAATTGCAGGTTACAAGCTTTATTAGGATGTATCGGCTTTGACCTAAAAACAATAACAGAGAGAATAGAGCATTAACAGACAAAATGCTTCCACTTCTATGACCTCCCTGTTTATGTGCTTTTGTGGCTGGAGACACTGTGTAATGTGCTTACAGACAAATTAACAACAATGCTTGATTTTGAAGCAACAAAGGGTAGACATAAAAAAAGCACAAATTTAATTCTGTTCATTCACTGAAGCAAGTACATAACGTATCACATACAGAACCAACAGGCGGTTTAAATTTGTCTAAATTATCCTTTGTTTGCAAAATTGTGTTCGCAAAGTGATTGCAGCTCCATCTCGTGCTTTCAATATGTGTCGATATGAATTTATAGGGATAATGAAAAGACAAAAAAAATAAAATAAAAACTACAAAAAAAATGTTTTTCTCCATAGTATATCACAAATGGATAAACAGTGGCAAAACTATTATAAATTGGATTAAATGCTTGATAATAAATTTTTAAAAAGTGCAGCAAGTAATTGGTCCATGATTTTCTGCTGGACTAAAAGGCTCATTTCATCAGACTCATTAAAAATCTAGTAATTGAAAACCACTCACAAACCTCCAATCATGTTGCATACAAGTTGCTCATAATACACTCCAGCAAGTAGTAGCAAATAGGTGTTACCCTGTCATTTAGGAAGAATACATTTTTTTTTTATTTTGTGTTGAAGTTATTCCCTCTCTGAGGACACATATGGGCACATTCATGTTTCCCTAATCTCTGTCTTAAGATTGGAAGCATGCTTTGCACAGTTTGTGGGGCGTATCTTTGAGGTATACACACTTTATAAATGAGCCCTCTGAGATCCACATCTATGATCTGTGATGTCACATTGATGTACAGCCCGAAGCTGTTCTTCTCTTCCAATGGATGCGAAACTGACTGGGTGGATTTTCTAACCATCACTCATCCAGTGAAACTTGGATTGACACACATGCTTCTTGTTCTTCAGCGACTGTACACGATTCCCTCGGCTGTACCCACTTCAAATGTAGCACAGTCCTATCGATCAGTCAACCTCTGCACATCACTGCCATGTTATGTTGAAGGCTAAATTTGTTATTCAAATCTTAGCAAAACCATTGACCCAGAAGCAAATGTCAAAACCTCATATTCAGACATTTCTGTTGTATTGATCATATGGTCTTTTGATACTAAACTACGGCACAGTTGTGTCAAATTATTGTCTGATGGTGAATTAAAAGAAAAAAATAGTACTGCAAATATCATTTCTAATTTCCCTCTGGGATCAATAAAGGATTTTTGAATTGAATTGAATTTGAATAAGAAATTAAAAAAACAAGCACTTTACAATCAATAAGAAATAATAGTATAGTTAAGCATTAGAGTTAGGTGGTATCAATGTTTATTTTATGTCTCCTACTTTATTACAACTGACTCAAAAAACAATTTCTCTAAAGGGGAATTTTGGCACTGTTCACACAAAAACAAAGTATTGTAAATATATAAATATATATATATATAAATATACATATAACATACTCAGTGACTATGTTACCTTGAGTTGTTTCAAAATAGCTGTATCAATCACTTCAGCATGAGGACAGAGCTGCTGGGAGGAACTAGGTACAATAGGCGGTGCTTTGTATCAGCAAGCGTTTAGGCAGCTCCACACAGCTACCGCAGGAGATTCAAAGCAACACTCTGGATATGTTTTTGGTGAGGGAATGACATTATAACATGATATAAAGCTCAAAAATGTCAATTTTGCATAATACCACCACCACGTTTGACAGATTTCTGATGCAATTTTGTCAGTCAACAAAAAGTGCAGCAGTAGTAGTAGAGCAAGCATGTTGAAATGAAAACATTGCAGGGTTGCTGTTTATCCTTTAAAAATGCAGCATGTGTATAGTACTACAACAAGACTAACAGCTGAAGAAGAACTTGCATGCAAATAAAGTTTTGATTCATGTGTGTTTGAGATTAAATTCACCATTGAGCTTAGATGAAGTGTATTAAAAAAAGAATAAAATGCTGTTGGTATTTCTGAACCCACCAGTTCATCCAAGCATTACTTTAAAAAGCTGAATTCCACTTCCAAGTTACTACCAGAACTTACTTTCTCAATTATTTTTCACCCTGCCCTTAAAGAAGAAAAGAATGTTCTGGTTATGTCACCGTTTCCTTTTTTGTCCATTTCAAAATAAATTATACATCAGTGTGTCATCACAGATTGGGGCTAAAAAAACTTTTTTTTTTTAAATCATTTTTGGCTTTACAAAAGCAGACAGTGCTGAACACTCACTGATGCTGAAGACTGTGTCCAAGAGCAAAGAGTCTCTGGCTATTTACTTTCTTGTTGGTTCTCAAATAATCCATATTCAAGTTTTTGACACAGACTTAGGTTGATGATGTTTATCATTAGACGTCTGAAAAACCAGAGGTTGCTTCACCATTTTCAGTACCTAAAAGCTAAAGAATATATATTCATGAAATAAAAAAAATAAGTTAAATGCTGAAGAATGATATTTCCTCTCATCTAAACCAAAAGGTTAAAGGCTTTTCATCCATGAGTAAAACTGCTCTCCCCATGCATTTATTTATACTCTGGCTGTTATGGCTTTTTCAAGTGTCCCTACAGGGCTGTCTGCACTTCCAGCACCTCTCGACTCTGACGCACTTCCCCTGGTGGGGCTTGACTGCACCGTTGAGCATGGAAAGCTTGTCTCAGAGCACTCTGCCTTCTGCCTGGGGAATGACACCCTCAGAAAACACCTACATGAAAATGCAATTAAAAGCTTCTTTCTCTGAATAGTACAGCCTGTTTTAAGGGACATGTGGCAGGAAATGTAGTGTGAGAGCAACATGGCCCAAGATGGACAGAGACTGAGGGGCTAAGGCGGGGGGGTGCCATCTGCATTAGGCCATCTAAAACACCCTTTTTACATTTATCATTTCAGCACTCAGTCTTAATTTAAATGTTTATATTTCATGAAGGACACTGACAAGCACATAAACCATGTCTAAGCCCATATGCTATGCTAGGCCCCTTTGTGTGCAATCTGTACCTGTTTTTTAGTACCTATTTAGGACTTTTCAGGTAAAAATGCCTACCCTGTCCAGGCTGGAAGTCCTCACAGAGAGCAACTCTTCATTCAAATAAACTTAGGGCTACGGTTTGAACTGAATTTAGTGAAGGGTTGGGATTATGTACTGGTGTAAGTCAGATGATCTTAGTTTAAAACCCTACAGAAATTCTACAGGTAATAAACACTTTTTGAAACAAATTTACACTTTTAATTTAAATGAGAAGGGGCACAAGAAAGTTAACTTGATAAATATTTCATTTTAACTTTTTCTGTTAAGTATTTTAAAAAGTCTTGGAAGGGCATTTCAACCACGTGCTGTAGGTATTAAGCAGCATTTAATGTTCTTCCAGAGTGTGTGACTAATAAAATGGAAACTGACAGTCAATTTACAGAACATTAATCTTTATTTTTTTAAAGACACAAGCAATCTAAACACCTAATGGCTATTGCGCTGTAGTTGTTCTAAGTAAAAATAATGATTAGCTTGTTTCCCATCATTTTATTGCTGCCTCTCAAGTAACACGGGGCAATTTGTCACACACTGGCACAACACATGGGACAAAGGTACACTCCAAGCAAAGGTTAAAAAAAAACAAAAGCAAAATAGCAATATGATTTGGAAATCAACATCATTTATATAGGTGATGAAAGGACACACTCAAAAGCACAAAAAGACTTTAACGTTCAAGTGAATAACAATAAAAGGTGGCCCTCATGATCTGCCAACTGTTTGGAGAAAAACACTTAAATTTTGTGCAAAATTCAGGAGATAAAGGCTTCTCCAAGTGGTCCTAAGTAAATTGCTACTTTCCTAAAGCATCTGTGATCCAAATGTCATACCAAAAGATGATCACTGTTTAATGAATCGTTATCATCAGTTTTAGATTATACATGTTTTTTTTAAGATAAACAATGATTTGCAAACCCAAATAGTAGTAGCAGCCTAAATAAAAAAATAATATTAATAAAATAAAAATAGAAAAACTATAAGCCAGTAGATGCAATCCGTCTTTGCTTAACTAACAGGTAAAACTAACTGTTAGGTTTTGAGTCAAATCTCAAGTAGATTCTAACTCTATTTTTCTAAACTGAGCCTGTTCAAAGAACTACCTACATCAGGTACGATAATACCTGTTCATAGCATCTCCACATAACCCTTCTCTAAAAGGTCCGACCTGTCCCCTTAACTGTGCATTACAAGGACACGTCTGACCTTTTCTGTCACTCAGAGTTAAAACCTGGATGTTGGACGGTTAAAACAAAATCTGTAATCTTGACAGCTGTTTACTTATTTGGTGGCAAATGGCTTTCAGATCAGTACCAGCATTTTAATAAGGTTAAGAAATTACTTCATTAAGCATTGCCTACTTTGTTAAAAAAATAAAATAAAATCTGGTCCTTACATGAACCCATTTGTGTTTTTCTTTTTTTTAAATGATGTTTTGCTTATTAAATAAAAGAAACACACAGAACATAGCTTGGCCATGCACTATTTGAGTGCTTTTCAGTCTTTGAAAAGTATAATTATCAGGAAGCATTAAGAAGTCTTTTAGATGGGAGTGTGAAAAGGCATGAAGAAAGTTGTGATTATTTAAAATGACCATTAAAACTAAAACATTATGTTCTTATCACTGCATCAGCAACTCTATAAGGGTGCACAAAATCTAATTCTATACATCCTATTATTTACCAAATACTCTTATTGAATTAATGTCTCTTTAGCACAAAGAAGCCTTTTCGAAAATGTCTTACCATGTATGGTGTATAAGTGTATTTGCACTGTTTAGCATAAATGTTTTAGGATGAAGGATGGAATTACATTAAATTTAAACAAAGTATTTTGTATAAATCAAAGCAAATGATGCATTTACAAAAAAAAAAAAAACTACTCTCTTATAAGATTTGCTACATTTCTCATATTTGGTTTTACGTGGTCAGCTGTAGTAGAACACTATACCGTATAATTCATTTGCATAAATAAGAATTTGTTATTGCTTTCCTTTCAAGCAAAAATTTGTTTCCCCTAATTGTGATTGTGTTTACCCTCTTGTTGCAATGTGCAATATGCTTTAAAGTTCAATTCAAATATCCTCAACTGAAAATTACCATGAGCTTCTCTAATTGCTTAACATGGTAATTGGACTGAGGAAAAGGCACCCCCGAGATTCATTTAGGAATCTCAGATACTGAATTCAAATATAAAAGAAAAAAAAAAGGCTTTTCAGTCGCCAAAAGACATCTGGATGGCCTTGCCCTTAAAGCATATTCATAATTAATGTGCAAAGTCTGGAAGTCTAGTGGAAGGTGGCTCTTTTTTTCTTTTTTTTTTTTCTTTTTTGATTGAAAGGCCTTTCTGCCTTACCCAAACTAAATATGAAAAGAAGCTGTAAATTTAGCATGCAGGAATATGACATTTGAATTAGAGCATGTGGCATGCCTCATTAAAATTAAAGTACAGAGTCTGGATATAATTTGTCTGTGCATAGCCTTGTCACTAAATGCTTGGGACTAAAAGCCCATAGTACAGAATCATAAAACTTCATTACAAAAATCACGATTCTCAAGTACAACCATCCATCTCACAATACAGCGTCAAGGCTATTTAAACTTGGTGAAAATAAATACAGGAAGTTGCTCAAGTGGATTTGAGCCTTTATGAAGTAGCCAAACATTCATGTCTCATCTGCTAGATCAAATGGGTAAAAGTGTAGTAGGTGAAGTTGATGGTATTGAAGGTATAATAATAAGAAAAAAAGCTCCATAGACGGATGCCTTTTATGCCAGAGCTATAAGTTATTTTGAGAAATAATGGAGTGCAGCTGTTTGGGTAAAACCTTGAAAATAAAAAAAAAATATGCAGAGGTCTCATGCACTACTGAGATGTCACACTCATGTTCTGTGAATGACTCACTTATTACCTCATCAAATCATAGCTCGAAAATTGGAAATTGACCTAATTATAGCCACTATTGATTATCAATGGCAGCCATCTTGAAATTGATTGACCCCAAAATGTAAGCAATTGAGAATGTTAATCCAATGATTTGTTACTTAACGTTTCATTAAGATCAATCCCATGTTTCATTTAACATTTTGAGTTTAAAACAAATATACTACACAATGAGTAGCACTTGAAGTATGTGTTGTGGATGAATCTCACCTACACCAAATTTTAGACATACTTCTAGACATATCTTCAAAACTGACTGAATTGCAGCATTGTTTTTTTACATGTGGTGCCAATGAGTTGGCTGTGACTTGGGTGGTCTCCAAAAGTTAACTAGTTGAAAAGTTAAAATCCCAAATGTTCCATTTAACAACAAGTAGTTCATGAGATATTTTGCTAACAAAGACAGAGTGGACTGCAAGTGGTTTTGGGTGATATTTTAAATGTTTGCTTTCCACAATTTCAGACCAGTGTCACCTACCATGACACCACATTTTAGGTCAGTATCAGCAAAAAAAATGTGAATTAGTCATTTTTGTGTTTTTGAAGACCAGTTAGCTGTGGCAGCCATCTTGAACCAACCTGATTCTCTACGCAGTATTTCCTGCTTAGAATCTGTAAACACTAAAAAACACCACATGTACAACTGACTTATTGTAAAATAAACAATACAGAAATACTAATAGAAGTAAAAGTAGGAGAGTTTTACTCACTGACGAGTTGTGTTGAGTAGCTTGCTGTCTTGAGTTCTGAACTCTCCCAATGTCCAACAGGGAATTCCTACTGGAGGGGCTTTCCAGTTTAAAAATTATGACTTGCAAGTGGGAATTTCCACTTACCAGTACAACTGGGCTGCAGCAAATGTAGCTGGCAAAAACATTAACAGAGCCCTGCAAAGTAGGTTAGCCTCCTCTGCCCTCCCGTCCCTTCTTCTGTTATCCAGGAAAGTGACATCCGAGGATCGCCTGGAGAAGACCTCTGTGTGGCTTGCTCTGCAACTCTCACCATCCATAGGGCTTCTTATGCGGCATGACTGCCAAGTGTAATAAACATTTCCAAACTTAGAACATTAACCAAAAACTTAAAGCATCATCCAAAAGTTTGAGATTCAACCAAAGATTTCTGGCATGTGAAAAAAATGTTTTGCAAAGAAACAACAGCGAGATTTTACATAGCACATTTCACCAGCTGTTGGCTACTTTCTAATCCTGTGTACCTCCATCTAGTAGTAGGATGCTGTCATCTGTGAGTAAAATCAATGACATGCATTATGGGAGATATAGTTTATTGTAAATGCTAGCTTTAATGCAGCTTAAGGCTATGTTAAGACTTTATTATATATTTGATTAAAGATCTCACATGATACTCCATGGGCCACATAAAATGCCATGGAGGGCTACATTTGGCCCGCAGACCTTAAGTTTGACACATGTTCTACATCTTTTCATGCCTCAGATGGGAGTTAATCAAGAAGCATCATCCATCAATATCCCATTTGAGCAAGGGATTAGTTTAGGCAACCTTTGTGAAATTGAACAGCTGTTGTAGGAACTGCAGTACATCTGCTTCTGAGACTATCACAAAAAATCTCTGGCTTAATTCTGGTCAGGGTCACAAGAGGTCTCCAGTTGTATTTTTTTTTATTATTTTTTTATTTTTTTTATTTTAGTGTTTTGTATGTTTTACTCTTCTTTATTTTTACTTACTGCTTTTGCAGTTCTTTTAGTTTGAGGGTTTTTTTAAATATTTTTTTTATATTTTTGGCAGCATTTTGAACAAAAAAAGTATTTCATCATTCTTGCACTCTGTCCTAATCATGTTATGACAGAAAAAAGAAAAAAAGAACATATGCTGTCTTGAAGGCTACATTTTTTCCAACCCATTACTGCTGAACACCTCTGGATGAGTTGCAAAAACGGTACAAAACAAATTTAAAAAAAAAAAGGGTTTAAAAAGTGTTTTAAGCAGGGCACAATTTTGAGTGTGACAATTTGTATGAGAGGGGGGCACTTATTTGTTTATTTCTTTTCAGGAGGTAATACCATCCAATCCAGATATGTGAGGCTGGCTAAATTCTTAGAACTGATCCAGTATTTTTCTTGTTCTTGGTCTGCCATCCGTACTAAGGAATACACATCACAATAAATTACTCTATAGAGTCCATCAGTTCACATAACACTCAATCATTTTTTCTCATATATATATATAAACTACTTGCACTTTGGAGGCCTCTGCAAGAGAATATTTAAAATGAATATTTAGAATGTTTAAATGTGTTTTATCTGTACTTGAACTCATTAGCTGACTACTTAAATAGAACTAAGAGCTTCTAGTTATTTTATTTTAGATTCATGTAATTCTAATTTCTGTCCTCTATGTTCTTAGCAGAAGGGAAGAAAATGAAGGAACCTTTTAATATTTTCTCTTTTCTAATCCTTGGTACTAACACATATTTGTTGCTATACTTTTTGTATTTTGACTTAAAATATGTACATTTTTTTATTTTAGTCTTACTGGTGTGACATAAATGAAACATTATACATTAACTATCCACTCTATGAAATGTAATAACTTAAGGCATGCGATGCAAAGTATGAAATGAATGGCTATCTTTAATTATACCAAACGGCGCAGTTAGAGAGAGCTTTCTCTAGTACTTATTCAAACATGTTGATGTGTAACTTTGAAATATGCACCCCATGTTTTTGCCAATAAACTAGAGGGAATTTAAGTCACATGATTGACTGATAGGCTAACTGTTGGCAGTATAAGGTTATTTTTTCTGTTGTTCAACCTGGTAAATCCTTGTGAGATCACAGATATATTTTTCAAGGGGGCCTGGGGGCAACCAAATGTACAGGTTTTTTGGGGAGTGGGGTAAACTGGAATACCAGGAGAAAACCCATGCAAGCATGAGGAGAACATCCAAACACTACACAGAAAGACCCCAGGTCCAAACTGAGGATTGAACTCAGATCCTTCTTGCTGTGAGGTGTCTGTGCTAACCACTGAGCTGGTGTGCTGCCACATACTCTAAGTAAAGTAAGTAAACCATATGGCAAAATTAGATAAGCATATAATCTTGGAAAATATGTTTAGTTAGAAACATAGGAGTGCATTTTCTGAGAAACAGAGAGAAAAATAAGGAATAAGACAACTCCCAATAATAAATAGCAGGACTCAAGCTGGGCAGTGTGGCATAAACACTGAGCACACCATTTAAACACATGCAACTGGTAAAAGCTTTTAGAGTGGCCTGTTTACCATTTATGAACTCTATTTTTGTTTTTTATTCATGTATATGTAACTTAACTAATAAATTTGGCTGTTTTCTTGGCCAAACAAACACGTGGTAGTTGGCACCTGTTTAACAATTTTATCTTTTGTTTGTTTCCTAAATTAAAGACAATTTACCCATTAACTAAAATAAAATAATAATAATGTGAATAATAGTTTAGAATTTTACACTGACAGCTCTTTGTCATTGCAATGAGTTGCTTTAAAGTAGACACACAGTATTATGCTTTCACATCCTTCTTTTCACATTTAAATCATTCAGTTGGGGTCTATATAAATTGGAACTGCAATGCTTTGGTCTGAATTCCTCCTTATTGTAACTCTACAAGCCCCTCATTCACATCTTTTCTGATGTGTGCCACAAAGCAGCTCGTTTTGATGTTCCATCTCCATCCCTCCATCTCTAACTTCTTTTGCTTATCCGTAGTCAGGTCGTGGAGGCAACAGGTCCAGAAGAGAAACCTAGACATCCCTCTCTCCAGCGACACTTTCCAGCTCCTACTGGGGACCCCAGGGCATTCTCAGGCCAGAGAGGATACATAATCCCTCCAGCAAGTACTGGGTTTCCCCTTGGGCCTCCTACCAGTGTGATGTGCCCGGAACACCTCTAAAGGCAGGTGTCCAAGAGGCATCCTAATCAGATGTCCGAACCACCTCAACTGACTCCTTTTGATGTGGAGGAGCAGCAGCTCTACTCCAAGTTCCCCCCGGATGATGGAGCTCCTCACCCTATCCTTATGGCTGAGCCCGACCACCCTACGAAGAAAGCTCATTTCAGCCACTTGTTTCTGGGATCTTGTTCTTTCGGTCATGATCCATGCCTCATGACCAGAGGTGGGGGTTGGGACGAAGACAGACCAGTAAATCGAGAGTTTTGCCTTAGCTCTTTCTTCACCACGACTGACCGAAGCAACGCCCTCATTACTGAGAACGATCCATCTCCCACACAATCCTACCATCACTCATGAACAAGACACCCAGATACTTAAAGCTCATCCACTGAAGGCAGAGACTATCCTCCGACCCTGAGGGGGTATTCCACCCTTTTCAAGTCGAAAACCATGGCCTCAGACTTAGAGGAACTTACTTTCATCCCAGCCGCTTCACACTTCACAACTGCCCCAGTGCATCTTGAAGGTGCAACAGAACCACATCATCTGCATACAGCAAAGATAAAACACTGTGATTCCCAAACCAGACACCCTCCTCTTCACAACTGCACCTTGAGATTCTGTCCATAAACGCTACAAACAGGACAGCCCTGACGGAGTCCAACACACACTGAGAACAAGCTCAACTTTGTGCCAAGAATGCAAACACAGCTTTTGCTTTGGTTATATAGGGACTCGATTGCTCCTAGTAGCAACCCAGACACTCCATACTCCCGTAGCACCCACCACAGAATTCCCAGAGGAACCCAGTCATAAGCCTTCTCCAAGTCTACAAAACACATAGACCGGAGAGGCAAACTCCTACGACCCCTTAGCAACTCTGCAAGGGTAAAGATCTGGTCCACTGTTCCACAACGCAAGCCACACTCTGGTCCACTTTTTTAAAAATGAGAACCACCACTCTGGTCTGCCATTCCACAGTTGCCTCAGTCGTCCATGTGATGTTGAAGAGACTTGTCAACCATGACAGCCCCACAACATCAAACATCGTTTTGATTCTGTTTCTTTAAATTCAAACAAGGTGCATCATAACCCACCCCCCTCCAGCTTCCAAACTGCTTCATTCAAGCTCAATAGTCAGTGTAATGTCTATCTAGTGCAGGAATTTTATTTATTTAAAAATTAAATAAAAGATGTCAATATGTCAACAACAAACGATTTGTCCATTCAGCCTTGTTGGAGCCAGAGTTTGACCCTTTTCTTTATTTCTTGTTCATATAAACACAATATTAAGACAAAACATTTTCAATTTAGTAAGTCTGTAAAGAAGAATGTTGAAGCAGTTTTTTTTTTAATTAAGGCCTGATTTTTTTTTTATTTACTTTGCAAAAAAGGTTTAAATGTAAATCTGTACAAATTAGCACTCTGACTTTTTGTTAAAGAAGAAAAAAAACCTCTTCTTTAATGAATAGAGGTAGAAAGAAATTAAGAGTGGGATTAAAGCAGGAGTATTTTACTTACGTGAGGATTGCCTTGCAGTCTCCCACACAGAGGTCAATGTGTGTTAGGCTGCCAACATTATATTTTGAAACATGACGGCTGCGTTAAAGGAAGGCATGCAGCTAATGGAGACAAGCTCTTTCCATTCCAGCGCCATCTGTTTTACTGAACGATGCTGCTCACAGCTGCACACATGCTGAAGCTGAGCCTGGACAAACCAGAGAACCTGTGAAGTTCTAAAACAAACTTGTAACAAAGGCAGCATCCATCAGTTCAGATCTGAGAAAAAAAAAAAAGAAAAACAAAAAAAAAAGTTTACATTAAAGCTGACAAACAAAAATTACAATCACTCATTTTGATGTACAATTTTTAAATCTTCCACTTATTTAAGCTTTCCTACAAAATAAATGAAAGCATTCAACAGAAGCTGTTGATTTGGTCAGAGGGATTTGCCACAAAGCCATCCTTCAACATGAAACATTTATTTCTCCTAATTCTCCTTGCAAAACCTTTGAGTGGTAATAACACGTTTCTTTCCGCTTGGTCGTGCCAGACGAGCGACAGAAAGACTGTAGGCCATAATTATCTTGTTTGTTCAGAGGCCCACTGCTTTTTATTATTTAAATCTCCTAGGGCTGTGAAAGTGCTGGGAGGCAATTCTTCCTCCAATTTTTTCGCCATGCTGTGTTAGTCAGTGTTAATGCCGCTCTGTAATTTTTTGATGCTCTGTTTGCACAGTGTTCATCAAGAATGTGAGCGATGCCTCAAACAAGGAGAAGAAGAAATGGCACGTCAGTGTAAACAAATAACTTGAACAAATTGCTCTACACAGACATAAGAACTCATGATAAAAGACATCAAATCTCTCTGTTATTAGGAATAATCAAGAATCGCATTGGATGCACGAAGAATTGATTGCCTTCAACGGGGTAAGCTCTAACCTTACAAAAGCAGCTGCAATTTTCCTCTGTCCTTCAGGCAGTCCAAGTAATTGTCCTTGAGCAACATTTTTCACATTTATTTTACCAATCTGCACGTGTGTCAGCATATAAGTTGGCCACGTGTCCTAAAAATACTTCTACATTTCTCATAATCATTTCAACAAGGGCATCAATTATCTTTATTTTTCAGTTTATTGGCACAGAGACAGTTAACAATGACTTTAAGTAAAACATATGGCAGTATGGCTAATAAGTGCTTCAACAAGTCTTTTAAAATTTATCGACAACATGCAGTGCATTGGTTTTTCTTATTTGCTTTTTTTAGCTTTATGTTGGTTCAAAAGGTGAAACACTATGGAAGCATATTGCTGCCGCCCAAACAAAAATAAAACACAGCTATATCAACTTAGAAGTGATTTATTCATGGTTTCTATGTGTTTCATATTATAAAAATGTATTTTTATCTTCTCAGAAAACATTTGACACGTCCAATATAAATGTTTTGATGTTATCCCAATGCATAATTATCACATTATGAAATAAAAAATAAAAAAACTTTCATGTTTCAACAATATGCTTTCATGTAACTACATTCTAAAAACTGTGATAGAGTAAAGGCTCCCACATACTCGGGCGTACTGTGTGCGGTCCGTGAGCCGCGCGGACTCCGCGCATATTGTCCGCG
>JARVJO010000082.1:16317310-16353305 GCA_031762555.1 Cynodonichthys magdalenae
GCCTCTCTCATCTTTTTAAGTGGGAGAACTTGCACAATCGGTGGCTGACTAAATACTTTTTTGCCCCACTGTATATATTGTGTTTATTTAATTGAAAGAATTATTTCAAGCAGGTTTCAGGTTTTTCAGGTTTGTTCTTTCACGTTTCTGTCTGAAACCTGAAAGAAGTGCCTTTCAGGTAAAGGACAGCAAAGCTCTGAAAACGAAATGGGATATGGAACTTACAGATGTTTTTATTGTGCAAACAGACTATCACTTCAAAACTGCACTGTCTTCATCTACTTTCTTTTATTCCTTCAAAGTCAAAAATGAAAGCATTTCTCCTGCCAGAAATGCAAATTTATGCAGCAGAAATTCTTCAAAATGACATCAGATCTTTGACTAAAAAGAAGTGCACAACAGGTGTTCGAGGCAAATTTAGGTGGCTAGGATAAGGTTTGTGATAAGAGCTGTTTTTCTGCTATCATGACTACAAAACACTCACACAAATAAAAAAGATGATAACGCATAATACCCCAGTCTATTGCAACAAAATGAGATAGAAGCACACTAAAGATTATTTACATTAGTCTTCAGGTTTTGCTTTGGCTTCTTCTACATTCTGAAGTAGAATCCAGGAGTTATATATTCAGACAGAACATTATTCTATATTACCTTTTTCCGTGGTGGGCACTAAAAAGAAATACATTTGAAAATCCATGCCTAATAAATTATGTTAATGTGATTTTTGAGGTCAGGTAAGTGGGTTATCAAAATAAGCCCTTGCAATAGACTTTGTGCTCAATCCCTCTCTCTTACCTCTGAGACATCGGTTCTTTTTTTCATTGGATTTAAGATAAATTTCCCATATAAAATGTTTAAAAAGTTCAGGATTTCTTTCAACTGAACAAGTTAAAGATGAGGTCATTTTTGTACAAATATCTCTTGCACCACACATTTATTTCAGCAAGCCTCATTAGCTATATCGGCATAGACATTTAAGTTTAATGTTGTTTTGGTCCAATTAGTTAAGTTTCAGTCAAATCACCACTTTTAATTTGACTGTAACTAATTTGCAAGTTCAAACAACTATTCAAAGGAGTTCAATTAGCAAATGCAAATGAACCAAATTAAATGAAATTTGGACAAGAAGGGAACTTCTTTCAAGACAGCACAAGTCAAATTTGGAATACCCTGTCTTACAATTTAAAAGCAACAATTTTTAGGTTGAATCAAAATGTTGATTGAGACTCTGTCATTTTAGACAACTTATGCCATGAAAAACAAGGCAAACACACGGGTGTAATTTGCATAAGCTAGGTGTAAATTTTTAAAATGTTACCAGCATGCTAAAATACAATGACATGAGTTGCCATATGCCAGTGACAGACAATTATTTTGTATCTGGACAGACTTTTCAGTGTATGCCAACATGTTGTTGATAAGGCATGAGATCTATGCATGTATTGAGTAGGGTGTGTACAAATACACACATATTACCAAATTTATTTGAATGTAATATGATAAATTTTACCCCAGAAATCATCCATAAAGTGGGGAAGGGGGTGGGTAGTATAATACACAACAGTAAATTTTGACTGACTTTTTTAACCACAATAAGTTTCAATATTTCCTTGCATATAACTGAAATATTCCCCCTCCTTCTCATTGTAAGTCGCGCATACCGAAGCATATAAACCATAGCTGTTTACACAATGGAGTCAGAATAGGGAAAAACTTGTTTTCTTTTTCTTATTGACAACAGCGATGTAAAAAAAAAGACTTGGACTTTAGTTGCTTGTTTTTTCAGTGACACATGGAACCAGAAACTTCCACTGCTTGTCCTCCACAGCTCTACAGCAGATCATACCCACACAAGTGTGTCTCCCTAAAAATGTTTCCCCATCAGAGGGTGCAACGCAAAGGCTGTCTGAAATGAGTGGTGGCTTCATGCATGATGATTCGATTTTTTATGTTATTTAAGCTAATAAAAATACGGTACATGTAAGTTAGGATGTACAGTGCCCTGAGGTGACAGTTGCTGTGACTTGGCACTAGTTGAGTTAGGTGATAGTATTTACACTGGCTCCGCATGGTGGCACAGGTCAGCGGTGAAAATTTGAATTGATATTTAGGTCAATGATGGCACTTTTTTAAAAAGATATTTATCCTATATATCCTGAGCTGCACAAGAGTCAATCTGCGAAAGATCAGGTCACACCAACAGGAAAAGGAACAAGCACATCTGTATTTTTAAATAATTCACCAAAGGCAGACTAATTTTGTCAAAATCCCAGCTATTAATAAATATATGGATACATGTATACACAAATGCTATCAAAATGTATTGTTCTCTTTGGGAAGCAGAAGGGAACATGTAACGTGCAGCATATGTATACATACGATACACGTGAATTTTGAAATCAGAAGTTTCAAAAAGATGTGTTTGGAGTCTGTCACATTAATTATTTTGCTCTGACTTCCACATTTATCACTGGATTTATCACGTGATGTCGCATTTTCTACACGATTCTCTGACCTTCTCTGTGCTTCGCACCAGAGCGGACCTGAGCAGAGCAGAGGCTGTATAAATTGGGGTGCAAACGAAGGGCTACGAACTGTGCACCACAGCGGAGCGGAACCGGATCTAGTGTAAATTAGGGGTCAAGCATACTCACAACTTATGTCTAACATATGAGCAACTTACTTGTAACATATATAAGTTATATTACACATTTCCATAGTAGTATAATCTATATTATGTATATTCACAAAGAGGAATCTTAAGATTGCTTCAACGCTGCATATCAATTTAATTTGTTGGCGATTTATGTGAAATAATTTTACATAAACAAAAGCTGTTCACAAACAACATCAGTACCAAATAGTAGCAATGTAATACAAGAATGTATAGGCATATATTTAGCACCAAAATGAAGGAAATTTGTTTGAATATTTTTATTATTATTTTAATATTTGTATTATTATTTTAACTATTCTTTTTGGTAATATATCTTATTCATGTGGAAAGTGTGTTTATTTCTACGTAAATGGTACCAAGTTTGTAAGGGAAAACGTTTTTGTGGCTTGAACTGCAGAGTTGAGTGTGTGGGTTGCCACCATGAAAAAGCTTGCCAAATCATCCCTCTCAATGCCCAACAGATTATTATACTATTGACTTTTGTTTGGTGTTGCTAATTGGATTGGATGATTGAAGTCCTAAGAATTAAGACATATTGTCAATTTATCTATTTATTCATTTAGCAAACAGGGGAAATCGGTAGCAAGTAAAAGAATCAAACAGCCACAACAGCTTGGCACCTCCTCCTCATGCTGCTCACCAGCTTGGTCACACACTGCTGTGGGACAGAATCCCATTCTCATCCAGCATTTGTCATAATTCAGCCAATGTGGTTTTGTTGGTGTTATGCGCCACAGTATCATTTTTAGGAATGAGTGTCTGCTTGATTAACATGTTCTCTGTTTTCAGACCTGATTGGCTTAAGAAACTTGAAAGGAATAAGCTCCTCATGTTAAACAGTGGAGAGGTTGGAGGCTGATGGAGTTGGATTGATGTCTGCTGGTTACTGGTTTTGCATTTTGCCTTCTGACTCTCTTCTCCTTCCTTTGACTATTGACACCAACTTTGCACCATGTTATTAGTTATGGGTCTTAACGGTCCTGCTTTAATGTTTTATGTGCTAAAATTTAGTTTGTTGATTATACTCTAAGTGGGACGATTCAATTCTGACAATCAATTTATTTTCTGGTTTGTGACTTTCTCCCACTTTTGTTTGTTTTGGCCAGGTCTCCCAACTCTGGTATTCTGTTTGTTATGCCTGTTTGTATTAACATTAATTCAAAATGCAGCAGTCATCTGGACTCCATATGTTATGTATCCTGCTTCTGTTATACAGACCATAATAGTGGTCAATCTGGAAGGAACAGCTCAACCTAGCTGACCCCACAGCTGTTCAATAGGGTCGATGTCAGGACTGCTCACAGGTCATTTCACTCTTTCCACCTCCTAATTCTGGAAGTAGTCTCTGATAAACCCCACTCTGCAATCTTGAATGATTAAGTTTGGTCCCTAACTGTGAAGATATCTAATTGTCACTGTTTGATCACAAGTGCTGACAATCATGAATCCATCGGGCACATGAGTGCCAGTATCTGGGTACCAGGAGCACAAAACAAAAGTCAATAAGATATTTAATATTGACTAAGAAAATTTGGTAAGTTTTCCATGAACAACAGTCAAATGCTAAATATTTCTCAACCCCAAAATACCTTTACCTTAATGTGTCACCATTTAAAGCAGGGGTGTCAAACTCATGTTCGCCAAGGGCAACATGGGGGATATGGTGGTCCTCAAAGGGCCAGTTGTAATTAACTGTGATGTTTCATATTTGACTTTGACTAAACACAAATCATCACATTTGTCATCTCATTGCTACTTATGAGCACCACTAACATTAACTGAGCTCTACGTGGTATTTCCTGCATAGAAACAGTGTTGTAACACATCCTCTTATAAACACTGAAAAACTACATGTTCAACGGACTTAATGTGAAATAAATAATACAGAACAAAGGAGAGTTTTCCTCACTAATCTGTTGTGGTGAGTAGTTGTCGTAGTAGTTGTAGTTGTAGCTGTCCCATTTTTGGACCGGGAATATCTATGCCTAATCAACATGCATTATGATGGATGTAATTTATTGGCAATGCTGGCATTAAAGCAGCTTATTTTGAGACATTAATACAGGGCTATTCAATTATAGTTGCTTAGAACAAACAGTTCAAGGGCAGGATAGGTATTATTCTTTCAAATTTTAAATCTGTTTATTTTGTTGCATTGAATAATAAACATAAGGTTTACCAAAAAAATTTTATTTCACAAGTGATAGGAAATCAACAGGCTTTCAAACACATTGTAGAATGAGCATTGTTACAATAAAGTAATAATTGACCAACACAAATTTTCTTACTCTGTTTATTTCAAAACAGAAGTTTTACCTAACGTGTAAAAAATTATGTCAAATGACTACTTACTAAACATTTATTTTATCTACCTAATTTCTTGTTGACTTCACACTCATCAGTACTAAAAATCAAAACAATAAGAAAAAAACTGTGTTGAAATAAAAGGGCATAATTTAAGCATCTTGCAGGCTTTCATCTGTTTTGGCTCCATCCCATCAAAGGAGGATGTGACAGCACTGACAACAACCGATTTGTTGAAATAAATCATTTCTTATTTATTGGCAGTATCCTATTGTTTGATGGAAAATTCAAATTGCCAAACGTGCCTATTTTTATTTTTATGTTCTGTTTGAACCCGCGAGCCGGTGCAGTTTTAGAAACATCTAACTAGATTAAGAGGTGAGTGCCACATAACTCTCTCATCCATGACTACCCGTCTGAAACACAGAAAGAGGCCATTTCTATGGAAATGCAATGTTTACACGCATGGGAGAAGTCTATTATCTGCCATTTTGAAAATGCAATGTGCACATTGCTTCCTAGGGTTTCCACCTCATAATGCTCTCAGCATTTTTTGTTTTCCTTTTTTTTTTTTTTTCGTGTGTTCATGCAAAGAAAAAAAAACAAATGGTGTTAATGCCTTTGTGCCTGATTGAACACCAATCTTCCCACTCTCCTCCATGTTTTATTTTTATTTTTTTCAAAAAAGATGTCTCACTTGTCTTCCTAAAAGTGCTTCTTTCTGAAGCTGAATTGGGCCTTTTCACCTTGAAAGCATTACAACAGACTTGGAAAAATTGGTCGCTTTTTGTTCCACTTTAGCAAGGTGTGTCAGGAGTTCAGCAGTGTTTTATGGAGCGTGAAGATACAGAGGAAGCGTTGTGTACATTGCTGAAGAATAAAGAGATATTAATGCTCTGACAGTGCCCCTGATTGCTTCAAAAAAATAAAAAAAATCTGCCATGACAGAAGCTCTTGGTATTACTCTGATGTGTAGATTCAGCCAAAAGTGTTCCAAGAGGCAAAACAACAGCTTTGAGCCACAAAAGTCAAGTCAAACCCACAAGAGAACTCATTTGGTTGAGATAATTTTTCCCATGGGGCTTGTTTATTGTGCCCATAACAAGTGGGGCACTGAGGGTGTTTTTTTTGCCTTTTAAATAAGAGACACACAATGTTATTTCAGAGTTAGTGCAAACTACCATCATTAAAAAAAAAAAAAAAAGCTGAATTAATTTGTTAATATACAATTTCTATTTTAGTGAATACAAAATACATATTTAGTTCACATATTATAAGTGACAAAACATATTATTTTTATTATTGACATACATAAAGGTCTCCTGATAATAGCAGCTTCCCGCATAGCAGACATGTGTGGGCCAGATCTGCTGAGCTGATGGCTGGCATGGCAAACGCTTTGTCCACCAGGTGTAGGTGAGATCAATGATGGCACTGTTTTTAAGATGGCATGCCACAAATGGCCCAGTTGTGAATTGGTCTGTGGTGCTGGCCCATGCATGGATTACCTCTGTCAAACAGCATTTGGGCCACCACAGGGCCGTCATTCTTTGTTGTATCTGGGCCGTAGAGATGTGACATTTATGAATGATCCGAATCTTTTGAACGGCTCCTTACAATGAATGGTAGGAACCGAGCTGCGGACAGTAAAGAGTTGTTCCTAGTTTTATTGTTTTTCTCTCTTCACAGTATCTTTATTTTTTCTCCCTTTACCACAGAGACAATTGTTCTTCCTTCACTTTTTCATGGAAAACTGTCTGAGGGGTGGAGTACAGCAGCTTAGGGGGGAAGAAGGAAGTGGGAATTACATCATCAACAACAGATTTACAGTAAGATTTACAGATTTACAACAAGATGTATAATTTGCTTAAAATGTGACTATTAAAAATCAGAACAAATATTGTGTGTCTATCCATAAACTATCTTGAGAACCACTGGATACATTTTAAGAAAACTCTCAAAAAATTTAAAAAAATAAAAAACAAAGAAAGAAATCACTGGCTGAACTTCTAAAACTCATTAACATGTGAAGTCAACCCAGTTCAAGACAGTCACCACTGCTAATTGTCAGAATCAGTGTGTTTTGAGTCTTTTGTATTTTGATTATTGTATTTATATTCTGTAATTCTTGTGTTTAAATCCTTTAATTTTATCAACCCTGCAAGGTCAAAACCTTGAAACTGTGACACTAATCAACATGAGTCAACACAAAAAAGGCTATACTGTAGATATTTAAAAAAGCAAATCCTAATCAAAGTAGCATGATGACTGGAAAACCTATAAGTAATTTAACATATTCATTAAAATAAGCTTAATTTCTGTTCAATAAATGTTTCAAAAGTTTTTACACCAAATTAAATTTGTAACATGGACAATGGCTAAAAATCTGCAGCACCATGTGGCTTCCTGTTGCACATTTAGAAACATAGTAGGTTTACAAAATCTGTCCCCGTGCAGACGACCATAATCACTTTTCAAATATCCAAAGCACACACAGACTCACAAGGTGACCAAACTCCCGGTCAGAGCTAATGAATTCTAAGATGTTTGGCTGAAATTCTAAGGGTTGAGCAGACCAGGCTTTCAGGCAGAGGTTTGGCAGTTGCATACGTGTTTGGACTCAGTGGTCAGGACACATGTCTATTTTCCCTCTCAGTAAAGCTGGCCATGGCTGGTGTTGGACACACTGTCACACACACCATCTGTTACCAGCAGCTCTCCTGGCTTGAGCAAACATGGCTGCACGTAGGTAATGGTGCAGACTAAAATTCTGACCTTGACACTGTCTCCTTTGTGTGACCAAAGGTAGATTGATGAGAGCTGGTAATCCCTTTGATTTGGGTTTGTGTGACATGGATACCAGATTCCCTGGGTGCCTGGAAACCTGTTTGTGTTTTAATGAGGGAGGAGGGTGTTATTGCAATCCTGCATTAAATGTCATTACATATATTTCACTTTAGAATGCTGATTCAGTCTGCCTTATATTTGTTTTTGTCTGCAGTTAAATCCCTTTGAGGTTAATGGAGTATAAAATTGTAATTTTACAATTCTAATGACCTCACGTATGTTTATTATCAGTGGGTTCTTGTAGGTATTTTTTTTGTAATATATTATTTATTCGGCTGATTTTATTATTATGATAAGCATGGTGTTCCTTGTATTTTTCTTTATCTTGTCACTTCTTCTGTAAAGTTGGCCTCTGTACCACCAGTTTGTTTCTCCTCAGTCATTTTCTGCTCCTCAGCCCCACCCACTCACACCTGTTCCCTATCACCATTAGTCTCACCTGTCTCCACTTCTCCCAATTCATCTGCTGTCTGGCTTTGTGCTTTTTGCTCTGTCCAGTTTTACCAGCATCTTCATATTCTGTGAATTTGTAAATTTTGTTGTCATATCAGCTTTCTGTTTTGTTTTATGTTATTTGTAACAAATAAATACAGTTTTTTTAACTTGACCTCCATGTGTTGGCTTGCATTTCTTGGTCCATCTCGACTTCAAACTGTGACAAATACTTCATGATAAGACTCTTGAACTGCCTGCTTTTTCTTCTAGATATGTTTTGTGAGTCACATGCAAGATTTTAAAAGCTTGTATCCGTCGGTGTAACTGCTATGATGTTTACTTTAAACTAATAGAATTGACCAACAAACTTTTATAAAACTTGTAATAAACATAATTTGTGTAGTCCAAAACTCAATGACAGTCTGATACTTAATATGAACTAAGTTATCCTAAAGGTTTTGAGGATAATCTACTTTTTTATCCTAAAATATTCAGACTTCTTTGTAGCTTTTAGTTTAGTTGGAAGTGCTGAAATATATTTACACTGTTTACTCATAGAAGAAAATCACTACTTTTACTTTTAGCGTGTTGGTTTTTGTGATGCATCATATCTGCAGCATACTTCAAAGTTGGTATTTGTATTGCACGCTTCCCTTTTTGTCCCTTTTTTGTTAGTAGAGCTACAAAAAATTGGATACTTTTCTGTTTCTGTTCTAGTTGGAAAAGAAAAAAAAATAGCACCTATGCATAACAACACTACATATACTGTACATCATAGTACATTGACAAAGAGACAAGATTGTGTAATGCTAATGCTGTGTTCATTTTTAGTATATTTCAGGTTTCAAAGTTTCAATGTAAAAAAACACATTTTGCTGAAGTTCATGCTACATTTATTAGATTATAAGATGTCTTTTACAGCTACATTTCTTAAGACATCTGAAAACCAGAACATTCACAAAAATGGAGAGTTAGTTATTTTTGAAGGATTTCCAAAATCAAAGATTTGAAATATAAAAATGTCAAAGTCAGTATCTAAATCCTTCAATTATTTTGACTTTTTTGGGGGGGTAGGGATAAAGTTAAGACTCCTCCAAAACCACCATACTCAGGAAAAAAACATAAACAAAGGAAAGGTCACCACATCAGTTTAAGCAGAGATGTTGCCAGAGGGAAAAAAACTGTCTTGAAATCTTAAATTTCCTTTTGTCAGGTGGATGAGGTTCATCCACTTCAATCGACTCTCCTTTCTTTACACTCCCTTCATCATCTGCAATTACAGTATTATTCAATCCGCTGCCGTCAATGCAGTGCCAAAAATGGTTTAATCGAACCCCTTAGATCGATAGCACCCGATACAGCCATCCCATTCTTTTCTCACTGTGGGGCTCTGCATTTATAATGTTATTGACCATATTGAGCAGAATTGGGTAAAAGGAAGGGTGAGCATAAGGCAGCCCGCAGGAATGAAGGGCCATTTCTTTACAGATTAATTGTATTTATTTATTTAAACATTCTGTTAAAGAATGAATATTGCCCTGCCCTTTTCATGCCAGTTATTTCCACTAATAGTATTATGAGCTGAGAAAAGATGAAGTTACATCTGATTTGGTCAAATCCTCCTGCATTATTGGGACATCTGGCTATTGCTAGCACTTGTTAAACATGTTGAAGACAATTTTCACCTCCAACATCAACATTAAAATGCCAGATGTTTAAATGAAACTGTTGTGCAATGTGCAGAATATCTGTTAAGGGTTATGCTCAGCTACCACTCCAGTTTACTCAATTCAATCAAGTTAAACATGACTTTTAAGATTTTTATTTTGCTGTGTTGTGTTGGTTTACTGACTACCTTAGATCACAACCAGGACAGCTTTTCTGCCAGTGTCTGTGTGTTTGTACAGTCAGCAAAATATCCCATGAATCATTGCGCCTCTTGTAATGAAACTTTCAAGAAGTAATAATTGGCTGTACAGCTACAACAGATCAAATTTTGGAGTCAGTCTGATACAAAATGGACACTACAGCAAAATGTACCAAAAATATTATCCCTCTGTCAATTTTAGAGATGTTGAGAGAAAATTTGGGGTGGTTTTCGCTGAAAATGGGCTTTAACTTGTACTCTTAGCACTCACTTATCTAGCAACATCTGCATTAAAAACTGTCATTTCCTATTAGTATCAACTGTCTGTTAGTAATGAAATTAATGAAAATATGTAATGAAACTCTGAACAGCTTTTAAAAATAGGGATTGGTTGGACATTTAGGACATTTACAATTTTTGCTCACCAATTCTAGACTGAAGCCACAGCCGACTGACTTAAAACACAAAACTAGTGTGAGCTCTGATTTTGCACTAAGATTTGGAAGGAGCATCTTCTAACACTTACTTCAGGCACAAAACATTGATCAACATATTTGTCTGAAACTTCAGCAATAACGTTCAGTGTTAACACTATTTGCCTGTTAGCAAAGTATCTCACAAACCTCTGGAAAAACACAGAAACTGTCATATAGGTGTGTCTTGTTTTATGAATATATTTCTTTGTGCATTTTTGGATTTTTTCAGTGTTTACCATATCATTCCTTGCGTTTTTGTTTTAATTCAGTTCTCAGGTTTGGATTCTGGTCTGTGTTCCTTTTTGGTTTCTTGTGCTGGTTTCTGTTTTATTTTTGTGTTCCCTGTGTTATCTTTCATTCATCCCTATGTATGTTTCCCTAATCATCTTGCCCCGCCCACTCTCACCTTTTCCAGTTTGTTTCCTCACCAGGTGTTTGCCTGCACTTGTGGGTTCAACCACCAACCATTGTAGACAGAAAGTAAATATAAGATGTGTGTGCATCTGATTAAAAATAGGAGTCAACTCATCTCAAGATGGCCAACGCCTTTTTTATATTTCCCAAATTCAAATGTACAAATATTTAGAGATCTGAAATTGAACAGGTGAACTGATATGTTCAAGGCACAAGATGGAACAAAGAGAAAAAAGAAACCTAAAACATTCACCCAATTCTGCAATTACAATCAGAATTTGCAGGCTTTCAAATGAAGAGCTGACTTTGCTTTCTTTTATTGCTTGCATTTTAAAACAGATAATTTTCAACAAGATGTCTTTTAAACACAGTGAAAACAGGCTTTATTTCCTTTTCTTTTAATTTTCAGCAATGAATAGAATATTTTGACAGCAGTAAAACAATATGTATAAAATAGTATGACTGTGAGTCTGTTCAGCTGGGTCATAGTAGAAAGCCAGTCTAGGAAACCCTAAAAAAATGTTTTAGCGTACATTGATAGAAAAGATGGTTTGTTGTTTCAACGTCTGATTCACAGAAAAAAAACAAAAAACTGTTATGATCAATATTGAATATCATTCTTAGCACTTCATTGGATGAATTTCAAGACTTTGAAATGTACTTCTTGGACGTACAGGACATGTAAGGTATTGTTTATCCCATTTTTTAACATTTGTTTTAGATAGTTTTTTGAATATTAGAGTTTCTATTTGAACATATTGAGTATAGACTATTGATGGGATGATTGTGTAGGAATTTGTTTGGTTTTTCTTTAAGAAAGTCCTGTTCAATCAACTACCATAATAGCCTTTCGGGCGAAACTTGAACCACACCAAATTTAAGTCTTTGTCTTCTGTGTTTGTCATATTTGGAGGAAATCAACACTGGATGAATAAAGACATTTGATCAATAATTCTATCATTTGAAAACTTCTGTTCCATTTACTTGCTAAACGGTTGAATATAATCAAATATCCAAGGCAAATCATCAAACAGTCAAACTATGTTGGAAAATGCACCTTTTCCGAACTTACAAACACTTTATATCATCGAACCAACACTATCATAAAATAATAAAGCACTGGCACGAGCGGCAACATGCCATATGCATTCATTTAAACATTCATTTTCATTTGCAGGTGTATGCAAAACAATTCAAACGTTTCCTTAAAACGTTCAGTTCAGCACAAAACACTCCCTACTTCATAAAGCTGGTTTCCACCACCCCCACCCCCGTCACTCCAGCTGCCTGTGAGATGTAACGTGCAGATTTGTGGCGGGGGTTAGTTTGTCTCAGGGCAGCCGGGTGGATATAGGAGGGGCTGAGCCGTGCTGCGCCGTGCCGCGCCGTGCAGCTCCTCACCTCTGACTGACTCAATCCCGTTTTCCACCTTTCATCCTCTCAGCTTGTCCCGCGTCAGGATGGACACGAGCCGCTGCTCCTCCTCGGACCCGCTGATGTGTTACCGGACTGCAGCGGGACGGCACTGACTGGAACGTGGAGTTTTCCCACCCCTTTCTTTCTATATATATTTTTTTCTCTTTGATTTAATATTTTATAGCTATCTGGAAGGGGGCGTCGGTGATGTTTGAATTGGTGACTGTGGAGACCGCCAACGTGTCGGAGTGCCGACAGACCACAGCTGTTTCACTGGTGCGCTCTTGGAGAGAAGGAACGGACATGTGAATGAGAGAGATTTCCCTCCAGCGGCTGAGAATTTGCTCCTTTTTTCTTTTCTTTTTTTGTTTTAGTTTCCTGCAAAGAAAAAAAAGAAAGAAAAGAAAACCCCCGGGACTGATCGATCAGCTGATTGCTTTATTCTAATTAAGGAGAATTTCTGCGCCCCTTAGCTCAGAAGGGGCCAATATGCCAGAATGGGTCCTCTACACTATGTATTCCTCTGTGGACTTCTGTGCACCAGAACCGATGGTAAGTTGATTGTTTTATATCACCCTTCACATCAGCTGCTCTCTTTGGAAAAGGGGGATGTGACTTGAAGCGTTTTTAACCCAAGAAAACAGGAGCACAGTGCATGCTTCTCATTGTTTTTTTTTTTTTTACATGAAATATTGTGTTGCTATTTGATGAATTTGTCTTATATTGTAAGAAATTACTGCAGGCCAACTCCTTTAATGACTTCATCAGACGAAAGTTGTTCATTTATTCATGAAGGCTGCTCCAAATTAACTCATGTCTGGCAACAATTAAATCCTATGTGACATTCAAGGGCTTTTATTATGTGTCAAAGCAGGAAAATTTGATAATATTGTGCTATTATTATGTTTTTTAAACATACACTAGTCTGTGTTTGGTAAATCACTTACACACTTCAAGGATTATCTTATCATATTAGACTGTGCTCAGTGTTTGCTTTTTCTGTTAGATATCTAGTGGCATTAAATTAATTGAAGCTAAATATTAGACTCTTGAAATCCCAGCTGTGCCTCTATATATAAACCTTTTCAAAACTGGCTCCTCCATTGTGAAGTCTAGACTTTAAACAGTGGGAATAAATCTACTTACAAATCCAAAATTTTGAACAGGAAGTCCTGCCCCGTCCATCAAAACTTTGAACTCTGAAACACTACAAATGGGTTCCAATGGACTAAATGGGATGCAGTAGTTCACAGCACATGACGCGAGTGTATAGAGACAGATGGTTTTGTCTTGTAGTTCTGATTTAAGTTATTTTGTACAAAGTAGAAGACCAGTTTTAATCAATTGATATTGGCCACTTTAAAAAAATAATAATAATAATTCAACCGCCTGTTAATCAATTACAAAAAAGGTAAATGAAGAAGTTTATTTTATTTTCTGAGCATGTCGAGGTTATTAAATCACATGTATTTAAGTTAAGCAAATGCCATATTTCAATAAATGAAAAATATATAAGAACCATATAAGAAATACACTGCTGTTGTATATCAAGCATCATTGAAAAACTCATTGGTTGATTTGTAAAATTGACATCAGAAACAAGACACTGCTGTATATCATTTCCCATTGGTGCTCTTCAGGTTTTATTGGCACAGTGTTATGCAGGTGCAGAAATGAACTGTAAGGCTCATTTTAAGGCTGCAGTTAGTATTGGATTGCCATTGATCTTTTATGTTCCCTTATTGAACTATTTGTGCAACACAATTAAAAAATAAAAAATAAAAAAAATAAATAAAAAACTGATTTAAGCTCTAAAGATTAGCAGCCACAGAAAATTTATGTAACAACCTGCACGACTTCTGTGAAATGTTTCTAGCAGGTGCTTTGTTTGACTGACAGCACCGACAAAAGTTTGTTTTGTGATTTTCTAAAGAGGTTAATAATGAGAGCAGCAGGAGCCCACTGTATTTAGAGCACAAAGGGCGCCCATCATGTCTGTATGGTTTCTATAAATCTTGATTCTAAAATCGTCTTTGGAAGTGGCTTTATAATTTGACATTTCAATCGTGTTTTTTGAAATATGGACAATACTTGAATGATGAGTGCCCTTTGCCTGACAGACAAATTAATCTTTCAGTTAGAAACTCAAATTGAGTTCTTATGAACTTCGTTGCAGGAAGGCTGTCACCTTAAATTGACTTTTATCAGCGTAGCCTCTGCTTATAAGCCCCCTTTTTTCTGAGCTTTGGATTTTTTTTTTCTGCTTCAGCACTGTAGATAGCTCCATATAAACTTGTTGAAGAAAACTGAAAACATATTTATGCTTAAAAGTTTGCAGCAGTCACCAATGCAGATGAAGTTCAGTGAAGACATGGGAGCTTTCTGCACGCTATTAATGTCAAGAAGTTTTCAAAAGTTTGGCCAAATCACTTTGCTGTTATCACCCCCAATAGTTTGTACAAGACTTTTAAAATGTTATTTTTATGAGTCATTTGAAGCTAGAGTTTGCCCATTCTGAAGAGATTTGTGTAAAGTTTGGAAAAAAAATGAAGGCACCGTATTACACGGTAAAATTTATTCATATAAAGCCATTCATGGATAGTTGGTGTTAAAAAGATGTAGTGGCCATATTGCTATGAACCAATTTCAAAAGATAATCAGTCGTAGATGTACATCCAATGTTTCCTTTCTGAGATTTTCTTCAAAATCTATTTTTCTAACAGACAAACTGGTTTAACTCCAACAGTTTATACATTTTTTAAGCATAGAAATTGCACAAGTACAACCAGACCAAATTTTAACAGAATATCAGTAAATTTAACTGGATTTTAGCTGTTTTAGTACTTTATAATGTAAATTGGATGTGGCTGCCATCTTAAATCAAGTTAGCTCCAAAAGTTACTTAGTTGTAGATTCCCTGTATAATCATGAATATTTCATTGCAATCTAACCAGTGATTCATGATGTTTTGTTAACACACATACACACAGTCAGAAACATTATTGTTTGTTTTTGCCTTTTAGTCGTGGTCGACAAATTTCCATGTTATTAATTGAAGAAAGCTGTACACAGTTTGTAAAATAATTGTGTTGTTTGACAGGGACGAAGAACAAAATGCTGTTCTGTACACAGATATGATCAAACTGATTGCTGTTGTTTTCAAATAAATACCTTCAAAATCTCATAGTGATTTATAAGAATGCTCTTTGAAAACCTTTACACCTCCACTGATGTTGCATTACACAGTGATACATAGTTATTTAAATAATCACGCTAAAAAACTCCCGAGGTTTTGAAGATCGAAGGCACGATCTCCTTTAAAAAATGAATGTCCTACTGACAAGTCAAAAATAGCCAGTCTGAATGAACCAATTTCAACAGCTCAAATCTTCAAAATTTCACTGCATTTTATGCAAAAACAATTATTTTAATCCATAACATTTTAATTGCACATTACATTGTTAATATTACAAAACTATTAATACATTTATTTTGTAAGTGACCCACAAATGCCCAAGAATTGCTACTTTTTTCTGGTGTTGGTGCTACTTATGGTTGTAAATAACAAAATAATTTCATGTGATTATCTGTGCAATGCAAAATTGACAACAATTGCTGAATTTGTTAATTTATTTAACAGCCTTTCACTTGAAATGCTATAACATTTTGCATTTTACTCCATCTGAACTGCCAGAATCTGCTGTCATTGTTGCAGTTGTGTGACAAAAATCACATCATTTTGTTCTCGCTTTAAGTCTCTACCCCTTCTTGTTAACCCTAACCCTAACCAGGAAACGTATTACATCCCTTTGCATAAGAAATTGTTATGTGATTGGTTAGAAGTTTGTGGGCAAGTTTGTTTATGCTCAAATCTTTCGCACAATGCCTTTTCTTTCACTGACTGTTGTACCAGGAAGCAGACATTTATAAAGATAATCAAATGGCCAACAACTCATGGATGGAGATAAAACAGACGTTTTACATGAAGAAATCTGTCTGCCAAAAACTGTGGAGCTTTAACAGGGCAGATTTGGGGGAAAAAAAATGGTGGATAGCAGGTTATTTTTGTTTTTTGTCACAGTGTAGACATCAGGGAGAAGAAACCCTGTGCAGTGATGTATACCACAACGGGAGGAGTTTCCCAGGAGCTTGGCACTGTGTGTTTCAGGGGCTATGAAAGGTGTGTGTGTAAACAAACATTGAACAACCGTGTGACCACGTTTGGATTTGGATCGAGTGAGCTGGGCCCTTAACACTTAACCAAATCACTTATAGTTTGCATTCAGAAGAGCTATTAGCTCATCAATCTGATTTGATGTAAACTATCTCTACAAACGGAGGCTGTTGCAAATCAAAACAGACAAACATCAAGCATTTCAAACTTTTAGACAAAACTTGCTTCAATTTGGCAAAATTTTGTTCCTGTAAAAAGTGTACATAAATCTGTTTCCCTGTTTATTTCCATTGGGGTCAAAGGTCACACAGAGCATGACCTGTGAGAGCAGTTTATCAGTACATCCCAGGGCCCACGAAGACTGAGTGGACCTCACATAGCCATTCCTACTGTTGTGACATTACACCAGCTGCTGCTTCAATGTGCCATCCACATCAGAGTGCTCATTGAAATTCTGTCGTCTGATGCACCATTTTAAGAAGTCTTAGTGAAAACAACCAATTAAACAAAGTTAGTGCTTCAAATCTGTGTTTGTTTGTGTGTTTTTATGGATGCCCACAAATGATCAAGATACACTACAGAAAGAGCTTTAAAAGCCTTTTTCAAAACACAATGTATTACCCTAGTTCACATTGTTGCCAGCTAATGGAATGCTTTTTGTCAACAAACCCCTTAACATTAGCAATGTCACATCAATTTTATTCACATTTGCAACTTTATCTTGCTTGCTGCATAGCAGAAAATCATCATGGTTGCAATTTGTATATTTGTCACCATCCAAGCCCTAAAGATGAGAACAGCATTCTTCCATATTTCTGTCAGTGTTTGCCTTATAAAAGTCTGCTTTAACAGCTGAAACAACACACTCTGTGTTGTTTGCATGTGCAGAACAATAGACGAAGACATTTTAACACAGATATAATAATGAGCTCATGTACCATGAAACAGATGTGAGTTAGTATGCCTGTAAACAAACAGTATACCTAAATATGTGTCATTTCTGTGTCATGTTTAGAGGTGGAATAGGAAAGCAGCACCTATTTTAGACAAGTTTCAAGTGAAAGGAAAGAATAATAAAATTTTAAAATGTTTAACAGGGTTAACATTTGAACAGGGTTTGGGTGTAAAAAAATAAGACATTATTCTTAGACCTGTAGTTTGGATTAAGCAGCATTAAAAAGTAAATATTCTGCATCATACAGTTATGTAAACTGTCAAGAAGTGTAACCTTTATTAATCAAGTATTACAATGCAAAGTGAGAGATTTAATAATCCCTCTGAGACAACATGTTTGATGATGTCAGTGTTTGATGGGATGTGTTGATGAAAGAGCTAACAAGATGTAATAATGTTGCAGCTCCTGTCAGTAAAAGCAAATACAGGAGCTACAGTGTAGGAACGCTGACTGCATTTTTTTTTCAGATAAATTACCACTTAGTTATGACCTACCACTGTTGTTTACAAATAATTTTTTAGATTCATGGTTTACTCCAGTGAATGATAGTCACAGAAAAGAACTCTCTAAATTGTTAAATTTTAAAAGGTTTTATATTTATACATCTCAATTTCTACTTAAAAAAACAACTTTATTCATCAGAGCAGTGTATTTTAGCTATTGCAGAAGCTCCACCTCATTTCACACAAAAAGAGGTGGAGCTTCTGCAATAGCTAAAATATGCTGTGCTAATGAATAAACAGTAAATGTAACATCTCAAATGTTTGTAAAAAACATACAAAATAAACAAAACAGGAAAATGCATCCAACAATGGTCTCTAACAGTGGCGGCTGGTGTAAGCGATGAAAAAAAGAACAAAAACTCAAAAATCTGTGAAAAAACTTCCCGCCATTGTGTTCAAAGTATTAAAAAGAAACTTATACAAAATATAGAACACAACACTTCAGTGGGCAGCTGTGGCAGAGTGGGTGTTTGATTCCCAGCTATTCCGTCACATGTCAAAGTGTCCCATGGGCAAGACACTGAACCCCCATTGCCTCTAATTTAAAGTACCAATTAGTCTCTATAGATTGATTCACCTGTATTAGATTTGTAGTGAAATATAATAGAGTGCTGTGTGATTGGGTAAATGAGGACACAGGTTGTAGTAATAAGCATTTGAGTATCCTTGTTGGGTAGAAAGCTGCTATATAGGTACAGTCCATTTACCATTAACACTTGGCCCCTGGCTACAGGGCTCAAGAGTTCTGTGCCTACTGAGTTCAACCTGCACAGTCCTCTCCAAGCTTTATACCAGAAGCTACTCCTGCAGGAAAAAAAAACATGTTCACAGTTTCACAGTTACAAATTACACAATATTTACCAGTATCCAAATATAGAAACAAAACCCTGATATCATCAAACTGACTGGTTACATACAATTTTTTTGGATCTCTTCTTAAATCTAAACACCCCAAGGTGGAAATGGAAAATCCCACAATCAGCCTATCCATATAATGCTTTGGAAGGCTTCTGCTCTGCTTTTTACTGGGTGGCTTGAGAACCACACCTAAGCAAGACAAAAACAACACCCAAACAGCACAACCCTTGAAGTCTGAAAAATACTGCAAAACAAACAAAACTGTGCAATCATTGATTGTCCATCCACAAATCTGCAAGTCACCCATCAGACGTCATGGGTCACCCCATGACAATGCTCGTTCATTGACTTACTTCATTAGAGGTTTAAGTGACTGATTGATTCAGTTTAGATCAGTTCATTTTAATTTATTTATGTTGCACCAATTCTCAAAAAAGTGTCTTCTCAGGATTCCATACAAAACAACAAACAGGTCACATCTAAATATTTTACATGAAAATCAGTTCAGCCAAAATTTGTTTATTAAACCTAATTAGTTCCAATATATTCCAGTCATGGTTTAATTTGATACAGTGAGAATTATTTAAAAATCAAATCACATACGGTCAAATTTAGTTTACTAAACAAAATCATTACATTATAAAATGTCATTAATTTAAAAGTTGTTAATCTAAGAATGCTAGTGGATTTATTATTTAGTGCAGATCCCTAATGATAAACATATTAATGTCCGTCTCTGTATAAGTGATTTAAATTGTAGAAATGATGTAAGCAAAACATTTCCAATAGTTTACAATTTCAATTCTCTTCAACTGGAGTAAAGCAACAAATCTATTTTACAACTACCACTGTCTTGTGTTTTTCTTTTGAAAGCAAATAAAATGCCTTCAGTCTTTGCTGTGCAAAACGTAACACAGTAACTTATATGAAAATGCATTTACTTCAGCTTGTCACTAGTATTTAAGCCTGTATGAGTATTGGCGTTAAATTGTGGATGCCATTTGTGAGGAGTTTCCAAAAAAAGTCTCAAAATATTTGCAAAAGTTCCCAATTGTAATCTGAGATACAGGTTTTTTAACATGTTTAAAATTATATGTGTGACAAATTTTCTATCAAAATAGGTAATCACAGATGTCTGGAAACCATGATAAACACTTCAATTGTTTTGATGAGTCAAAAAAGTACAATAAATATGGAGCAATTTTTGGAGGGTTTGGTGACCTATAGAACGACAGATAGGAGGCAAAAATGAAAAATAAATTGTCATCAAGCTGAGATGTGATTAGGAAACTTTTCACTATTTTAAAAACATTACAACTAAAGTGTAACAAATATATATATATTGTATTTGATCATTGGTCATTTTCAGATCTGTCTTAAAAATGTCTGATGCAAATGTGAAAAAAATATATTTTCTTATAATTTTGTATTATCCGTTTGTCACTAAGTGTCACAACTCATTAAATGTGTTTCCATCAATGTTTTTCAATGCGCATTTTGAAGTATCGCATTAGAAAAGATGAATGGAAATGGCATGATTCGAAAAAACTTCCACTAGTTCACAAAAAAGGTTATACGCTCACTTGAGGTGGTTTTTGGGTTTTCCGAAAAAGAGTGAAAAAAATTGCATTTCTTTTTCTACTTCTCCAGACAGCATTTACAATCGCCAAAACTAGTTGATATGACAGAATAATTACTTTCCCAATAGTAGCATCATGTTCCTGATAACCTCTCCGAGTTTGCGACTTCTACTTCCTGTTTACCATGATGTAATTACACAAGCCAGTTGATGGAAACACGTCTGATTCGCATTTCTTCTTATTTTCTTTTTTGTGAAATTTTTTTAATTTGCTCAAAATTTGAATTAAAATTGGATAGAAACACAGCTACTGAGATACAAACTTTATTCAGGAGGCAACAGGGACCATGACCTTTGCAAGTAAAAGAACACAGCATGATGCTGATTTGCTCTACAGTTTCACGGTTTAGCCTATTTTGTAAAACTGTTTGAACTGTTGATTGAGGAAGTCCTCAAAGTTGTCTTATGTCTGATTGAATAATTTCTGCACTTTGGTTTTATAGTTTGTATTTGCTGGTTAAGTTCAGACATACAATCCATATATCATCATGAATACCATCATCTTGATTGTATCATGAAATCTAAAGATTGGTTTGTAACCATCTGCGTTTTTCACCAGGATGTCTTATTCTCTTGTCTTTCTTTAGGGTCCCGTCTTCGCCAGGAAGATTCCCCTCCTCGCATTGTTGAACACCCTTCTGACCTTATTGTTTCCAAGGGGGAACCAGCCACTCTTAACTGTAAAGCAGAAGGCCGTCCAACCCCTACGGTGGAATGGTACAAAGACGGGGAGCGTGTTGAGACGGACCGGGAGAATCCTCGCTCCCATCGAATGCTGCTCCCCAGCGGGTCCCTCTTCTTCCTGCGGATCGTTCACGGACGACGCAGCAAGCCAGACGACGGCAACTATGTGTGCGTCGCCCGAAATTATCTGGGAGAGGCCGTGAGCCGAAATGCATCGCTAGAAGTAGCGCGTAAGTCAGACTTTTCATCATGTTCCCTAAGCCAAAAAAGAATAAAAGGGGGGGTTATGTCACGATCAATAAAAGCTCAGTCCTGCATTAAAGAAAAATGGTTATGCAGGATGTGTCAAGGTTGGTAACCTTTCACGGGCTGTATAAAAATGTGAAAATGTGTAAATGTTGCATTTGAAAAAGGTAGGGTTCATGTTAAATTAAGTGTAACATTTTGGGGCAGTTGTGCTACAGCAGCCATGGAAGATGTCATCTGTCATAATATGCACAGCTTCACCTTTTGGCTGAACCTGCAAATGTGCGAGTGTGTGTATGCTCAGCACGTGTGCTCGAATGTGTGTAAATATGTTTTTCAGAGTCTCAGCGAGACCTGTTTGGATGACCTGCTTGAGTAATGTATGGGCAAAGCTGTGAACCGCTCCAGGGAGGAGCGAGGAAAGGGGTGGTGGTGGGGAGCAGGATTTTAACCTAGCTAACTCTCTTTCACTGTTTAGGTTTGGAAAGATGCAGCCAGCTCCCAGCCAGATCTCTCCCTGGGTGGGAGGAAAGCGCTCTGGGCTTTTCACATTTCCATTATGTGCTAAACTGAGCTGATTTCTTACCATGGACGCAATGCACACATGCTCGGACGCACATACTGATACACATGCATGCACACACAAACACACTGTTTTTTGCTTCCTACTCTCATTGACTAGATTTTCAAAGCAAACAGCAGATTGCAGTTTAGTTTAAAATTTACTGAATATTACAGCTTATAAAGATGAGACCAAGCAATAATGTTATAACTTACCTTATACCTTTATTTTTTTTCTCTTCTTTGCAAAAGGTTATTGCTTTTCGTGGTAGGAAAATTGTCAGGTTCAAAATTATGGTTTTTATGTTGCTGTTGTGGCTTTCGGTTATTTATGACCCAGTCTGGATTTGTGCATGGCTTTATGAGAAAATCATGGTCTGGAAAGATAAAGGACAAAGATAAAAAAACAAGTAAAAATACAATGGTATTTAAAATCGTTGCTCCACGAATACTGTTTCCTCATTACACACCAGAAGTATACCGAATGTGACATTTTTTTCCATATTTCTAATAATCATCATCAACCATGCCTAAGCATACTAAACTGAATTTAAAAAAATACATATATATGTATAGCTCTGAGTTCTCACACTTGACAATATGCCCTTGGAATCTTGGCAAGGGGGCTTTTTGGAATAGCACCAACAGACCATAAACGGGCTAACTAAAGCAATATAGGAACTTTTGGTTTTATGATGACACTTCACTAATTACATAGGTCTACAGTTTATGTGTCCTAATAAAATCATTGGCTTAATGATGTCATCATTAGTGGCCAGTGTAGTGTTTTTATGTATCAAAGATATGAGCAACCAGCTGTGGAAGGCTGTGTCTTAATTTAGGGGCTGCAGCCTACCTAGACTGTGGCCCACATAGGCCACACCCTTCACAGTCCAGGTAGGCTGTATAAAACAGCTGTGAAATGACACGATGAAAAAACATTTTGTTACATCTTCAAGAGACTTTTTCAGTTTAACAAAGAAGAACTCGTCCAGAGGACGTACTCAACTTTTTTTCTTTACATGGATTATTGAGATACATCAGGACATTCTTTACTAATAGATTTTATTGTATTAAACTGTTATATTTATTAACCAAAAACTAAACCTTAATTGACCATCGGCTGCCCTGATTTTCTAAATAATGGTATTAACATTAGTCATTCAAAAACCCAACTTCATTTACCCTAATTAGACACTTTTGTTTATTTCATTCTTTATTATTTATCCTACTTTTTTTTTAACTAATTTTATAGTTCTCAAACTAAAGGAGATAAATCACTTTTTTATTAGCAACATATGAAGGGAAAAATATATATGTATGGTTTTACTAGTGAATAATCAAACATGCACTAGCTAAATCTAGAAATAACAAAATAAAGCTTTAATGTTTGCCCCCGAGCAGCTCTAATGTTTTATGAAATGCTGGAATGATGTGAGCCTTGATGATGTATTGCAACATGCAGAATCCCTGAAGCCATCCCAGAGACCCACTGGTGTGTGTTTAACTAAATATATGTGTAGAAAACCATCATTTGTGAGTGTGGACATTTGAAAAGATCAATGATTGCTTAGGAAAGTCAAATCATACTAGCTCTCCAATCGTTAGCTGCTCTATGAACCATGCAAATTCACCACAGGACCTTTATGTGTTCTTATTTTAAACACAACAAATATCTGCTAGGAGTTTTAGGTGCATGAGTGTCATGGCATGAAGCCAAATACTGTATTGTATTCTTATTAGTTGTATTGTTCACCAATCTTAGCTACCACTTCCATGCTATTTTTTTTTTTCATATTTTTTTTATACTGCTCAAATATTGCCAGCAGGCTATTTTTTTTAGGCTTCTCTAAAAGACAAAAACAAAAAACTGAATGACCAAGCCAGCTGGTAGTCTTCTTTGTTTGCAGGATATTATGTTTTCAAGGAAGAAGAATCATACGACTCCCACGGGGGCTGCAGGTTCTCATCAGTATTGCTGCAGCCAAAGTTGTCATGCAAAGCTGTGGGTGGGAGCAAGCTGGTAGATAAAAGTGCTGCAGGGATGATCTAACAATGAGTATAGCTCAGAATGGTCTTATTTATTCTTGTTTTTTTTTTCCATTTCTTCAGGAGTCCACACACAACGGCAAATTTCCTAATGGGTTGTAGCAACGCATCTTAACCAGTGGTTCAGAAAATGTAGCTAACCAGAGGGGTGCTGCTCCCACAGGGGCAACATTTCTGCTGTACAAGCTCATTTTTGCTGGTTTGTCATGCATTTTGTAAGCCTCAGCCTGACTGGAACTTGACAAGGCATTATTCATTCTATCTGATGCAAAACACTTCAGCTGTCTGAGATGGCAGCAGAGCTTAAAATATGTAAATTATGCAGCTATGCCGAACAAATCTACAGCTGGCAGGTTGGCAAAACAAATAACCAACCTCACAACATTTGTTTCCTATTAATTAGATACAGAGACATTTATTTCTACTTATTCGTTAGTGGAGCCTATAACAAAGAACCAGACCCATTCTCTAATTGCCCATCAGCATATTTGTTACAAATTTGACATTTTTTGCATTTTTACGTCCTGTGCCTAATCAGTTTACTTCAATATAACTGCATTAACACAAAGACAATGCTAACATTTTTTTTAATCTTATTTTAATTTGTATTTATTCATTTTATTTTTAGAATTGTGGATTTGTGAAGAAGTGAATTATATTGACCCCAAAGTTTGGATTATTTTAAAATGAATTAAAGTAACACTGCTATTTTCTATGGTTTCAGAAAGTGTTCAGACCTTCTTCCTTCTTTCACTCTTTTTGTATTTTGTTATGTTACAGCCTGATGTTACAATTGAGTTATTTTTTTTTTATATTAATCTATGGGTAGTGCCTTCAGAGAATGTATTGAAAAAAGCTGAATTATCACATTCTGACATTTTATAATACAGTAGTTAAAGCACATTTGGCAGATATTCCAGTCTTGAGTCTTTTTGGGATTGATGCAACAAGGTTTACAGACCTGGATTTAGTGATTTTCTGCCCTTCTCTGCAAATCCTTTCAAGCTCTGTCAGGGTGGATGAGGACCGTCTGTGGACAGCCATTTTCAGGTCACTCCAGAGATGTTTATTAGGCTTCCAGCCAGGGCTCCAGTTAGACTATCCTGGTACACTCAAAGAGTTGTCCCTAAGCCAGTCCTGTGGTTTCTTTGCTATGTGCTTTGGGTCATTGGCATGTTAGTAGGTGAACCTTTCACCCAGTCTAAGGTCCTGATATATGTGGAGTAGGTTTTTATTGAGGGTATTTGTAATTTACTCCATTCAGCTTTCCTAAATCCTGACCAGTCCCTGCTTCTGAAAAACACTCCCACCACATGATGCTGCTCACCATGTTCTGCTGTTGGGCAGGTGAGGAGAGGTGCCTGATTTCCTCAAGACATTATATATTGTTTTTAGAAATTGAGGCCAAACTGTTGAATCAGAATTTTGTTCCTCACATTTTGTGAGTATCTCAAACAACTTCTTGTGTTTTGCACTAAAAAGAGGCTTCCATCTAGCCACTCTCTTATAAAGCTCAAAATTTTCAACCTATGATTGGAACTGAAGTAGTTTTTTTAGTTGAGAAGTGAAACATCTTCAAGAAACAAGGATAAAATTTGTCTTCTAGGTTCCATGGTGCACTGAATGATATTAAGAACCATATAATCAGGCTAAATAATGTAAAATTGTGAAAAGTCAAGTAGACTAATTCTTTACTCAAGGAACTATAACTAAAAGAAAAGGGAGAAAAAAAAAGAAAAACACGATCCTTCAACCAATGAGGGCATATACTTACAATATTAGTTTGTAAAAAATCATATAGCAGAAATCTGAAGTATTTTCACCCTTGTTGAAATTCTATTTCCTGAGCAGTCTTGTCAGCTGCATATTCCACACAAACGATAACATCAGCCATTTCACAGAGAAATGAGGCCATGTCTGTTTGTTATTCTAAGGTCCTGCATTTTTTTTACCTTGATAAACAGGCCTTATTGTGTTTGCGGTTGTCATTTCATTCTCACATCCATGTATCTAATTTTGATAATCAGCCATCACATGATGTCAATGTTTACAATCCCACTTGGCTTTTCATATCTTCGAGGCAGCTAAGTTAGACGCTGCAGCTCCAACCTCGAGGCCACCGGCCGACTGGCACTAATCATCAGACTGAGTGGCTGGTGATGGAATTAGAGCTGCTTCTTTAAACTATTAAGAGTGGACCAAAAGAAATCAACAGTGATGTGCTGACAGGAGTTGTGGGTGGAGGGTTGACCAATACAAGGGTGTTTATCAGCACAGAATGATAGATAGGCAAACTCTGTTGTCTATTTGACATTTAAAAAAAAAAAAGATTTATATGTATAGTCAATCAGCCAAATTATCAACAATCTGTGTCTTTGTTAGTACCTTACTGTACTGCATACTCAATTAGAGATAATTTTATGTTTAAGTAGAAATTCACGAGTATATATATATTTTTTATTTACTGCCTGTGGTTGTGTAATATGTAATCTAATTATATTATTCATGTCATATGTACCATGTAATTTAACACTTACCAGATATTTTTCCATCAAACCATTTGAGTGCAGCATTCAAAAGGGGAACGGTGGCTGCAGAAACTATTGTAAATATTGTTTGGACAATGCATGGCATTTTCTTCTTTGACTAAGTAACTTTTAGAATCACATTTAGATGTAAAAACTTAAAGTTAGTATCTATGAGATGTTATTGTTTCCAAAGCTTTCTTGGAAAATTTTCCTTCCTAATCATCTTTGAGTTGCATCAGTTGTAAAGTTCACAAACATCTGTTTTTATGCAGCTCCTGATGATTTTTCTTTTTGTTTTTTTGTCCTGATTATCTGTTGGAAATTTGCTGGTGTGCTTGCAATCGGTGTCATGGTGCACGACCCGATTTTGTCCAAGCTTTAGCTGTTGGGCAGATGGCCTTACATTTGACTTTAGAATACCTCATGGTCAACACAATAAATGCAAATTACCCAGATCTAGTTGCTGCAAAAGGTGCAGCAACTAGATCTGAACTCATCACACCTCCACCAACATGCTTAACCCTTGGATTGTAAGTGTTTGTAATTGATTTTCTGCAATGGTGGTGATGTGTTTAAACAATAGATAGACAAGTTCTATTGTTGAAATCATGCAGCAGCAGGGCTAGAATCAATAGAGGAGTGGTATAGGAATAGTTTAAATAAATGCTTTATTTTTATTCAAGTAAGTTTATTTTACCAGTCAATTTTCCAGTGTTATGTCTTTGTTAGGATATTTCTAAAGGGTATAGAATTAAAAGTAATTAGCTATAAAAAATAATAAAATGTTCAACCACAGTTAATTAATACAAAAACTGAGCTTGAGTTAAACATAGTTTTAATTTCTGTGTTTATGTTTTATAGGAAATCAATTAGTAGACACAATTTTTCTATTAACTGCACTTGAACATTTTTTTTTTTTAAACAAGCAGACCCTAAAATTTTACAAGGTTTTATTAAACCAAATTAATGCCATGTGGATGTAACAAAAATGTGTTATTTTTCACAATGTGACAAATACTTCTGTACTACATATATTTAATTTAATTTAGCTCTATTAAAGTTAATATAACTTTAACATCTGTTTGTGTTACACCTCAGCTACTGCTAGAAGAAACGTCTGAAAGAAATAAGTCAATGGGCAACAGTGTATGCCATAAACATTGCAGGGTTTTTTGTTTAATTGGAGAGTGAAAACTGGTTTCTCCAGGCACAAAATAGTCTTATCTCACAAGGTACATCACGGATGTGTCTATTTACCCACCGTTGTGTTTTAAAGTAGCATACAGCACACTGTAACTGATTAAATATTCAAGAGATTTAGACACCAGCTCTGTGTAAGAGCTATGTTGTTAGACTAGACATAAGGTTGCAGTGAGCACCTAGTTAGCACTGGGGGTGTTAAAAAGAAAATGTGCAACACTTTCAACTCCACTGAGAGGCACTTCTCTTGTGTTTTAAAAAAGTGGCAATTTACCTCATTCAAACTGACAACATCCACAGTTAGTGCCTGCCAATCATGTGTGTATTCAGGCAGATGATTTTTATGAGCAGATTGGAAAATCATTTAACCTGTCCAGCACCCATATAGTACTGCCTATTTCCTGTTTGAGTTTTTTGCTTCAGTTAAACCTGTATTCAAAGTTAATTGTCTGATTTAAGCTGATTCTTCTCAGCTCATATGATAAAGTTTGAGATGATTAAATAAAAAATAAGCTGGTATTTGTCACTTACATACATGCATACAGTATATAAATCAACATTGGTGAATTACCAAAGCATGTTACAAATAGTTGGTGTTCTTTTTGGTCATTCAGTTTTCTTTTTATTGACAGATACTGAAAACCAAAAAATAGATGGTTAGTCTATTTTAATTTTATACTCATGCAATTTATTTTGAACAAATTAGAAATTTAACACTGTCATTATTAAATATCTTTTTTAATAACAGGCTTAAATTATTAAATAAACATTAGCTCTTCAAGAGGCCACAGCAGGTTCCACAGTGTTGAGTTGCCTTGACAACAATGATAAACTTTCAGTTTGACAAAAATAAAAAGATGGACAGTTTCCCATTTTTGGAGTATAAAATGAAAGTACAATAACCTTCCGTTTTCATTTTTTAGTATCTGCCTTTAAAACAAAAATATTAAGGACTAAAATGTACACCAACAATTTGACATATTTTTACATTTTCTGAGAGTTTATGCAATATTTTGCTAAAAGACAAACAAGGTGCACCAAATGTTGATGCCAGGTGTTAAACAATAATGTTATGTAGTGGAGTGCTTTCAGTATGTATTGGGGCTGATGCTTACTAACACATTTGATGTATAAAGCTGTCACAATGACTGTGCTGAAAGTGTAATTATTTTGAAAGCTTAGGGGGTTGATCAGACATAAAGTAAAAATATATATATATGTATATAAATAAATAAAGAACAAAGTTGATGTGTTCCTAGTACATTTAGACTTCCAGTCAAAGTGCTTTTATTAGTCTGAACATCTTTGCTGCTGTTTGGCAGTCTATAATCAGCCATCAGTTATTTGTATGCAAACCTGAAACATAATAATAATACTAATAATTGACTGCGGCTATATTTGAAGGACATTAAACTGAAGTCTAGCAAAAATAAACAGAAGCCTAAAAGAACTAGCCAGAAAAGTCCACTAATGTAAACTTGTGCAATTAGACAGCTGAAAAAGCTGAAAGACCCTACAGCCCTATGCATAAAGTTAAAGTGTTAAAGTGTTTTTAAACAGTTTTTTGTTGTGTTTTTTTTTTTTGTCACATTTGCAAAAAGTAAAATGTTAAACAAATAAGGAAAAAAAAATAGCTTAATACCTACTTCAGGGTTGTTCTTTCGGCTGCTCCTGTCTGAAGGGGTAGCTGCAGCAGGTAAACTTGCACGAAAGATTTGGCAATTGTTTTATACATTAAATGCCCTTCCTGGTGTAACCTGGGCCCAAATCTGCAGCCTCAAGATTACAAAACCAAAGCACTGACTGCCAAGTTACCACAGGCAGACAAACATGTCTACGTTTGTGTGTGTGTGTGTGTGTGGAGGAGGGCAGGTCTGTGTGCGCATGTTACCAAAATATCTCTTGGAGACAGATTTTATTGAAATGTCTAGAGTAATGATTGAATATGCATGAGTTTGCAGATAATAATATTTGACCATCTGACTGAAATTCCATAATTTCTGAAGATGATCTGATAAGAGTTCAAAACTCTGGAATTGAAGGCAACAGGCCACGTGATGAAACTCTAAAAGGCAACAAGCTTGTTTACAACCTGTATAAGCTTTTTTTTTATGTTGTTTTTTTTAAATTTATTTATCTATTTTTAATTTTTGAACAATTAAACACTATCATCATTAGAATTGATTTTTTTTCTTTTAAAAGGTAATCTTATCTTTTAAGGAATCTTATCTTTTAAGGAGTCCACAATAAGGTGGCCAGAGCAGACAAGCAGAACTAATTTATGATTCCTTTTTTTTTGTTGTTGCTGAAGACAATAAGGTAAGGGGCTAGCATCTGGTGCTAACTGGACCATGCTTACTCCTTGGAGCTCTGTACGGTAAGTTAGCTAAGGGCTAGCATCTGGTGTTAATTGGACCATGCAAACACCTTTAAGAGCTTTGGTGCACTTTCTTACAGTTGGTTGGAAGAAGCATATGTCTGGCGTGAAGAAGCACACTTACTCAGATTACTTTTCAGCAGCTTAAAACGCTTTTCAAATAATATTTATATTTTTAAAGCAGCTGTGTGGTTGAAAAATTGGATATAGTATTTTCTTGTGTAATATGCCCATTGTGTATCCTACTAATGAAAAATTCAATGGTCATTAGGTTTCTAATCAGCTGAGCTCTCTGTTATATAATTGAGCCTTTAATTGCAGTGCTAAATAAAGGTTCTTGGAAGGTTGTCACTATTAGTAAAATTATCTGAAATAAGTTGAACTGAACTTTTTTAAGCATAGCCTCAGCATATATTCTGGGGCGGCTGTGGTGTAGTGGTAGAGCAACCGACTTGGGACCAGAAAGGCACAAGTTTGCCTCCCTGCCATGCCCACATGTCGTGGTGTCCTTTAGCAAGACACCCAACCCCCAACTGCTCCCCCAGTGCTCACATAGCTGCCCGCTGCTCCACTTGGGTGTTTCTCATGTGTGATGGGTCAAATGCAGAGCAAATATTTCATCCTTGCATGGGAACATGCATTGATAACAAATAAAGCACCTTCATATTTTAAGCTATTAGTTTACAATCCATTAGACAGTAAACAACTGATAGCTGTGACAAAGGCAGACATGTGAGGGCTATAGATAGACAACAATTGGCTTTTCATTAGCTCCTAAATATGCATATTTAAAAATTGTTAGCCACTCAAAACAAGAAGTCCTTACCACAGTTATAGTTTCTGCAATATCCCCCAAAAATAACAGTTTTTCCAGGAGAAAATTAAAAATATAAACGAATCGGTGGTTGGCCAGTGTACTATATCAATAACCCATGTCAAATATTTTAAAACTAATGTAACTTCTACATTCTATGTTTTAATACAATAAATTTTTTTGTTGCAATATAAGTAAAGTACAATGTAAAAAGAAAATGTATAGAAATTGTAGACAACTAGAAACTTCTTAAAAGGACAGTTCATATCTTTTAAAATTAGGTTTTTTAGAAACGTTATAAGCAAATAGTATCTCACCTGTTCCAGATACTTTTTACAACAACCTCAGTTTGGAGAAATAGGGTAATATAGCCCAAATTGAAGTGCGGAATAGTTAGTCAGAGTGAGCGGCCATGACCAAAGGGGATTGAGGCAGTCTTAAAACAACTCTAACCTCAAAACACATATAATATTTCATGCTAGTTTATAAACCTTTACATCTTCATCAGTTTTACTTTACACAGTTATCACTGCAAAATTAAATATTATGATATCCACAAGTTTCTGTAAAAGCAAATGTAGGCTGCCATGACAAATTGCTAGACCTGCCCAGAGCCCTCCCAGCAGTTCCGTATTTCCTGTGTGCAAGAAATTCATTTCTTTCAGAGAGTTATGATAACAACAAATCCAGTTTGTTTTTGCTTTAACTGGCGGCTTGAGGAGTTCAATCACAAGTTCGGGTTCAACTTGCTTTTTTGTCGGCTGCCACAGCAATTGAAGTATACTGAGAAACGGTTTGGAAACAGTTTGCCTGGAACAAAATGTAGTAAAGGCTTGGTCATGCTCAGCGTCCTACAAACTGCACTTTATGCCAACAAAAGAGGATCGTAAACTAACGTGGCTGGCAGCTTTAAATCTCAAAAAGTCACATAAGAGAGTGTGTTTGCTTTTTTCATTTTATCAACAAAAATCCCACCGATATTTTCTTCGATCCAGAGCTAAATCTGGGCTGGCTACTGAAGGCGGCTCATCCGAACTACTGCGAGTCAGACAGCTTCCAGCAATATCAACTAAAACCCTGAATCTGTGCCTAAAGAGTAAATTGTAAATGTTGTGTGACCCTTTCGCTATTTAATCATGCAGCTCTTTGCTTTTACTAAATGAAAAACTACAGTGAATGGTGTTAGCATCAGTGCTAGCTACTGTTAGCCTGGTTGTTTGTTAGCATGTTATTTGCAGCTAAGTCTTAAATTTAAAGAAAGCTCATCAACAGAATGCCAAGAGTGTGCGAAGCAATAATCAAAGCAAAAGGTGGATACTTTGAAAAACCTAGAATATAAGACATAATTTCAGTTGTTTCACACTTTTTTGTTAAGCATATAATTCCACAAGTGTTAATTCATAGGTATGATGCCTTCAGTGTGAATCAACAATTTTCATAGTCATGAAAATAAAGAAAACTCTTTCAATGAGAAGGTGTGTCCAAACTTTTAGTCGTAACTCCATAATAGACAGTGCTATAAAGGATTAAGAAACGTTCACGTAAATTGTCATCAAATTGTGCAAACTGTATTTTGTTCAAGTTTTTTTTTTAAGATGACTTATTTACTTACGTTCAACAAAATTAAACTTTATTGTTCTAAGCTGATGTGTAGTAAAAATAAAAAAAACACATACTTACTTCATTTACATACAGCTAGTTCTCATATTATGTTTGTCACTTTTTTAAGGATCTATGCTAATTTTTTCTACAAAGACATCTTGTGCAAATGTTTGGATTTGTTTTGGCAAGAACCGTTTTACAAAATTCATTTTCATAATGACAAATTATTCATTACAGAACATTGTCTACCTTTCAAAGTAGTTTATGCGATACCATACATAGTACAGTATTAGCTATAATTTAATACAGTCATGTTCCAACATTAAAGTTGAAATATGGCTTTACATCCAGTTTTAGATGAGTTGGCACTGGCTTGAGCTACTCCATTAGCAAACCTTGAATGAGGCACTCAAGCATAGTTACAGATAAAGCTGTAACTTATTGCTCGTGTCATCTGTGTAAGCTGCAGTTAGGTGTTGCTTTCTGTTTTGTTTTTTTTTTTAATACTGGCTCTACTCATTTATTATAAAATTCATTGTTGTGTGTTATTATAGCAACACATAGAAAATTACTGCAAGGAAAATTAATGTAAAATAAACTGTTTGAGTTATCTTATTTGTAAACCTTTATACACTAAATGTGGGTGAATCTGTGGACAAATACTTTTACTGATACAGTGCCTACAAAATGTATTCACCTCCTTGGATGTTTTGTCCTGTAACTGTGAATATAAATCAGTTATGGTCAAAATAAAGTGACCTCTTTAATGAAAAAAAATGTAGTAATGTGGTGTTGTTGAAGTGCAGGAGATACAGCATAAACAAGGGGGAAAAGTACAAGGTTTGAAAAAGAAAATGTAGGATATGAAGTGTATAGAAATAAAACATCAAGATAAAATAAGTATGAAACTCAATAAGCTTAACGGAAACTAGCTAAAAATTGTAGCTACAGACTGGCTCTGCAAAATTGAAAAGCACCTTACATCAATATAATATGAAATGGGGTTCTAATCAGTGGGGGGTCCCTGGACTTGTTTAGTCCAAAAGCAGAAGGAAAGAAACTGTTCAGTGATTGCATAATTATTCACCCCTTTCAAAGTGACTGTCTTTTGTTAATATAAAGAAAATATTGAAAAGTACAAGTTAGAGGATGGATACAAAAAAGATTACCAAGGCCATAACAATCTCCATGAGTTCAGTTAAAGCCACAATCAAGAACTGGAATACAGGACATGTAACTTTAACAAGACCAGGATCCTGAGGCATTCCCAAACTAAATATGATATACAATCCTTCCAGTGAATTCTGGGTCTGTCTTGGGGTCTCTTCTGAGTACACTTCTTTAATAGTTCAATAGAAGCTGGAATTATTCTACCTCAGCTTTCAGTGTGAAGAAGCAGTCCCTCTTCTCTAAGCTGCCCCCAGATGACAGAGATCCCCAAGTTATTTCTAAGGCTAGAATTTTTTTTTTAACTTACTTGTATCCTGGATCTCGCTCTTTATGTCATGGTGCATGCATTGTAGTTGATGGTTGAAATATAGACTGACCAATTAATCAAAAGCTTTGCTTTTCAGCTGAACTTTCCGTCACTGGAATATGTGCTAAAATTGCAGACACATTTTTGCTTTTCTTATGAAGGGAACAGTTAGTCCTTCAATGTAACTTTGGTACCCAATTCTCCCACAGCACCCACACAGGTTGTCTTGGGCAACATAGTCATAAGGCCTCTTCAGATCTACAAAACACAAGACATAAAATTTCCATCACCTCCTTAGTAACTCTTCACAAAGGAAACTCTGATCTAATGCAGGTTTAGAAGTAGTAATTCTATCTTACAGATGAATTTTGGTATGACAAAACCAGTGATTTTAAACCTCACTGTAATGATTACAATCCATATCCAATGCTGCCCAGTGATTGACTTTCCTGAAGTATGTACTGTGTATGGGTACCAGTGCTTTTTCAGTCAGAAAAATAATACAAAGAACAAAATCTGACTATAATTTGCGATATAAATTTACTTTAGATGGTGAGAAGATTTAGAATGTCCATTTGTTGCATTCAGTTGTCTGGATGGCATGATAAGAAAAAGGAACATCCCCAGCCAGCTAGAGGGCCTTTGTAGTTAGTTTATTATTCATGTGGTCTACTCAACAATCTAACCAATCTAGGCCAAATCGCTGCTATAACCGCTAAGTGTCACATCTAAGACTTCAGTATGCCCATTCATTCAACTTCATCCCATCCTAGGAATCATCAACCACTCCATCCGCTTTATCTTCTGATTCATAAACATTGGAGAGTGCCGAACCTGAGGCAAAATGAGAGTGTTCTCAGACTTCTGAAGTATACATCTGAGTGGGTAAAAAGGACTGAGAATATCTGGAAACCTGATTAATTCATGAAATCGACTGAACTCCAAAACCTGTGCACTCAAAGCATCTTTTCTTCCCATAAATCATTTTTTACCTGGGAAAGGGTATTTAATAAATAAATGCTCAACACAGGACAGAGTAGTGTGGTGCATCCGGTCACTGCCTGTTACTACCTGAAATCTGCCTTTTTAAATCTTTTTTTTCCACAGTTGTAAAATATGTAAAAAGCCAGTGAACAACTAAAATGTTCTTCCCTCTTTGACAAAGTGGTGTTTGTGTAAAACTAGGAGTACCTACTGTTACATGGTTCAAGAGACACACCTGAAATAAGGGCCAGCAAGTATAGGTCTACAAAGGATTTACATAGAGTTTTTCCTTCTTTTTCTAGAATTTATGCATGCAATTAGCTGTTTTTTTCAGTTGATTTATTTAGGCCCTGTCTGTTTTATAGACTCAAATTACTCCATTTACTTTATGATTTATCTCCGAGTCAACCATAAAAATCCTATATCTGAAAATGAAAGTGATGGGGAACACACGCTGTGAGCTACTGAGACTATGATGGGTTCACTTCTTTCTTTAGGGCACTTTACACCAACTCACATTAAAGGATTGCATGCAGTGTAATTGCACTTTTTGTAAAAGAAAAAGCATTATATTGACAGACGCTGTTGGCAAAGTGTTTTTTTTCCCTATAGAAACTATGCTGTTTGTATAGAATGAAATGGGCTTTTATGCTCTTAACTGAGCTTAATCATGCAACTATTTCTAAGTGGATTTTTCAGTGGTTGCAAAAAATACCAACTATAATTTTAATTATATTTCTTGCATTAATTTAATACCCAACATTAAACAAACATTGATACTAAGAACCTATAAATTTGCATCATGAAAATAAAAAATAAATAAAATAAACTATAATATACACTCACCGGCCACTTTATTAGGTACACCATGCTAGTAACGGGTTGGACCCCCTTTTGCCTTCAGA
>JARVJO010000082.1:16365878-16384239 GCA_031762555.1 Cynodonichthys magdalenae
TCAGGGTTAGGCTGTAAAAAATAATGGAAGTCAATGCAAGGTCCCCATAAAGATAGCTGTACTAGACTGTGTGTGTGTGTGTGTGTGTGTGTGTGTGTTAGGGTTTGTTGAGGGATGGCAAGCACAAGGCAAGTGAAACAAACTATCTCTCCACCAAAAAGAGTTTTTGTTTATCAGCTCCTTCAATCCAATTAGAGTTGCAAGTTTTACTTTTTTTGTCTTGTTTATTCATCAATTCTAATCTTTTTTTTTCTTTTTTTATTCAGAAAACAGAAACTTAAAGAGTTGGAAATGCCACAAATTTACTCGTTTATTAAGAGTTAACCGAAACCTAAACTTAAGTTTAGTGCTGAAGTTGTGTTTCTATATTTTCCAGGGTGTGTTTATTTGTTTGAATATATCTACTGTAAGTGTGTGTGTGTGTGAGTTTGTGTGCAAGTGCCCGCAACAGTGTTCTTATCACCTCCTCACACACCTGCTTCCCTCCAAGAACGAGCTTCCTCTTTTCTCATTCCTCCTCATCAAAGCCACATCCAGCCACAGTTGTTGCTCCCCACCCCCACCCCCCTGGTATAGCTGCTTTGAGCTGCTGTTCAACAGCCAACTCTGCCTTTGTATCACTCTGTTGTCCAGGTAGTCAGACCTGACGGATATCATACCATCCCAGAGTGGGAAATTTGTGTGGTTTGCCAAATTTAAGAACTGGTTGCCGCGAGGCTTTGAAGGCTTATTAAGGATTAGGAGTGATGACAACAGCTAAAAGCGAAAAACCTTGAGTTGCTGCCATTAAAATATATATTTTATTCATATATATATATAAGTTTGAAATCAGATATTTTTGCTACCAATCAGATATCTTTGTGGGTCAGAAAGAAAATTTGGTTAGTCCTTGTGTGTGTGCGTATTATCTTACAGTTCTCTTTTCTTAGATTCCTCTTCATGATTGTCCTAATTGTGCTCATTCTTAATTAACTGCCAAAAGAGGGAATGCCATTGGATTTCTAATTAACTGATGATATGGTTTAAGTATATTGGCAAAGTAAAAAACAAAAAAATAAATATAAAAAAATAAATAAAATCTCAATTGCTTTCACTCCCTTGAGGCTGGGATTTAGGAGTGTTTTCTTTTTAATTTTTTTTTTTGATTTTTCTGTTACGCCTCATCAACCATCTTGAGCTCAAAGATCGTTTTCAGGTTTCACTACTCTCTTGATTGTCAGATAAAGTGTGTAATTAAAACAACTTTTTCAAAATGATGCCATCATTGCTCCTTTTTTTTAATCCTTGTATATCTGGTTAAATCCTAACCAAACAGAAGCTGTAGCAAAGCAAACATTACTTGTGCATGTCATAATAACTGACCTAATACCTATATGTCTGCCGTGCATAACCCCCCCTCCACAAACAAACACACACACACACACTCACTCACTGCTCTGGCTGTCCTAGAAAGTCGCAGCATTAATAACTGTAAGTGGATAATGCTCTAGCTTGAATTCCGATCAAGGTTTAATAAGAGCATGTTTCAGTTGGCCACTGGCAGCAGGAGGCTCTTTGTGTGTGTGTGTGGGGGTGTGTGTGGCCTCATATAAGGTACAGTATAAGTATATTACTGCTGGTGCATCCAAAGGTCTCAGTGGTCATTTTCTGATCTTTTGCCTCACCACTGTAACACAAATGTAAGTAACTGAATGGCCAAATGCCACATGGCTTTATTACAGTCCAGGTCAGACTGCAGCTGGTAAAAATTTATGAGCAATTTCATTAAAGTAGCCACTAGTTCAGGTTGTAATAAAAAAATGGGGATCAACTGGTTTCAAGGTTACCATTATGAAATTTCCTATAGTAAGTATCATTGTCTCAAAATTGACTTTTTTGAGCTTTGTGTCATGTTCTAATGTTATTACCTCATCAAAAATATACCCAGGGTGTTGCTTTGACTAATTCATGCATGTTTGAGAAATCCCTGAATCTCCTGTGGTAGCCACATGTAGCTGCCTAAACACCAGCTGGTACAAAGCTCAGCCTATTTACACAAAGCTCCTCCTTGGAGCTCAGTCTGCAGCCGAGCTCCCGCCCCACAGTGCACCCCTCCCCCGAAGCATTGTTTAACAATTTGCTAAAGTGGGAGTGTCGGAAACAAACATTTGCTTTAAATCTCTTTAAAATAAGGGCACCCACTTTAAAGCCAAAAAGTACTTCCATAATATTTGAAGCTCACTATAATTTATTGCAGTATCCTCTCCACTTGTAAAACATATTAATCTTAACACTAGTTGTGTTGAGGGTTTCTTTGTTTGGTTATATTGTTAGAGATTTTTTTTTTTTAATGGCTGTAATTAAATAATTACTTCTTTGGTAGACAACTCGATATACAGCAGGTGGCAAAGTTCTTGTGAATGTCTTAACATTTAAGAATGATATGACTCACCATGAAAAAAAAATATTTACCTTCTCAGGTTATTTTATTCAAAAAAAGTGTGCGATCACAAATATTTTCACCGTCACATTGGCCACATTGGCTGTTGTTTTGTTTTGTTACAATGCTCAAAGTATTGTCAGTCAATAAGAGAGCAAAAATGTGACTGAACAAAAAGCTGACTTTGGCTATTTCTAATACTACTACGACTATTACTAGTACTAGTGATGCCTTGTAAATGATTCCCAAGTTGTAAATATTGCACACTTTCAACACATTTTTTAAATATCATATAATAGGTAATAGGATGAACCAGCACACAGTGTCCTATTTTTTTCACTATTCTTGAAAATGTAGCTTTAGACTTGTGTATGCACTTGTACTCTGTAATTACAATCTACTTCTAAACGTTCAGTCAATATTCTTGATTTGTATCAACAAAAGAGCCAAAAAACAGTTTTTGTCAAGGTTTCTTTTTAGGTTTTCTCAGTGGCTTGGCACTTGTAGCTTGAATTACATTCCCAGCACTGTGTAACACTCTGTATAATCAACTTCTCTTGGCACCTTTGCATATGTAGTTTTAACAAAAGTATAATTACAGTTCCACAGGAAAAAAAAATAAATGGGGGATTGTAATCTGCATAGGCCCCTAAAATGCCAGTTATCAAGCAGAAACAGACAAGGAGGCTCTGCAAAAGCGGAAAATGTTAAACACTGCAACAAGACCATCAAAGGAACAAAAAGGTATTGCAGTTTCACACTCAGGCACTTAAGAAATATTAATGTTTCTTTGCATTCTGTGATATTAAGGAAGGGGTGGGACAAAACAAAGGGGAACATTATTCATGTTGTGAAGATGTGTGTTTTGCTGAGAGTTGGAGCCATTAAACATAGTATCTGTTGGTTGCCATTAGCTCCAAATGCTCAGAGAGAAAATCTGACTTTGACATCTAATCCTCTTACTCGGAAGAGGACTAATGCACTCGGAGTTTATGTTGCATTGCATCTGACAAACAAATCCATTTCCATGTGTATACATTGAACAGGGCAGTATCAATGAGAGGCGTATCAATGAGAATCTCTGCTGACTTGTTCCTGTCTGCTCTCTCCCTCCGCTCAGCCAGATGGCCTCCCTCTAACGGAGCATTGACACCAGATGTGCAGTTCCCGTGTCGACTTGGGGACCAGCTGGGCTGAGTGTGCCAGTGGTTCTGTTAATGAAAATGGCTGTGCTGAATGTGTGTGCGCGCGTGTGTTGTTTACCGTGGTTCAGTGGCATGTGACAGTTTGGGAACCCTCGGTGGGTGAGGTTTTTCTTTTCTTTTTTTTTTTTTTATTTTCAGAGCGAGCTGCACTGCAGCTCAGCCATGCAGCGCTCAACAGCACACCCCACCAAGTTTGGAAAAACAAAGCTGTCTGTCCACAATAAACCCACTCTATATATCCTACTGAAATATTCTGTTTTTAGTTTCATTCTGTCTTATCTGAACTGTCTTTACCCTAATACAAAGCATAGCAGGAAAGGGATCCCTGCGCTTTTACTAATTCATGCATTCTGCTCAAACAAAGGCGTGCGCACTATCTGTGGTAGAATTTACTTTACTGTAACTGCTTGCAATGAAATACATTCATTTACAGGAATTATTGCTCTAATTTTGATTGCTGAAAGATATGATTGTCAGTGCAAGGTAACACCATAATGAACATTTCAATCCGATAAAACCTCAAGCCCCAGCTAATGAAGTTGTTACAACACGCCACGTGCTGTCATTTATGAATTTGCTCAGAAGCAATTCATTACTGCACAACATTCTGCTGATCAATTAAATGATAAGGACACAACCAAACACTATTTGCTTGGCAATAATACTGACGACTTCCAGAGTTTGAAGACAAATCAGCTAATTGAAAATGTTATAGTCAAAAAAAAAAAAACTATATATGCATATTTTTTTAAAGGTGGCGCAAAAAATATAAGGAAGCTTACCTTTTTGTGACAGCCCTGTTATCTAAGCGCTCCTATCTCCCAGGAGAATAGAAGGTATGGGGTGGTGGTGGTCTGTGGGCTGGGGGGCAGTTTTATACCTTCGTCAAATGGCTGAAGAGGTAGATGAGTATCCTCAAGCTTGTGAATGCTGTGCAAGAGGATTCTTGCCCTTAGAGAATGAATTATACACTTTCAAAATTTTGTAAGGAGTTATTAAGTTCACTCACCTTTCCCACACTCTTAATATATTTTTTAGCATTACTTGAACCAGAAGGTCTGCAGCTATGTGACACAAAAGGGAGATATCCCACATGATTCAGCCCTATACCCTGACGGGGGCAGATATGTGACCTGAGATAATGAAGATTCTGCATTAATCTATGAGGCTACATCCCAGCAGAGCTGAGAATAATAGACTGTTTTACTGTTGAAGTCTTACTGCTTTCCAAATAAATGGTTTCATCTTTTGCATAAATCTGTATATGCATCTTTTGAAAGCTTGAAATATTTTCTTTTCAAAGTAGCATACAGTAAATCATTGGTATAAACAGACATGAAATGCATTTTGTTAACAAAAACAAACTTAGTGAATTTAAAATACCATAGGTTAAAATAAACAACTTTTACATACCTGACATCAGTTAACGATATATTGTTAAAAACTTAAATTATTGGGAGCTTCATTATGTGGCTCCTAGGATGAAGTCCGCGTTTTATTTAATGACACTCAATTTTATGTTTGATTCTTTTTAAGCATTTACATCACAATTCACACATGTTTTGAGTGTAAAGAGATGAGCCTGAATTAGAAACGACAGCAAAATTGTGTCAGTTTTTTCTCTGTCAGTTACAGCTAACTAAAAAGGATGGCAGTTTAACAACTACTATTTCCATCAAAATCAATATTTGGTAAAGCTTTATTTTACAGTCCCCTAAAGCATTACCCAATATTTTAATGTGAAGAGTCAAAAATGTTAGTTTTCTTTACAAATCTAAAATGAATGCCTATCTAAAACAAGTATTTATCTCATAAACATCATGTAGGAGCTAAAGGAAATCAGTTTCTACCTTCAAAAACATGATTAAAAGCAGTTTTATCTTCAATGTACCCTGCTTTCTCAGGGTAATTTACCTTATTGTTTTATAATGGATACCTTCTAAATTACACATAAGCATTTTCACATATCTGCCAGCCATGTGTTTTATTGCTTTATTGGTATTTATTATGTAAATGTCTTTTTTTGCTATAGTCTGTGTTTATAGTGTATATGTACAAAAACATTTGAAAAGAACACTATTTTATTTGGGGTGTGTTTACAGGCAGTAATTGTTATTATCTAAAGTCATTCTCTGTGCAAAGGTTGCAACCCAGAAATGTCCCTGCACTTAGGAAAATGAGAAAAAATATATAAATAAAATACCAGGAAAAGGCTGCATAGGTAATCTCCAAAAGAGATGACCTTCATAAGATGCTGTTTTGGGAGTTTCTTGTCTGCTTTGACTCAATTTTAATTCATGTTTCTGAAAAGAACAAGCAGTCTGGCGTTTCAGGCTGAATGCTCATATGAGGAAATGAACAAATTCATACCAACGACTAATTGAGACTTTCTGCATCATTTACAAGAGGAGTTTGGTAAACCCATAGAAAACACTGAGATACAGACAAATTATGCAAACTCACATCAAGCAGAATCGTCTTGCGGTTTGTGGAAAATTTTCATCATGTACTGCTTATTCTGCTGCAGTTTTTTTTTACAGAAAAATATAATTTTTTTAGCATTTTGCTTACATGCTGTAGACTTAAAATGGCTTTTAGAAATAGGCTGCATAATAAACATACATTTGCTGAAACTGTTTGCTCACCATCGTAGTCTTTTATTCAAAATATTTGCAGCAAAACATGGGTGCTGTGGTTGCTCAGTACACACTGTGTCAGAAATGTGATCTCTTTACTGCCTCAGAGATTTGATTGTCCCTTGAGAACTCTTTGAATGCAGCTGTGTTTACATATATTACTAACTTTAGAAAAAAAAGAAAAGAAACACTGCAAAGCAGGCAACTTTATCCTAACTAATAGCTTTGATTACAATAAAACTGAGGTCTTAGGTGGATATTTTACATAATTGAAACACTTCATTTTGTGATAGTAAGTTTTAAAAAGCACTGCAATGACAGCTTCCTGTGTCTCTGTACTCAAAGTTAAAGCAGGTCGACTACGTACTGTAAGCCAAGTAATAATTTGCTGTGGGACTGGATGCTCCAGTGGGTGTGTTGTTCCACTGTGTCTCATCAGTTACATTCCCTGAGAGAAAACAACTGGCAGGTTTTTTGTTTTTTTTTACAGATTCCTGGGTTAATAGGGTTTTTCTCGGTTGTCTCTGCAATCGAGTAATTGAAGCAACTTAACAATCTTAAGTGCAGTTTTTGCCGACTGGGAGCACAGAGTGAACACAACTTTATTAGAAAAAGGCAACTTGTATTGACTGACTCCTTTTTTTTCTTCTAATTCTTTCATTATTTCCCCTTTTGGCATCATTGATAAACCTAATTTGTGTACTACAGAATCAAAAACAGAACAGAAAAATAAAACACTGGACATTGCAATTAGAAAAGATTATCTAATCTCTGTCTAGTTTTTTCCAATGTTCATTTTAAAGCATTCAAAGTGCTTATTTATATATTCTATGCACTGCATATATTGAGGAGTACTGGCCCACATGAAAAGAAAAAATGTGCACCCACACATAACGAAAAAAAAAAAATTACATAATTTTATATTTTTACATTTTTTTTTAATTGTTAATTTCTTAAATAATTTCAAACCATGTTCATTTGTATTTACTGTTGTCACAATTGAGATATTTTCTCCTGAACACTGGTTTGAATTATTTAAAAATAAAAAAATAAGAATCATCTGATATATCTCAATTTAATACTTGTATTGTTTTTCATTTTATCAAAGGCTACACACCTTAAGTACACTCAAGTTATTAAAAGCAATTCCAGAATGTGCTTGACACCTCAGTAGATCTACATTGCAGTAAAGAAAGCTTGTTCATGTTGTTCCGAAAGTGTTTTTTTTTTTAAATCAACGGGGACAAAATCATATGCTAGTTTTTCATACAACGTGGGTAGTTCGTTTTCATTTATGTAGTGTTTAGAGGGTAGGACCTACTGTTGCTTTTAAAGAAAATCTATTTCCTCCACCGCTACAAAAGGTTATTGAGAGTTATTTAGATAAACCTCATGTATTCAGCCAAATGCTTGGATTTTAAATGTCAGATTAAAATGAAGGTAGTTCTGCTGTTACTGATACAAGAAATACTCAAATTCTAAGTCAATCAGTGTACTTGTATAGCACATTTAAAAACAATAATGTTGACCAAAGTACTTTTCAAGGAGGAAAAATCATGTAATACAATTAAAACCATGAATACAATAAAAGGGCTAAAACAGATTTAAAGACACAATTCCAAACTTCTGATGGAACTCAAACCAAACTTGAATTAAAAGCCAGTGTAAAAAGGGGGTTTTACCTTTGCATCATAGTCTAAATGCATTGAAACTGATTTTGCAAAATACCCCACTTTTCAGACATTTTCCATCCAAGACACATTAAGTATTTGCTACATAGGTTTATTCATTGATAATCAATTATATCAGGGCTATTCAACTGTCTGGACTTCCATCTTTTTTTTAAATAAAATACATATTTCAAATCATTTGTAAATTTAAAATTTATGTTTCAATGCAACAAACTGAAGTTAAAGAGTAAAAGATAATACTTGTTCTGTTACATGCTGCAGTGTTTCGCCTACCATTGCTGGCCAACCCCCTGAGCTGTGGGCTTCAAGTAACCCCAGTCTCCAGTGCAATTTAGTTGAATAGCCCAGCAGTATATTTAAACTTTTGTACAGAGTCCACCCTGTTGGATCATCTAAACCAAACACTTGCTAATGTTGGAGCTGCAGGTTTTTTTTTTTCATTACCTCATGCCTTGTTGTGATCTAAAATTTCAATTTTAAGTAATGTCCAAAATATTGTTCTTTGTTTGTTTTTCCTACAGCAGCATGAAAAAGAACAGTCTGACAACAGCTATTTTTTCAGCAGTCTGTTTATATGCTGTGAGGGTATTTGTTTGATTTATTTAGGTTTTTCTTTTCTATCCAGAGGAGACAGGATTGTCAGTTTCCTTACGCCTCATACCTAGAGAATTCAGCTTGGCATCTTTGTCCATGCCTCCATCTGTCAGTCATTCATTGCATGTCTTACACTTATGACCTTTTCACTTACTGATACGTGACACAGATGCTGTCTAGTCTATTCCTCTTTTATTTTTTCTTCTCTCTTTTCATCCCAGCAAAGACAACTGGGTTTGGCACATGGTGTCGTATGCAGATCAGACAGAAAAGACAGTGCAGGCTGGCTCAGCAGACGTGCCGCACTTCCTACTGCAGAATCAGCCTCTCACAGCAGTCATTTTCACCATGATTTAAGGGGTTATTACATCCCCTGCAGGAACAGTCCCATCACTGAGTTGTGCACCATATATCATCAGAGCAAGCATTCAGGGATGAATGATAGCTCGTCTGTTAGAAGTCTGACTGACAGATTTCAAAAGCGTCAACAAATATGATTTGATGAAATCAGATAAAGCATGGGACTAGAAAATCAAATGGGTGTGATCCGTCTTTAGATGGAGAACATCTGAGCTAACTGTGGTGATTCCTCTCATATTTAGCATGTGTTTGCTCTCAGAATGCCATGGTTTATCTGACAGCCTTAAAGGTGATTTCAATGCAGTTGCATTAAAGAGGTATACTTGCTTTTTATTTTTAAGCTGACTCTTAAGCATTCCATCAAGACTTCCCATAAATGTCATAAACACAAAAAAATCTGAGTATTAGCTATTTTTATTAAATCTAAACATTTTGTATCACTTCAAATTTAATTTAATTTTATTCTCAACATCTTATTATTTTTTAAACCAGGGCCACATGAGCATTATGGTGGCCCTCAAAGGGTCAGTTGTAATTAACTTCAATGTTTCATGTTTAACATAGACTAAACGCAAAACGTCACATTCCTTGTCTCATTGCTACAGCTTACCACCGCTACCAAACAATAACTGAGCTCTATGTGGTATTTCATGCATAGAAACAATGCTTTAGCACGTCCTCTTTTAAACACTGAAAAGTACTACATGTACGACTGACTAAATGATCTATAAATACTACAAAAATAGTATTAAAATTAAAAGTAGGAGTTTTACTCCCAGTTGAGTTGTGGAAAGTCTTGAATTTGGAACTCTCACACTCTGACAGGGAATTCTCATATTTAATCAACATGCATTATGGGAGATGTAGTTTATGGTCAACACTGGCTTTAAATCAGCCAAATTGTTCACAGTTACTCAAAACCAACAGCTCAGGGGCAGGCCAAGTGTTTCTGTCTTTTGCATTTTAAATGTGTTTATTTTGTTCCATTGCATCATAAATAAAAAAAAAATTACCATGAATATAAAAAGTATTTTCATAATAAATTAGGTAAAAATAATAATAATACATATATATACTGTATATATTTATATATACTGTATATACTGTATATACTGTATATCCCTTGAATCTGACACATCTGCTTTAAGCTACAGTCACAAGATATTTCAATACTTTTGTTATCTATTTCTTAGTTGCTTCAATGCTAAGTATCTATAGTGTCTGCAATAAATATATAAAAACACAAGTCACAGATATTTCATTGTTTTGATATGAGGTTGTAGCAAAACCTCAAATATTTTGTGTAAATGCTGCTGATGCTCTACAAAGACAGCTCTGTAAGAAGCTCCAAGACTCCCAGATTCACAGCTTATCATGTTTAAAAGTGAGCGCCCGTCTGCTGCCTTTAGCCCAGTTGGCAGCCTGGTGGCTGTTGCTCATCTGTCCCTGAGCCAATGTGAGCACATCACCGATCTGGACCAGGATTAAAGGACCTAATGCTAACAGCTGTGCTGAGATTAGCCATGTCAGTATTTACAGTTATTTTGTCATGCAGCGCGCCACACACTCTGCTCAAATAATGAACAGCGATGTTTGAATTTCCTCGTCTGTTTGAGTTGCCATCAGGGTGATTTTGAAAAGCACAGTGCGTATTTATGACACGATAAAGAGATGGGTGGAGGAATGGAGGGAACGGGGTTTATTAGAAAGATATGTTTGAAGGAGAACGATGGCTGGAACTCTCACAGAGGTATGCAGATGAGGGTAGGCGGCTGAACATTTGGAAGCAGTCACCTTCTTTGTTTCACCAAAATGTAAATTATGAATGCGAGGATGAAGAAGAAACAAAGTAAGACTAAAAAAAAATAATGGGAGAGGTGATTAACTGGAAACATAAATTTATGCAGTGCAAAGAGATGTTGATGGATAGAAAAGTTGTATTCTTTTTTTGCATGAGGAAGATGTTAGTTATGGTTTTGTTTGTTCTGTACCTCACTGAATGGTTATTTCCCATATTTTCACAGGATACATTAATATACACGTTTTTTTTCAACGTATAAACATAGGATTGCATTCACCATAAAAGTTAACCGACTATTCATAGATTTCTAATAATGCTAAAAATACTACTGATGTAAGTCATTTTAAAAAAATAGTATTTCTCTGGTTACTCAACAGTGTAGAAATTTAGATGATGGAGGACACTCAGCTGAACAGTCAGCTATAGCTGCTCCTTACCAGTCCATGTCAGTATGCATGAAGGATATGTGATTTCTGACCTTGAGCTTATGCGTATGCACAGATGTGATTAACATAGATTTGGGGTAAATAATCTTTTAAACTGCTCACTGGGACATTGGTGTTAGTGGTTGGGGTAGAAGCAGGAACAGCTCAGAGTTGCACCATGCTCCCTAATAAATTGTGACTTTTATAATATTTTACTACATCCTTATCATTTCACTTGTGGATTACCAGCTTTTAGTCCTCAAATCTTCAAAATTAATTCTTATTACCGTTTATAAGAGCATTGGTTTTGGAATTAGAGAATATTGACACATTTTGTACTGCATATTGCAGCTAACTAAGTCAGTATTTTGGGCACATATTTTGTTGCTTATAAGAACTTTTAGCTTTAAACCTTCAAAATATCTTTTTAGAGCAGAGGTCTTCAGCAATGGGGTCATGGAAGTGGCCAAGTGCAAGGGAGTTTTTTTTTTACTTTTTTAATATATTATTGTTATTATTATTATTATTATTATTATTATTATTGTTATTATTATTGTTATTATTATTATTATTATGTGTCAGTATGCATTCTTCACAAAGAGAACCCCCTTATCCATACAGGACAGGTCATGTTTGCTCTGTCAGGTTCATAGTAATTACCTGAGAGCCTATTAGTGCTGTAATGTTTGCAATATTTCTACAACACTGTTGTAGAAATATTTGGTGTTCCCAGACAAACATTGAATACCCCTGCTTTAGAGGATAGCCAGTTTGCAGTAATTATTAAAAATCTTAGAATAAACAAACTTTTTAAAATAAATTTTGTTAAAGGCAAAAAAAGATGTAAAGGAACACCATAATGCAATTTACCAAACTAGTATTGGTATAAAAGACCCTTTATTTGGACTGTGATTAAAATATTACCTAATCTAGATTCCCTTTTAAATTTGAGACTAAACAAATTGAATGTCTAAGTTACATTGAGGTTATCTTATAGATCCATATCTTAGTAATACTTCTTACCAGCTTATCAGTAATGCACAACTTGGCACAAGCCGTATTTCCTGTAGCGGCAAGGATTCCTAGCTTCACCTCCTGGTCACATGAACCTGAGGTACTACACTCAAATTTGATCTTTTTGTTCAGTTTTTTATTTAAAGATTAAAGGTCAAATTGTTTAAATCAAAGTAAAAAAAAAACCCTGCCATGCAATAGCAGTTAATGTGATATCATGACATTACCATATTAATTAGTTTTCTTTGTGCTGAATGCCAGGAGTGGAAGGGGAGCAGTGCCCCGCTTCATAGCTGGAAGCATTTATTCGAATACGTTCACACATATCTATATATGCTAACCAAACATGCACATATTGTGGCCCATCTGTATGTGCCCATGCACAAAAAGGATAAAAACCAGAATGCTGTGACAAACACAGCTAAGCAGCCATCTCTAGTGGCCATCGTGAGATGTGTTTGATCATGTTAGATGGTGCAGATGTACAGAATATCCCAGGCGGTTTATGCATTTTCTGACATCACGTCTTCACTTTAACTTGTCAGAAACAAAGTAATCAAAAAGAGAATGAAATTCCATGAAACATGCATCAAACATCCCAGAATAGCATCTTTTAAGAACAAAAACTAGTTGGAAAAATTATAGGAGACATGTGGGAAAAAATGTCTTATTATTGTTTAAAGACTTTGTGATGATTGCAGTCATTGTGGCTGTGAAACACAGCAGTGGGCTGTCTTTCAGTCAGAGCAAAAGAGAGTCTGTAAGAAAGCTGCTCTTCCCTTGGTGACCGCTGCTTTAGTGAAACAAGGCGGATAAAATGCTAGATTCTGATCCCTGACTCATTTTCCAGCTCATGTTCTACATCTCCACAATATTGCTGTAAGGGTCTACGATACGCATGGTCTTTGAGAGGAAAAAAGAATGCTATCGACCTTTTGTATATTTTGCTTTCATCATTTTTACCCCCACCTCTCTGCTTACTCCTCATATTCCTCCAATAACTGCCAGAGCAGTTTCAAGGTTTATGGGTGTGGGGCACTTGTGCCTCCCAGCCACATCATTTAAAACATTTTTTTTTTGTGATACTCAAAACAAACGAAAAAAAGAAAATGAAGGATTGAGCATTGTAAGAAATGAAATGGAGAGTTAATAAACCCTAAAGGCAAAATCATTCACTAAATCACCATCCAAACGATTTATCAGTGTTTTTTTTTTTAACATCAGATTTACAGGCTTCTAGGAGGAAGATGACACTGAGACAAAGAGTCTGGGGAGAAATAGATTTACATTGTTAAGTGTGAGAGCTACAGGAATGTGTTCATGAGAAGAAATGCATGGAGACAGAGGTCATTAATTATAGATGTGGAGATGTGGTCTGAGGGAACGCTGTTACAGTAACTAGAGGCGCGGCGAGTAAGAGATGCGAGAGTGGCAATGCGGGTGAAAAAGAGGAGGGGAGATCCCTCCTATACCTTCCACAACTTCAATTTACATCATGACAAGTGAATGGAGGTTAATTAAACATGACAATGGTGGAGTGTTTAACTCTTCGTGGTGGTTGACTGGCTTCTCAAAGGCCAACGCATGCATAACTAATGCAGCAGTATTATACAAAAAAGTGTAAATTCACATGCAAAAATGGCATTGGATGAGTATTTGAATTAAACTTTAGGTCAATTGCACATTTTTTATTGTATTATTTTAAGTCAGGTTGTTATCAGAGAAAACTATTTGATTTTCTCTGATGCAAGCTGCAATCAAGTGTAACTAAAGTAGAACTGAATTTAAAACTCTCCAATATATATTTTCTTTTTTGCCAAAGGCAGGCTAACATTTGGGTGTGCATCTATTTCCAGACATCATATTAACTCTAATTGAATTTGACACTAATGGTGCCAAAAAGCAAAGTAGAGCAGAGCTAGGTTCCAAAGCTGTCCCTTTATACTTTTGAAGAGAGCTTATTTTCTGGCCATACACTGTTATTTTAAGATTCATGTCGTCTTTTAAAATAGAAATGAACCTGAAACACATTTAAGGGTGTCAAGCCTAAACACTGAAGAACTTTTATCATTATGCCATTGCTATTCATTGGAATATGTTGGAATTTTTGATTTAAATTAAAAAAATGAAAATGTACATTAAAAAGTGTGCCTTAATCAGGAATTGTGTGTTATGGAACAGAAATACTTCACTGTAAAAACATCATTCATTTTACTACAGAATATTCAGCTAAGCAAGAGATGTTACACAACTTTTAACCATCTTAGTTTTCTATTTTTTCATTTCAACTACCTTCATAATGAGACAATTTATATATCAAAGTGAATAAACCTATACCAAGTAAATAAGTGCTGGAAAGGTGCTGTCATGAAGTGGCCTAATACTTTGTTTAAGATCTAAGCATTCACAACAACTCAACCCATATTCAAAGTCCAAACATTAAGAATTTAGAAAGCTTTTATATGTATATGTGAAATAGAGTTTCAATACATCTTCTCTCAGAGTGGATAGTGTGTGCATCTAAACTCCTGTTGACTTTCATTGTATCTGAGCTCCAACTACTTTTTTTTTTCCAAAATTAAAATAAATGGTATCTTTCACTCAACACAAATCCTATATAAATCAGAGTAGATGTAACTGGTTATGAAGGAAGGACATGCCAGGACACTGGTCGTCTTTGGAGAAGTGGTTTCCCCATTTATTCTGACAAGAACAGTAAACAGAAAAGCAGAAAATAAACTGCTCGCTCCAAGTTCTATATAAAAGTATACAACAAAACTAAAGTCAGTCCTTGTTTATTACTGTCATAAATGCACTAAAATGTTCACATTACTGGTTGAATCTAAATATTAAAATGCTGATAATAAAAACATGAACTTAATAAATCTATAAATAAAATGGATGTATTTTGATGAAACATGAACAGCACTCACCTAATCCCACAGGACAAGATTAAAAAACAGAGGAGCACAAGTGGTACATACAATTTAACAAAATAATACCACAGAAGACGAAATAAGAAGGGGCTTCTGACCTTAAAGTCACATGCTTACAACAATGATAGTGGTTTCTGTACTGTTTATAGGCTATCTTAGTTACAGACGACATTTTGTGTGATTATAACAATGTACAAATATAATACATAATTACTTCTGTGACCACTGAAAGCTTCATACATTTATAGTTTAGTTTTATTTTCTAGAGCAACTTATAGTTTTTTTTGCACAATGACTGTTTGAGGCTTAACTTCTATTCTGCATTCCCCTCTGTCTGATGTCAGAGAGCAAGAGACAAAGACATGGGGTTATTATGGTGACGCTAATGTCAGTTTAAATGTTGCTTCATTTGTTTTACATTTTTATATGGTTTTATACATTAGAATATTTGTGAGCTTCTACCTTAAATCCAGCTGCATGGTCAGAATTGCGAATGAGATCAAATCTTACATCCCTGTGATGGACTTGCCATCTGTACAGGATGTACCTCGCCCCTTGCACTGTAACTGCTGGATATGGGCACCAGTGACCCCCCGTGACCCTAAAAGGGAGAAGCAGGTATAGATAATAGATGGATGAATAAATTCTTTTATGCAACAAACATCTTTGGAATGTTCAAAACAACTTTTCGAACCAAAGTCAATCTGTGGCATAGCCTATATCACACTGATGCTGTCATGGCCTAAATCAGGGGTCTGGAACTTGTAAAATCAAATAAGTTATTTCTGCTCTTTGGCTCACTAATAAAATGTGTCCAGAGCAAAACATGCTACAACTGTGATCATCAACTGGTGGCCTGTGGGCCACTATAGAGTTTGTTGAAGGGTAGCCTTTACGGCCAGTGGGGGTGACATTATAAAACTAAAAATATGTTGCAAATTTTAACATTTATTATTATTTTTCACTTTAGGACAAAAGAACATTAATTTAGACATTGAATATACTGAGTATGGTTTATACCAAATTTTATAAAACCTACAAGTGAACTATGCAGGTTTATTTTTTTTTTTTTATTGTTTAGTCCAGTCTCAATGGTCTTTACAAGGTAATCTTTATGGATTTTAGAGAACGATTATGCTTTAGGGCTCGAGGTTAGTTTATTGAAAATGCAACATTAGCACAATCTAATCAACACGTTTCACACTTTGTATTATTGATCACATATTTGTAACCAAATTAGCAGACAAAACTTCTAAAGCTAGACATTTCTGTTGTGGGTATTAAACAAAAATAAAAGAAAATGAATCTCATGTTAGTGTTGGTCATAGCTTCAAAGAGCTGTAGCCCCAGAGCCACAGGTAGCAGACCCTTGGCCTAAATGAATGCTAACAACCATAACATCTCTGTTTCTATGTGTAGGGTAGCATATTATTTATATAAAAGTGTGCTTTGATTTACTCATTTTGCATCCTGCTGTTAAGAAGGCAGAAATATAAAAGGTAATGCACGTCTGCACTGGGCTCCTAGCCTCAGGGGACATTGTGTAAATGCTCCTCATTTCCCTGCTGATCGTAGTCCTGACTGATTGCTGATGACTTTTTTAGGGCACAGACATGTTAAGTTGTTTATTTATGCAAAAAAGAAAAAAAATGAAATAATCCCTGGTGCAAATCGCCCTCTCCAGCCTAGATTTTTCCTCCTCCATGATTGCGTTGGCATTTCTGTCTTGGTTTCTGTTTTTTTGTCTCTTCAGCAGTGGTGATGTTGTTGCGGTCATCAGCAAAGTTTGTGATATAGGAATCAGGCAGCTGTTTGCTTGTTTGCGAGGGCCTCTGCGTGTGTATGTTTGTGTCAGTGTGGATTTTCTGCATGTGACAGATATGGGACATCCTTGACAGCTGTTGAGAAAGTGACACTCCCCTACAGGCTGTATTTTTCAAAAATAATTTTCTGCAAACTCAAAATCACAATTTATCAGACTACTGTCATAAAACATTTCTTGCCTTTATATATATATTTGACAATGGGCCACTGTGTGTTTATGCATTACTGACAGAATTGCTTTTAATATCTAATGTAGAGCACAAACTCCTCTAATTTTTAGAAGCAGAGTTTACATATCAAAACTTGTAAGCAATACCTGGATGTTGCAAGCTTTATTTGCATGCAGCGACTCACTTCATCCTTGCATCTATGATTCCCAAATGGAAATACAGCCATCTGTTACTCACAAAAACTCACAAGGTGTTAGCATCTTCATCTTCCCTCTGTAGTCATTAACAATTTCCCTTTTGCATCAGTGGTGTTTCACTTCTACCACAACAGTTTTCTTTGAGTTTGTTCAGCATGAAATTATAAATCCCCTTAGTGGATTGTTAGCTTTCATGCTCACAAACACACATATATCATAAGGCACACTTCTGGATGGGCGTGCTACAAAGTAAACAGGGTACTGCCAGAGTTAATTTTATTCTGTCACCCACCGCCATCTGTCTGTCACACCTTGTTTATTTACAACTTTGTGTAATGAAGTAAACAAATTTCTTCTTCTTCTTTTTGATTAATTGATGTTCTAAACAGATTCAATTATAGCAGCAATTATCAGGCATTATTGATAATATCTTCCATATTTGAGACTTTTCTAAACCTAGGCTTTTTTGTTTGATTTGATTCAATGTTTTCTGTTTAATGATTTGGATCCAATTCATAAACTGAGACTGAAATCTTTTAAAAACATTTTAATCCTGAGCCAAAGTGCTATGAAAACATCCAACAATTGAGTTGGCTCAGTTCTTTACAAACTCACATGAAATAAACAAAGTTTCACAAAAATAAGAAGAGTAACTTTAATTTTAGATTTACTAATATTTTGATGATGCTAGTTTGCCCTATGCATTATAATTTAAGGAATGGTAGCATGTGTTTTAGCTAATTTCTATGTTGTGCTTTGAGCATACAGCACTCTGAATGGTAGTAGTCCGAAGGATTAACCGTGGGAATTGGAACATAGGGTTGACATGTAGCAGTTTCTCAGTTGACAGCCTTTTCTTTTCCTTGGATTAATTCTAAAAACAGTGTCTCTATAACTAATTTAAGAAGCAAAAATAAAATAGGATTCATGTAAAAGAGAAAAAAAAAATCAGAACAATGCATGGTTGTTGATTTGACCACAACTTTTACTGCCTGAAAACATTATTTTTTCTTTTTTTAGATAGATAGATAGATAGATAGATAGATAGATAGATAGATAGATAGATAGATAGATAGATAGATAGATAGA
>JARVJO010000082.1:16398537-16409611 GCA_031762555.1 Cynodonichthys magdalenae
CCTGATAATCATCTATTCATTCATATCAGGTGTGTTGGAGCAGAGAAACAAGTAAAGCATGCAGGGCTGCGGCCCTCGAGGACCAGGATTGGAGACCCCTGCTTTAAATTAAAATAGTTTTGACCATGGCTATAATTTTTTCCCTCTCACCGATGGCCCTAGTTTAAAACTTTGTCATGCAAAGCAGTGGTTTTTGCACATTCCTTCAAGGAATATGGGCTTAATTGTTATAGTTATAAGTAAAAACCAACAAAGTAACACTATTTATTAAAGTTTAGATATTTTAGCAATGGATTTTTCATCCATAACAACATGATAAGTACTTTTATCATATTTAATGATGATCTATCTTTATTTATGAAGCCTTCTTGGCTTTATAATTATACAAAACACACACACATTAGCTTCACACATCAGACAGTGAACGACAGTTTCTGCCCACACTTGGTTTACTGACAAAAATCTGTAAATTCTAAAAGCTAGTCACCCACAGTCCTTTTATTTACAGTACCCTGTGACAGAATATGTAAAAGCCTGAAAAAAGTCTTAAATAAAACTGTCTACTCCATGGAGAGACACTTAGCACTTTTTTTTTTAAACAAAGCTTTAATGTCAACATTAAGTGCTCAGTCGTTGCCAGCTGCGAGCTGTTTATGTCTCTTTCCATTTGTTTCTTGGCTTTTTCTCCCACACATTATAAAATTAACATCTGTCGAAGTGTTTTTTCTGTTGGAGTTTTTGAGAGGAAATGACTTGTGTTCTGTCACTCAGAGAAGATGGATCAATATCAAAAATGTTAGGTTGAGAATGAGGGAGAGGAGAAATGTCTTTGACAGATGGGTGTAAACAAAGATGGATAGTGATTTGGCAAAATGCCCAGGGGAGTTTTGGAGGCTTGTACAGTGCCATTTCAAGCATTATTTAAGATTGGTAGATTGGCACAAGTAGCAGTGTATAAAACGGTCTGCTAGTGTAGGGAAAACTTTAAAAATCCAGATTTTAACTTCTTTTCCCCTCTCCTAACACTCCTAAAATGTGACCCTGGAATAATTAATTTAAACGTGAAGAGAGGAGTTTCCTGGAGCATGAAAACTGTAATATGCACAGGAATTGTGTCATATTTTTGAACAGAATTATACTATTCTAATATATACATTAGGGGTGCAACGATACCGAAAATTCACAATTCGGTTCGGTTCGATATTTTTTCGATACAAAAAAGAGCATTTTCCATGCCCTTCTTAACTTTCATTCTGTGACCTTTTTTTTTGTATTTTTTTTTATTTATTTAATTTATCATTACTGTTACTATTGTTTTGTTGTTTTTGTTTGTTTATTTGGTTTTTTTTATTTAAATTTCTTTTTTTATTTTCTCTTTTCTTTTTAGTTGATCATTAGGGTTGGAAATCTTTAGTTATAATGTATATATATTTTTTTGTTAAACGGGGGCAGATGTTATAAGATATTTTTCTTCTTTCTGCTCCTTTTCATTTTTCATTTAATGATATTGTTTGTGTTGTGTGAAATTTGTTGTTTTTTAATTAAATGAAATAAATGTTAAAAAAAAAAAAATAACTTGTAATTTAATGGAATTAATTTTGAACATTTGTTTAAACTCAAAAGTACCGTTTTTGAATTAAATGTTGCTGAAACGGCAAGTTTCTCAGTGGATCTGTGCTCGACAATGCAACTTAGGTGGAGCAGTCGAAAAAAGATCCACTGATCCTTCAACACAGAGCATCTTCAGAAGACAAGCTGATAAAATCTATTTAAAAAATCTGTATTGTTTGATACAAGAGTGTATTGAACCTAAAGCACTGTATTGAACGGTTCGATACAAATAAATGTATTGTTGCACCCCTAATATTTATAATTATATATACCTAGAAAATATAGTGAAGCCCAGATTTTTGGAGAGTATGTTCTCATGATGTGTTCAGACCGAGCGCAATTTGAGCATCAGGGGTGTCTGATTTACAACAAGTCTATGGTGGATACAGTCAGAAAGCGTTGTGGCGCATTTTGCACGTCTAGTGCTACATGTTTTGAACCATTTTGAGTGTTTGATGCACGTACAGCACATCCAAAGCGGCACACGCTTGAGATGAAAAATCAAAACTTTTGCAGCTGGACGCAGAGTGTCAGCCCATCAGAGAGATTCCGCTATGTGACGTAGTGACGCATTTTCCGATGGGATGGTCTCCTGAATGCTGCCCATGAACCTGAGACAGATGGACAGGCACTCTTCAGCTGAAATCGAGCGCCTGTAGTTGGTGTCCTGGCAGGAGATGCAGGTACCGATGCGGGTCAGCAGCTAGTCAAACTGGACTCTGGTCAAACATAGTGCTGAAAGAGACCCTTGTCAGCATGCAGCTCCTGGAGTGGTGGAACTCATCAAACTCAGAACGCCTCTGAATTATCTGTGGAATCCAGGCAACAGCTCAAAGGTGCCCAATGATGATCTCTTGCTTTCAATAAATAAAGCCAAGTCACTCTCTCAAAAACACAGCATTAGAGAACCCACAAATTATGAAAAAACACAAATATTAAATGTGGTCCCAAAAAAGGGCCTACCTGTGGGGTGGAATTAGCACACATTAGACACTTGTTCTAAGCTTTGCTTCAAATAGAGGGTCTGGACTCTTGGCTGACTCAAACAGTTAAGTGCAACTTTGCAGAGTTTCACTGTACATACATTGTGCTTTTGATGGTGTATCAACCATATGATAATGATGTACTTCCTGTTTGTGTTGCCAGCTTGCTCAGTTGTGGGAAGGTGACTTGGTGAAGTTTCCACCATGCCAAGGGGTCTTCTTTGCTGTCAATTGTTGTGGACGACAAGTAGCCATTAAGCTAAGCTGAAATGTCAATAAAAATGTGAAACTGTCATCATTTTTCATCTATACTTTCATGTCTTTCTAGAACTATAAAAAAGCAAACTCCCCAAGAACAAATAAATGGAAACACCTGATTTTTGGTAGAATTATTTTTCCTATTAGTCAACTCTTGTTGATTTTGTTTAGATTTTTCCAGAGATGCAAAAAGTTCAGCCTCCTTAACTGTCACACACAGTTTTTGCTTACATTGCACTACGCTGTACCTATGCCTGCTGTTCTGCTTGAGATGCTGTTTTGCTCATTGTGTTAAGGGAGGTGTGATGAAGGATAAGACAGGGGGAGCCTGCTGTACACACTTGTTGTGAATGGAGACACACCTGATAACAGCAGTGAGCAGCAGTGAGGAAATTGGAAACGAGGAGTAGTTACAAGGCATGGAGATATTCAGCACTGCAGAAATTACTGTTTCAGAGTGCAGAGGCTGTTTCCTGGATTGTACAACAAGCTTAAAAAAAAGCCTTGGAAGAAATGTTTTGTTGTTCGGTTCATTTAGAGTTTCGTTTTATGTTGTGTTCATTGAAGGCTGGGTGGAGGGGCTCTTTCTGGAGAACGAGACGCAGCAGTGAGTCACGGGGGGATGAGGGAGGACAGGCATCGAAGTGTGAGAGGTGTTACAATAAAGCTATGGTAATTAGCACCGCGGGTAAAGCATTGTTAATCCTCACCAAGTAATTAATGCTCCAAGGTGTGATGCAGTGCTACGAGTTCACCTCCACACTGTGGAAGGGGTTCTCAAAACAGTCACTTCCTCTCACAACAAATCCATCAGACTGAACGCTAACGCCCTAGACGTGCAGCCGCTAATGTAATTATTGCAGGTGCAAATTAACACCTTGTGATAAGGTCAGCTACCTTTCTCACAGCTCTTGACAACTAGTTAGAAAAGAGAGCTGTTGTTCTGTTCCCACCCTGTGAAACCAAAATGACAGTGTTTGGAAGGGGTTCAAGTAATTGCACCTGTTTCTTTTTTTATTTTTAGCCTCAAAGGACCGCCCACCGCCTATCATCCAACGGGGCCCGTCCAATCAGACGCAGGTACTAGGAGGCGTGTCCCTACTTCGGTGTCAGGCTTCAGGAGATCCAGAACCTACAGTCACCTGGCGGAAGAATGGAGCAAATCTACTAGAAAAAGACCAACGTTTTTCCTTGCTGGAACATGGCAGCCTTCAAATCCAGAACACAAGGGTAGGTTGCAGTTGAGCAGAAATAAATATCGACACCAGAGAGTTCATGTTTTGTCATATTAATAATAATAAATCAAACATTTTATAAAACAAATGTATTTTGTTTTAAAACCATCATAATATTCTTAATAATACACCCAGGTATTGTCAATTAACTTGGCATATTATTATCAATTAAATGGTGGCAAAACTCGCATAAGGATAGAGGAAAAAGACCGAAACCATCATTTAATTTGACTCTGGGTTAAATTGTTTCCTAACAAGCATTTGGCTGAGGAACAGTAGGTTTAAATGAACATCCCTTCCAGTTGGTCAGGCCTGAAGTGGCAGACATAATTACAGAAAACAAGTTTCACTCACAATTGTTCTATCAAGTCCTGTAACACGATGCAGCAGATGGTTTGTTACACAAAATGATCTCCGGAGTCCTCCGAATAAACCATCTGGAAAAAGCCACTTTCAAAAAATACTTAGAACGTGATTAGATGAAGCATCTGGTGATCACTGTCTGTCACAAGTGAACCTCTGCCTATCAGATCAACAACTGTCACAGTGAAAAACAAGCCTGTAACCAACAATGATTTATACCAATCTTTGTGTTTTGAGAACAAATTGATGTTTTGGGGCTTGGTGGGTTTGATTTTTTTATCATGCAATTTTAGCAAAAATACAGCACACATTCAAGTTAGCAGGTCTTAAGCGTTGTGTATAAAAAGAGTGGGTAATTAACTCTTGAGGTATTTTATTAAAAAACAAAGACCTTCGCTAAATCTCCTGCAAAAGGTCCTACTTTAAACAGATTTAGTAGTATATCTAGTAATCTGAGTGTGGAGGTGGATGTGTGGCTTCTCTCGATAACAACTCTGACTGTCACACAAAAGCAAAACTCAAGATTTTTTTTTCTGCGTCAGAGCTTGTGTTGTACATTAAGGAAAACAGAAGGATTTGTTCCTCTGTCAGATGATGTCAGCTGATCGTAATTCAAAAGGACAAGTGCAGTCAGTTTGCTTTTAAAAGATGAATAGCAAGTATTGATTTTTATGAGTCGTTAAACGTTGCTTTTTAGTCTGTTTCTCTGAGACAGCAGCTAGACTCAAGGACTCGACAACAGAATGTGGCGAGAGTAGTCTAAAAGGGGTAGAATAATGGAGTATCTGCAACACACAGTGTCTTGTCATGGTGTCAAAGTGCCCTTCTTATGTCACTTGTCTGCTTTCTCTTGAGAGATAGCTTCGCTGCCAGCGACTCCTAAGGCACTGCCTGTATAAAATACATTGTCATATCTCCTATTTCTTGCATCAGCACCAGTGATGGTAATGCTGATGGCTTCGGGAATGGCGTGTGACCATTATTGGAGGAAATCAATTAAGAAAATGAATGTTAGCTTTTAATGGGGTCTCTCTTTTTTTTTACTCTTTCATTGGCCAACATTAAAGTTTCCTCCCATCCACTCTACAGATTTTCTCTTGCCAAATGCAGGCCAGTGGAGGTTAATGCATTTTTACTGTAGTACTAGCTGCAAACCTCCTTCAAAAGCCGAGACTGACGCAAGAGCTTGTAGAAGCCATCTGGGATTACAGTTACAAAGGCTGTTGCACTTAGATGAACACTTTAACAAAGCTCAACCTGAAAGCCATATCATGTGTGATACGGATCTACAGAAAATATTTATAGGGGAGTTTAATAGGCACAACAGCTCCTGAGTATTTGGTTTTTACCACAGGTTTTACCTTTGTTGCAACACTGGAATTAGTCTGGCATGTAGCACATTAAATATGGGCTGAATGGTAGTATTGTGTGTTTCCTTCACCAGCTGTCTGATTCAGGGTTTTACACCTGCCTTGCTACAAGTTCCAGTGGAGAAACATCTTGGAGTGCCTACTTGGACGTCAAAGGTCTGTTTGAAAGATAACAGCAGCTACAATCAGAGTGCTGCTTAACCGTATTTGCCTTTGAGAGTATTCATTTAGTCTCTCTTGTTTCCTCAGACTCCACTGACCTTGTGGACTTCATGTCTCACAACACGAGTGCCCTCCCGGGGCCCCCCTCCAAGCCAGAGGTCACCGATGTTACCAAGAGCAGCATCTCATTGTCATGGGAACCAGGGCCAGAGGGAGGCTCCCCAGTGTCCTCCTATGTCATCGAGGCCTTTGGGTATGTCTGTGACCTATGGCTACAAGCAACATTTTAGTGACCCAAACTTTCAGAGCAATAACAAATGTGGATATGGAAAATTTTCTAAGGAAAATAAAAATGTTAGGATGCTTTCAAGCAAAAACTTACTGATATTTATTTTAAAGCCTTTAATAATGATGAATGATACCTTTTTGACAATAAAACAATCCTAATATTTAAAATTTGACTGATAGGCACAAATAATTTATGCTCTTCTTTTTCCCCACCTTCATGATTGTTGCACTGAATGCTCATTTTATTGTGACGACAGGAAATATTTCTAACATTTTCATCTGTTTTTTTTTTTTTTTGGCATTTCATTACAGCATGATGTGTTGTTTTGGCTCCCAGCCTCCTGGGAACAGCTTGTTTCAACCAGAACACATTTTTTTATGATTAATCTGATTTGTTTATCTGTTGTAGTCAGTCAGTGAGTAACAGCTGGCAAACAGTGGCAGATCATGTGAAGATGACTGAGTTTATGGTCAAGGACCTTCGACCCAACACTGTCTATTTGTTCATCATAAGAGCAGTCAACAGTCAAGGACTGGGGGATCCAAGTCCCATGTCTGAGCCCGTTCGAACACAAGGTATGGAAAAAGAAAAGACTATACTGACATAAATAATTAGTGTAATCTTAAATGCACTAAGCTACACTTATTTCTTCCTCAGACATTAGTCCTACTGTCCAAGGAGTGGACCACCGTCGTGTCCAAAAGGAGCTGGGGGATGTTGTGGTCAACATGCATAATCCTGTAGTTCTTAGCTCCACTTCAGTGCAAGTCACATGGACAGTAAGTGCTCTCAATGTTTACAAAATAAAAAGACCAATTTTCGGGACTAGTAGATTTAGTTTACCTCCCAAAAACTAAAATGCATCTGGTTTTGGCTTCTTGGAGAACTTTATTCTTTGCACATCACTGTTTTGGATTGCTGGCACACACATGGTGAGCATAAGAGGAATTCATGGTTTGAACACCTGCTGTTGAATCAGTTTAGATTGGTTTGAGGTTATGCAGGAATCAAGACTAATGTTTCTGTTCTGGGCAAATAAATCACTATCAGGTGTTACATGTGCCATGTCTGGAAGCGGTTTGCACTCAAAGTTTTTAGTTTTTTTCCAGGGAATGATATTTTATCAGGTTGGCAAGGAATCACTGCAATTTCAGCAATGACTGGTCAGGGGCACAGCTAGGACTGGTTTGCTAAAGACTATAAATCATTTTTTTATTTTTAATGACATCAGTGGGCAACATTATTAATAATATAAACTGTGTTTGCAACAAATTCTAAGTGATACAATGTTTTTGTTTTTTTTTTTTTTTACTTGTTTATTGGTGATAAGAACACTTGTTCATTACCAACAAAAGTTTCCATATTAAAAAGGGTTACAATCTTACAATTAAAAATGTTAGAATTCTAGTAAAGTTGCTGCTACCACAGGTCCTGAGAGAAAAAAATCCTTTTTGCATTCTTGTGTATTTATTTATTTATTTATTTATTTAATTAGTTATTTATTTATTCATTTATTTTTAATGCTGAGTTTTAGTTTGATAATATGTTGAAGAACAAAGGGACAATATGAAAAATGTATCTTTATTTGTCTAAGATGGAATATGTGTTGGCTTCTTTATTTTCTCTTGAGAAAGTCTCATAAAATGCAACATCAAGGACAACAATAGCATTTATTATAATTTAAGGAAGAAATGTATAAAAAAGTAGGTTGGTTTTAAAGATTAGTGCATAGTAACCAATCTTATACCATTTTAAATGTGACTCAGAAGGCATTTGTTTTATTATATTTACTTGATTTTTACACCTGAATTCTTTTGTTGAGAAAATAAATGGAGATACATTTTAAAAATACAAAATATCTAAAATTACTTGTTTGAACTGGTTCAACTCAGTATTTTTTATGTTTTATTTTTAAGCCACAGCATAACACTTTAAAGTTTTTTCTTGCTTCTGCCCCACAAATGTTTTCTTTAAGTAGTGGGTCTTGCTTTCACATGAACTCAAAAGACAAAAACAAAATATCAGTGTTTTTTATGTTACATTGAGGCTAAACTCTGTATAAGTACTCAGTAACACATTACAAACAGGACAAAAACACCTCACCTATTTACATGTTTTCTCTCCTGCTTCTTGAACTGTGTGACTAACTAAGCATGCAATTTCACTAAAAGAGGGACAAAATCTGAATACTGATGCAAAGCAGTTTGCACGCAGATGTTCGACACCTCCCTCATCATCAGTTTTGCATCTTTTCCTCTCCTCACAGGTGGAAAACCCATCACAGTTTATTCAAGGCTATCGTGTTCTGTACCGGCAGACTTCCGGACTGCCCTCCCCTGGGCCGTGGCAGATGCAGGACGTGAGGATTGCCTCGGAGAGGGACGTGACTCTCTCTGGTTTGAAGAAAGGCATTGTCTATGAGATTAAAGTGCGGCCGTATTTTAATGAGTTTCAGGGAGCAGACAGTGAATCTATGACTGCACGCACTATGGAAGAAGGTAAGTGACTATAAATTTGTTTAATTTCTGATAGAAATCTGTGATGATGAAGTGGATGCCGGGTATAGTTATTAATCCATTAGCAGATGTTTATACATTATGTTTCTACCTGCTTTTATATTTAGTTGCTAATACAAATGGTTTTTATGGCTAGATTGTAATGAATAATGGCATTTCAAGTACTCCCACCCACACAGACTTGCTGCTGCAAGTGCCACCTCCCCTGTGTGTGGAAACAGGTCTCCCAGACAGCACAGTGGGGTTCTATGACAACTCAAGGCCTCTGGGGGATGGAGGGCTGGGGGGGAGTGCAGAAAATGCCTCTTGTGACTTAAGCTCAGCTCTATTTCTCTGCTGAGCTCTGCACCCCTGCTGCCATGTTCCTGTCCAGACATGCATTATATGACCCCCCCATGGCTAGCACTCATAGCAGTGTGCGTTATAGGTGGTAATATGTCTCAGTGTCGTTATGGTTCTCATGTTGAAGGAGTCATTGAAAAGCTACAAATCAGTTCTGTGCAAAACGGCTGTGGCCCAAATTTCACATTTCATTAGGATGAAGCAAAAGTTATTGTTAGTATTAAATGCATGATAAGATGGCTCCTCTAAAAGTTGTGGTATTGTTGTGATTGACACTTTTAGAAGGGGTGTAACAATACATACAGTATAACTGTACCGAAACATAGTGGTTTGTATATGTAGGATAGGTGTGCACAACCAAGCAAAGAATTGATCACAGGCAATCTTTACACTCACTTTAAAAAATGGGGACTTTTTGCTAATTGCTACAACAGAAAATTATTGATAAAATATATGGTCCAAAGGAATTTTCACCAAAGCAAAAATAATGAGTTCAAATCCAACACAAGAACTTGAAGACTTGCATCTTTGTTTCAAATTAAGTAGTTTGCATAATGTTTGCGTGACCCACGTAGTTGCAGTAAAGAGCGAGAAACAGATGTATGGGATTCTAAAAGCGTCCTATACACTGCATGCTTTAAAACCTTCTAGTGTCTAATACATTGCAATGCATATGTGTCACTTATGTACAAACAGCATGCTAAAAAAAAAATAGATCACATATATTGGTCCACCTACCAATGTAAGAACAAACTAAGTTGGTGGGTACAGATGGTGGAAAAAGGAAAGCTAACCTCCATGGAGCCCAATTAAAGTGGCCACACAGGATCACTTCAGGTTTTTACCAGCTGGGTCACGTGGGATCCCAGGAACAAAGCATCTTTGTACTGGGACAATTGTCTTGAGCTACCTTTTATCTAAAGCCCATGAACATTTTTGCAGAATTATTACCAAAGGAAAGCATTAGTCATCCTTCAAAAGCATATTGAGAATGTAGTCCCACTTTAATGAAACCCTATCAGAGTGTCTCTCTGGGTAACACATTTATGATATACCAGTGTCTCCTACTGTATAAAGAAAGAAGTGATATACCAAGGCTAATATTCTTTACAGCTCTCCAACATTTGTTAGTGCAAGTAAGGATGGAGAGATTTTGACATCTATTGGAGCCACAGGCTTTCCCAACACTGCTGATAGAAAATTGGAAGAAATAACACTGCATTAAATTTCCATCCAGGTATAACATTAAAGATCAAATATATATTTTTTAATAGTATAAATGTAAAGTTTAGGTTGTGTGTCTACACAAAATAATAAAAGATAAAGTTACGAGATTCTATTGTTTTATTTTACAACACTTCTTATTTTGCAACAGACACACTGATGCAGACACATTTTCTGAATCACAATTATTGTCTTTCATTTTTGCAGCAAGACAGTTGTTACTTTAGATTCACTATAACAAGTTAATCAACTTTTGCTAATTATATTTAATTGCAAAGTTGTGAGTAAATTTGAAAATGTTCAGTTCAACACACTGTTTAAAAAAAACCTCCAGCATCACTGCTCATCGGTCTGATATACACAAATAAGGACCTTCGACATTTTTTGCTCTTATGGCTGGTTCTAGTAATGATATCTTGAGTCATTACTGGTATTGAAGGCATCTCTCACCCTGAGGGATTGTTCCCATACATTCAAATAAAAACACTTAATGTTTCCTGTCTTCTTCTAATACAAACCTTTGAGTGACTGGAAAAACCTCAGTCTGCTTGAAGCAACTTCACTGAAATTACATCTACAGGGAAAACCAGAGGTCACTTGAGTGATGGTGCATTATTATTATTTGATATTTAGCAGCATAGTTTTGTAGAAATTAATGGGAAATGTTACTTACTGATTTTTAATACACACACTTTATCTGGTTTATAAAGATTGTTTGTGA
>JARVJO010000082.1:16411165-16434903 GCA_031762555.1 Cynodonichthys magdalenae
GCTTTTTCTGTCCAGTACTGGGTTATATGAACTCTTATTTCATTACTGCAATATTAATGATTTGTTGACGTACATTTACCCGCTTCAAGTTGGTCCCGAATCACGGTTGAATAACGCAATTTATTTACAGTTTTATGCTGAGTCACTTGCGTAGTCAGAATGTGAAAAACCAATAAAACATCAAACAGAAAACATGTTTTAGGCATTGCCTTCTTGTTTTATTGTTTGGAAAGTGATAAAAAGCAACTTTCTCTCATAAAAAACAAAAATTCTAAAGTAATTCATCCAAGACATTTTCACTTGTTTGATGTTTTAAAGGGGGGTATTATGCAAAATCAACTTTTTGAGCTGTATATCATGTTATAATGCCATTCCCCCATCAAAAACACACCCAGACTGTTGCTTTGACTCATTCAAGCATGTTTGAGAAATCCTTGCATCTCCTGTGGTAGCCAGCTGCCTAAACGCTTGCTGGTACAAAGCACCAAAAAGCTCCTCCCTGGAGCTCAGTCTGCAGCCGAGCTCACGCCCCACAGAGCATCCCCTCCCCTGAAGCATTGTTTGAAAACTTGCTGAAGTGGGAGTGTCAGAGACAGTTAGCGTGTTCTTAACAAGACAGAGACCAAATTCAAGGCATTTATATAGTCTATAATGCAAAGTTAAAATCATTGTTAATGTTTACAACATTTTCATAACAGCTGAAGGTAACAGTTAATTGTGGTATAAAATTGAACTATGTGCCTGGAAAATACATAATACCCCCTCGCCAAATACAATGCAAGAACATACAACAAAACACAACAGTTAAAATCAGTATAGTTGAGTTTCAGAACAATTACTCAGAAAGCCATAGTATATTTATCCCATAATTTCCATACTAATCAACCACTTAATCAACCATCATGCCCTTTATTAATTTGAATATTTTATCTTTTAGAGAAGGTCCTCAGCTGTATTTTGCTTCTGAATACTGTAAATAAGCAACATAATGTTATTTTCAACATAATACAAGCTAGCAATTTTCTTCCCTGTGATTTTGTAAGTTTTCTATAATTTGTCATCCATCTGTAATTCATAGAATATACAATCTTTTCCTTTCCCACACTGCAATAAAATATTTCATATTGCTTTGTACATATAGAGGTTTCCTAGTGTACAGGATAGTAGATTTGTCTGAGCCCATCTGACAGTAATTGTCTCAGAAAGTCAGTGCTGTCTAAAATACAGTACCTGAATGTACATATGCTTCAAATGGGTTGAGATGATTTGTGAATTGTAATAAAAAAGATGACATCTCATACGGCTGATTTAGCTCCTTTGTATTGTCAGACTGTCATTTTTTGCAGGCATCTCATACATGTTTGGAGCTTCTTTCTTAGGCACAAGTTAAATCACTCAAGAAGCTGTTTCCACCCCCCACTCATCAAACTAAAGGAAATCTGTTTTTTTACTATTGTGTTAACTGAGCCAGATGCTAGGCTCTCCATATATCCTTGCCTCATTAGATCCTACCTGATAAAACATTAACTATCTACGTGGCTTGCCTTTGTGAAACACTCTGCCCATGTTTGTGCTTTATGTTGGCCATTTACAGAACCTAGTCCATCTGTTTATTCGCAGCAGTCTAGCCAAGAAAAATGCTCCACCTGTTTTTGGCCTCTCTGCACAGCTTTAAAATTTCTGCCCCCTCATGCTGTGTGGATATACTGCAGTAAGCTTTATTATTTTACGGCCTTTTAATTGGGGTCAGCGTAGTTCCTTCATCAGCTCAAATGTTAGCTGTTGTGGGATTTATGAGAAGCTACACTGTGTGATGATTTGTTTAGCTGCACAGAATTGATGTTTGACCCTTTTCTCCCTGTCATCTCTTCATATCTGACCAGTCCATTTATTTGTATAGTTATTAAGCCAATTTGACAAATTTAAAAGCTAATTTATTAACAAGTAGAGTTCGATTTTTTTTTTGCACCGATGGACTCTACATTTGAGGCCACAAACCATTTAATATTTTTCTTGGCGCAGTAACTTACACTCATATCTAAACTTGCTGATCTGCTTGGAAGGGTTGTCATTTTTGCAATTAGAAAAGCACAGTTTGGACCTGAAAAACCTTGGCCTGCATAACTCAGGGATGCTATTAAGATATTGGAATCTTAAACTCAGCGAAAATGAAGTGCTTTAAATTCCATCTGCTGGGGTGGCTTTGAAAATACCATGTTTAAGCTTGCTGGGTGAATATGAATTGAAGTAGTGAGCGAGACAGATCCTGCATTGACAAGATAAAAAAAACATGAGATACTTCTTCTGTTATAAGCAGTATAAGTATTTTTTTTCTTGTGTAAATCTTTTTTTGTCCATATCTTTGCCACCCACCCTTGACCTATTAGCACCCAGTGCACCTCCACAGCAAGTGACAGTGTTGACAGTGGGAAGTCACAACAGTACGTCTATCAGTGTTTCATGGGACCCCCCTCCCTCTGACCAACAAAATGGTATCGTCCAGGAATATAAGGTAGGTTTAGCTTCCCCTCCCTAAGATTGCAGATTTTTCTCATGTATAATACAACATCTCTCTGAAGTCTGTCTGCTGCATCCGCCTTTGTCAGATCTGGTGTTTGGCCAACGACACACGCTTTCATGTCAACAAGTCTGTGGATGCAACCATCCGTTCCGTTGTTGTCGGGGGTCTGCAGACCGGAGTGCAGTACCGCGTGGAGGTGGCTGCCGGCACCAGTGCAGGGGTAGGGGTGAAGAGTAAACCCCAGCTCATCATCCTGGGTAAATCTCTCACACTTCCAAAACTCTGTATGTGTGTTGGTAGGGGGTCAAATGAAATAACCTCATAATGGGGTACCTGGGTCTCAATAGCAGATCAGGAGTGTGGAAAAATGATTTAGCAATTTATCGCCCTAGAAGAAAGAAGATTGCGCTTTACAACGCAGACGTCTGCAGAGAAATCAATAGTGATTCATTAAGTGTAGTGTCTGGTAACACTGTGCCAAGTACTGTTACCCATATCAATAATCCCTTTCAGTATGTGGGCAGCTGGTGCTAACATAGAAGGCAATGTTTTTGTTGGAGCTTATCAGCCCATCACATCTTATGAAATAGCCAAAGGATGCCCTGACTATATGAGCTCCGAATCAATATGGCAGCCCAGGCCAGATGCTCTTCATCTGTGACTTTTGACCAATATATAATAACACCTTTAACACACGCAGACAAAAATGGGGGAAAGCAGGCCTATGGACTAAAGCCTAATGATTGGGGGGGGTTGACAGAGAATGGAGTTGGGGGTGGGGTTGCTCCTGCTAGAGACTGTGAATCTAATTTCACAGCACAGTAGCTGCAACAGAAAATCAAACTCTGTCAGAGCTGCTGTGTCAATCTCATGTCTCGCAGCTCAAGTTGATAAGTGCACTAGTGAATTGATTAAGTCTATATTGGATGCACTGATGCTGTTTATTTATTTATTTTATTGTTTTATTTATTTATTTATTTATTTGGCCTCTCTCACTGACCGCACATATTGGTGTTTGAAGTCCAAAAAGCATTTTGTTTTGGTTTATCAGCCATTTATATTTACTGTTTTTACTGAACTAATTTCTGCAGACATCTCAATAAATTTCCATTTTATTTTATTTTTTATTTTTTTTATTTTACACTTTTCTTTTTACTCTGAACATGACAAATCTTGTTATTTTTTTCAAATCCGATGCAGGCCTTTTCAGAATGTGGTACTGAATCGGATGCATATGAACATATGTCGCATTGTCCGACATTTTCATCAGTGAGGAGGGGTGAAGGATCGATAAAGATACTAACCACGAGTCACGCTGTTTAAATCTGTAGCTCCACATGTCTCCAGCTCCAAAACAGAAGTCCAGTTGTTTTGTCTTTTTTTTTATTTTCTATGTCCTGGTTGACCGGGAATCCACAGAAACATATGATAGTAACGTCCAATTTCTGCTGCAAACTGTATTAATCCTAAAGTTCAACACTTTACTTCCAGCCCTTCGTTACAAAAATAAAATGCTTCACCGGAGCATACAGTCAGAGGCAGGTTTGGCTATAAACACTGAACTAAACAAACATAATTATTTAATCAGCTCTAAATGAATAGCAACGTCAGAACTGGAATGCTACAAGTAGCACGTGACGTCATGTCCTCAGCTCATTTGAGTCACAGTGCCATATACCGTTCACATTGGAGTCTGATGGAGGTCGAATTTAAAATGTAACGTTCACACAAAAAAATCTGATTATTTTCAAAAAATCAGAACTGAGCATGAAGACCAGAAGTGTGAACAGAGCCCTTGTTTGACAGGACTGACAAGCTAACAGCTAGTCTGACCACAACTAAGACGAACGTGGATTGCTGCCATTTTAAAGCAACTCCAATATTCAAACCTTTTAAAGTGTTTATTATAAATGCAATTTATTTTATTTACACTGTGATCAGTTTTGCATGACATGGTTATTTTTGTAGAATTTGATGGGTATTTGCAAGTGCAAATAGAAGCAAAATCAGCAGCAGCAGCAGCAGCCAGGCTCCTGCTGGAATCTCATCATATTATTACCAGACTAACCATATAATGCAAAATTGATGATGGATTAAAGGTTTATAAGACCACTTTTACATGAATCAGCATAAAAATTTGAGATTGAACCAATCCACTTTAGAAAAAGCCTTGCTCTCACTAGCCGTTGTTAGTGTGTCGACGTAGTCCAAACAAACTGTCTTCCAAAGTGGATTTTGCTGTTTTTAACAAATCCAATATTTAAAACTTCATAGTGTTTAAATGCTTTAAATAAATAAATAAATAAAACATGTACACCACTGTCAATCACTTTTGAATCACCAGAATATTATATGAGCAGGAAGTGCCCCAGGCTACACAGGAAGTGCTATAGTGCTTTTGCTGCTAATATTTGGACTTGCACATAACCTAATTCTTTGTTTAGGACAATGAAATAACTAGATTTGAAATTATTTACTTGAGTCGTTTAAGTCACATTGGATTTTGTTTTTTTAATTGAGTATGCTCAGAAAGCTGTTCATGGCAGTTAGTATTTTGTTAATAACCTTTTTATAAAACTCTATTTCAAAATGTTTTAGCTGTTTCTTTAATAAGATTATCTTTAATCACAGTAGGCAGCCTTTTTATCTTTTATTTTTTTAGTTATGAATCTGTTTTTATGCAGGCATAAACTGACATTTAGATGTGTTTGTTTGTCTTTTCTGTGTGTATGCTATGTGTGGTGCCTTCAGGAGGAGAACTGAAAGATGTAATGACAGGATCGGAGGGCAACAATAGCATCTCAGATGTGGTGAAGCAGCCGGCCTTCATTGCTGGCTTGGGAGGGGCCTGCTGGATTGTCCTCATGGGCTTCAGTGCTTGGCTGTACTGGAGAAGAAAAAAAAGAAAAGGACTTAGCAACTATGCAGGTAAAAAAAAAATAAATCTATACAGTTCTAAATCAGCAGAAGATTCTCACAGCACAGTGGGTCTCTTGCCCCCAGCGGAAGCTGATGTCGTCACAGATGTGACTCCATTTGAGGTGGCTAAAATGCAGAACAAAGGAAAATATATTCAGCCCAGATGGAAATAGGGCCTATTTACTTTAATTCACTGTGCAGTGATGTGCATCAGCTATGCTGAGTTCCATCAGCACCACACCTCAACACTCTAATACATTCATGCGAGATAAGTAATTTAACATGCCCTTCCATTATCAGACCCCGGCTGGTGATGTTTGTCTATTAACATGAGCTTCATCTAGGTTTTGGTTTAGAAAATTCTCTTAACATGCCACGAGTCAAACCTGAAGCTTTACGCATTTATTATAGCCAGGCTGCAGCTTTTATTCTAGAGATTTTGGGGACCAAGCACAATTTCCTTATATATTAAAAAGTAATATGATTCAATGTCTTTGAATCAAAAAGCGAACCGTGAGCTGCATTCCAAGACATCAGATTTACATTTGAATAGTTTTTTTTTTTTTTACATTTATTTATTTTAAAACATTTTGTTGTTTGAAACACTACAGTCATCAAAATGCTAGAACATTCTGGTTTTGTTTTACAGTACATTGTATTGCTTAACCAAAATAAATCCAGTTTGGATTTTGGTAGAATTACTAAATAAACTGAACTTTCGTCTAGCTTTATCCATGAAATTAATCAGTATAACTCAGGCAAGGCTGGGATGTAACGATCACATAATTATTTCTCCTACTTTTTGATTGGCACTGACGAGCGAGCAAAATGAGTCCACTCAGTTCAGATTTCATCACTTCACAATTTTTTCAGCATTCGAAAAGGTGTCTAAAAATCAGAAGAAATGTTAGATTTATAACGTTTTCTCTCTTTTATGATAACCTCTTTTTTTTTTCCAAATGCAGTTCAGTCGTTCACCTTCACTCGAGCAGGTAAATCTGTATAATATACCGTTTTATCATGTCATTCCAAATGATGGTGTGTGTTTATTCATGAACATATTCTTTCTGTCTTTCTTTTTTTTCTACAAGTTACATTCCAAAGGGACAGAGGCCTGATAAGAAATGGAAGGTGAGAATTTAACTTATAAAATCCAGCAGTCCCTCAGCCAGAGCTTTCCTGCTGACATTTCAGGACCACGCTGTGCAACATGCTCCAACACCACCGAACCATTGTAAAACCTTAAATGAAGAGTTCTCTCATCGTGAATGAAATTTGCATAGCCGTTTTCCCTCGCTTATTCAGGCTGTATTGGTGTATGATTTGTGCCAGTGTTCGCCAGATGAAATCATTAATCACTCCTTTGAAGTGTGCACTACCAATTAACGCAGGTGGGCAGCTGTTTTATTCACTGTCCTCCTCTCTCTCAGTTCATCTGAGGTTGTTGGCAGAGTGAGAGGTCGCAGGAGAAGAGTGGAGGTGATGAATGTGTTGGTGGCTCAGAGCGCAGAGAGCACACAGCCTTGGGTCATACGGACAGAACATTGGGATAGAGAAGTGAAAAGTTGTACCATGAGACTTTTCACAATGGTTGAAAAACACCCCAAATTTAGTCTTCCCTTTTGTCCACCAAAACATATTTTCATGTTACCCTTTACATTTGTACTGCACTAAAACATATAAACAAATTTAGTAAAACATATAATGGTACAATACGAAATAGAATAGCAATTTAAAGAATAGAAAACAAAAAGAGAAAAGTATTTTTACTTGTTTGCCAGTTTTTAGAATAGCATCCTGAAGTAAAGATTAAAGAGCCCCGTTGTGCTCTTGAACCATCATTTGTTCTGTTATTTTTATTGTAGCCAAAGATTATGAAAACACTTTTTACTGGGTAAACTGCAAAATACCAACACGTCATTATCTCGAGCTGCTCTCAAAAGAGGTTTATTACTTCCGCAACGGACAGAACTTTCTATGATCCTTCACTACAGGAGTCACAAATATGCAAATACTGTTAACCTCAGATTTTTCTCAAGACTTAATCAGCAAATCTTATTCCTAATGGTCTCTGCTAATGACATGTTTATGAAGGGTTTTATATTGTTTTATAAATAGGTTATTCAAAGGGGTGTAAATCAGCAGCTTTATCACAATACATTATATCAATTTGTTTGGATGATGATACAATGTTTCTCGATGTCACAAAATCTGTCATGATACAATTTTGATTCAATTCACTTCCCAAGTCTGCGATTGGTATAATGCGGTATTGTATGCCCATCTAACACAATCATTGTGTTAAATGTGCAAATGATATTGAACTACTTCAGGCAAATGATGACACTATAGATCAATGTTTTCACTTTGCCTTGATTTATCTGAACTGTCAATCATTCAGTCAATATATTGATGTGGATTGATGTATTGGCTAGTGTAGGTATTTGCACTAATTATATATACATACCCATTCAAACACTGAAATAACTGCATTCCTGCCTCATTTCAAAAAAGGTGTTTTTTTTGTTTGTTTGTTTTTTTTTTATTTTATTCTTGAAATTCTTCCTCATGAAACCTAAACTATTATGGATTTTGAGAATCATTCAGGAGTTGTTTACAGCATATTGTTAAAGGTGTATGTTCTAAAATAATTTCCTTTAAAAAAAAAAAGTAAAATACACTTTTTTTGTATTGTAAAATCACTATGTTTTTCTGCAAGCTTCCTATATTTATTTATTTCTTTTTGTATGTGACCTTTATTACAGTTAACTCTAATATTTACACATTTCATTCCTAGCATAATGAAATGAGCTGCAAGACTCAAACAAAAATAAAATCTCAATATCTTTGACACTTGGCAATTTAAGTTTAGTGCAAAAATATGCAGTGTAGTTTCACACAAAACATGTGTTTCACTAGATATGCAGGTATACACACCATCCCATTGACTACATATGTGCTAATATGTGCACATCTAATTTAGCAAAAAAAAAAAAAAAAAACACATTTTTTCAGCACATGATCTGAAAAGGTCGTTAATTGCCTTTTTCCTCTTGCTGAATTGCTGCCCACAACTTCCCAACCTTCAAGTCAAAGCATGCATTCACCACTGTTGTATTTCACATAGAAGAAAAAAAAATGACACACTAGCTTCCCTAAACCACCTAATGGGCTTTTGCTAGCCCTGTTGCCATAGAGACAGTGCTCCAGTGTAGCTGATCTGCCAGAGGCTGTCCATGATTCTCAATTTAAAATGTAAATTTCTGTTGTGCTAAGGCTCTAAAGTGGATTTAGTGTGTGTTTAGACCTGCCTTGTTTCTCGAGGGAGAGTTAGGGGTGGATGGTGGGGGGTTCGGGGGGGGGTCTGATTTATAGACTTGCCATTTTATGTCTCTTTGTTGTTTTATTGTTACCTCTGTGCTGGGCGGCTCCACGGGCGAGAATATGCTGAATGAGTTTTCACACATCAATTTGTTGTTGATGCAGCAGGAGGAAAATGAGCAATACGGTTACAGGGGGAGGCTGAGTATTTAACAATGTCACCACTTCTCTGCCAACCACCCCTTCCCCCTAATAATCCCTTTGTCTGACTCTTTCTCACAGCCGACCGGGGCTATTAAAAGCGGGAGATCCGGGCCTCCCCTGGTTGGCTGACTCCTGGCCTTCTACAAGCCTCCCAGCTAACGGAGGCTTAGGAAGTCCAAAGCACGACAACTTTGGCCGAGGAGGTAAGAAGCACAGTCAGAATGGGGTGAGGAGAAATGCGGATTTAGCAATGCCTGGTTGGACAGTTTTGACGTTCATCCTTTGGGAAGCATCGTGACAGCACATGTCACAGAACAACACACTCTCGGGGGCCAAGCACAAGCACCCAAATTAAAAGAGCCTCTGAGGGTTACAGTTTACTAATTTGATTTGACAAGCTTGATATTTAGCTTAAATTTTGTGGTGTTTGGATTTATTTTGGTCCATCTTTCTGCGGCATTATGCATTCTCCAAGGTTGTGTGAAACTGACAGTCCAGGTTTTATGAATTTAATTTGTGTGTTTTAATGTTGTTTTGAAGCTTGTGGGCTTTATGTTTTGAAAAGCAGTAGAACTAAGGGATGGCGCTGCTTGATTATCCCCTCTTGTGAACAGTCCAACAGGCTCCCACTGAGTGTTGCATGCTAATTATGGTTGTTGATAATCACTTCCATTTATATCAAATCCATTTTGGACCTGTAGTTAAACTAATGCAGAGTGCCAGAGCAGCAGGGATCGTTAATGACCTTAAAGATTGTTAAATTCATGTCAGCTTATCTCTCTGTGAGTCTTCTACCATTCATCTCCTCACTTTGTCTCTGTCCTACTTTGTCTCAGATGTTTTACCGTCTGCAGCGGTGGAGAAAACAGGCACCATGCTGTCTGATGGTGCCATCTACAGCAGTATTGACTTCATGGGGACGGGAGGCTACAGCAGCCCAGCGCGAGGCAGTCAGCCCACACCTTACGCCACCACTCAGATACTCCAGTCCAACAGTTTTCATGAGCTGGCTGTGGACAGGCCAGATCCTCGCTGGAAGGCTTCTCTACAAGCCCAGCAGGAAATGGCAAACATGGGCTACTCACTAACCGATAGACGTCCTGGTGGTGGTATGAGCTGTGTGTATGCTGTGTGCTTGGCTGTTTTATTTTTAAATTCCTGCATTACTTTTTTCTTTTTTTTTTACTTAGTAACTGCCAGCTAAACCTAGGGAAAGAGCAAACAAAAATGGAAGACATTTATTTACATATTCACTAAAATGGACCCCTAGGATAATGTTCTTAATTACTCTTCTATCTTCATCACAGTTCTACCCTGAGAGCTTATCTAGCCCAGAAATGTCACACAATCATGATGCATTCCTTTGGCTTAATTTGATTAGTGATGGCAGAAAACGTCCTCAGTGTTCAGGGTTATTTATTTAGCATATATACATTTTGTCAAGTCGTGGAGGCATGTCGGGCTGTACTTTTGTAGTCGTGCACAATAGGCTGCACGCTCAGCTAAATGTCAGCCGTTCAAAAGATAAGAGAAGGGAAGTTGTATGGAAGCAACTTAAAGTGGTTTGCTGCAGGTTGTAATGCTTCTTTAAGAAATGTCAACATTTAGAAAATGTTTTACCGTGCTGTCAGCACATACCCAAAACAAGAAAATGATGAACTTTGTGTGGCAGACAGGTTTGAAAATGATGGTAGCATAGAGAGATAAAAGATAGCTTTCTAAGCTTAGCTGTGTGTGTGTGTGTGTGTGAATTCAGTGTAGATCCATACTGGTGAGAAGACTATAAAGGGATTTCTTTGAATTTTGAACACCTGTCTGTCTTTATCCGCCCTTAGGTGCAAAAGTTGCAAAGAAAAAGAAGATCAAGGGTGCAACAAAAAGCTCTAAATCAAATGGGACATGTTGGGCTAACATGCCCCTGCCTCCACCACCCATGAACCCTCTCCCAGGAACTGAGGTTGACCTCGATCGTTACCCCCAGGAAAACCATAAAGGAGGGTAAGATATGCCCAGATCTCATAAGTCTTAGTCCTGGAAGACACAAGTGCAAAACAATATGTGAAATGTAACGTAGAACCTTGCCAAGATGTTCCGTAATGCATACCTGCCAACATTAGCTGGTGGCAATGAGGGATACCTATAAGTATTAGTAACTGATGCAAATTGATCCTAGGAAGATCCAGAGGCAAACCACCCTGGGAAATTTAGAAAAAAAAATCTACTCTGAACTATGCATTTTCCAACCATTTGAAGTGCATTTTTCTAAATTCTTAGAATTAATAAAAACATAAGATTATTATATGATATACAGTATTTATAAAAAAGTATGGCAGTGACTTGACTAGTCTTTGAGGTGAACTTTAGAGATCGTACTAGAAAATTGTACTACTCCTATATTATTGCACTGAAATGAAAACAAATCAGAAAAAAAATCAGACAAGCCTGAGAAATCTACAAACAGAAAAACTACAAATATAAAATGCAACTTGCTCTACACTGTTTGGTCCATTCCTTATGGTATTTCCCCATGGTGACTCTCCATGAGCAGTAATACTTCTGGTTGAGAAAAAAAATAAATACATAAACCTGAAAAGTCTGAGTTAAACACTTGTTTTAAAAAATAAACAGCAAACCCCATTCCCACCCCCTTTCATGCAACTTTTCTCTGACAGCCTCAGCAACCAAAGATTTAATTCTTTATGTTTCCTGGAACTTTTAAACATTTAAATGACCCCCACTCACGCACACACATACAGACAAGCAATCCCCACCCCACAAACATTCACATTATGCTCTACACAACAATTTTCAGTTCTAATAAAGGATGGCTGGAACAATGAATAAACCTACCCGAACTTCAACAAAAAAGCAATTTTACGACTCTGCTGCCTACGATACAGGTTGTACAAGCTCTGCTTTGTTTTACCCTAACTCTGCCATAATTTGTGCCATCAGAAAAATTCTGACAGTTTCTTAATGTCACGAAGTTGCAGTTTACTTTCAACATTTATTATGATAACCTCACTCACGTTGTCGGGAGAGAATCCCGTGAAGCAGCTCCTCCGTTTACCTCTTCCCACACAGACACAACTTGGAAGCACAAACAGATAAGCCAAGTCAGAGCTCATTAAATGCGGGACATTTGGGTGTCCTGCCCACACTCATGCAAGAGGCGGGACGGGGGATCAAAAGTCGGGATTGCCCCATCCAAATTGGAACAGTTGGCAGGTATGCGTTGTGTGTAGATTATTTTAGCTCACTAATTTAAAAACTGACAGATTTGAAGCCATTTTTGGATTGACTTAGGCTAATTAGCTGTAGCAGTGGCTTGAATTAGATTGACTTCAAAAGAGAGTCAACTGTGTGTGTTCATTCAATGACTATATTTGGAGACCTTTCAACTTAGGGCTGTGGATGATAAAGACATTTCAAAAATGTGTTCAGAATATATTTTGTTATAAAAAAATTCACAAGTTTACTTTTTCTGCATGTTGTGTCTTTTTCACCTGGATGTAAAAACAACAGCTGGGCCCCGTCTATGTCCATCCAGACGTACCACCACCAGGATTTAGACAGTGAGGCTGAGGAGGAGAGAGGCCCCACCCCACCACTGAGAGGAAGATCTTCCTCCCCAGCAGCAGCTCCCTTCAACAAGCCATCATCCTCGTCCCTCAGCTCTGCCCACCATGAAGAAATGCAGTCCATTTTGCAGGCCCACTTAGACGAACTCACCAGAGCTTACCAATATGAAGTGGCCAAGCAGGCATGGTAAGGATCTTTAATAGCTCAATTTCACTACAGCATAGGTCCATTTTCCTTATCTTCTGTGGTTATTACCTAAATAAATACTTGTAGGCTTTATGATTTAATTTGTGATGTTTGCTTTCCACAGCTGCACTCATACATGTGCATTTTTCTTTTATTGTATTCTTCTTATAGTTTGGAGTTTGAATATCAAGAATTAGTGTTTGAGCATCGTATAATGCTGGTATTTGCATGTGTCAGCCCAAACCTGCAGTCCATGTGTCTTGCCTCCATTGATTACACCTTCGAGAACTTGATCAGTTTGGGCCGACACATGTTGGAGGGTAATGACTGGATTTAGTCCTCCACACTGCTCTGACATCAGTAAATACAGTTGGTAATTATGCGTGCATCTTCTTTTACGGTGGGATGCGAGCCATCATTGAGGACAGCTGTGCACGAGATAACAGCCATGTTGCTGACAGCCCTGCCCATCCAGATATCCTTTATCCAGTCCAATTACAACTCTATTGTGTTAGCACAACACACACAGTAACGCTGAGAAAGTAATCAGCGAAAATCACTGCAGGCATTCACAGTCTTTGCACACTGCATCTTTGAGCTTCTGAATATCCACTGATTTTGTTCTCCAATGTTTGTTTTACAAGATTTTTTTCCGTACTCTTTATCTGACCTTTATTGATGTTTGATTTTTTTTACATAGTTTAATAATACATACTGTTTGCCCACATTCAATTAGGCATATGAAGAGCAATTCGAATGTGTCCAACACCCCATTGGACTTCATGTCCAGTACGCTAGGCTCTGATTTGGGAGCCAGTCTCCTTTCTGAAGAAGAAGAGGACGAGGACGAGGAAGATGACAAATATGCTGTGGTGTCAAAGAACTTATGCAGCTTTGATTACACTTCTGGTCACAGCATGGATAACCTTGACGGCTCAGGTCTGTTTTCTAATTAAATCGCTACTCAAACTTTAAAAAAATTCTTCTCTCAAAAGTAAAAATCCATTTTTATTGGAAGTTTTTGAAATGTGATCAGTTTACAAGACTTGACCCTCAGCATAAAATGAATATGAATGTAATATAAATGTTCTGTTTGTCATATGATTTTAGGCCAATGAGTAACTAGATTCACATTCTGAAAATGAATCGCTCAAAATAAAACCATGATGAGGAGGAAAAGGTATTCTGTTTAGAATTTGGAGAATAAAGTTTAAGTGTTGAGGAAAAAAAGGCAAAGTATTTTTAGTATAAAAAGTCAAAGTCAGGGAAGGGAACTTCATTGTGCTCCTGAACCTGACTGTTCATTTTTTTTATAACTATTCTTTCTCATAAAAGATAGAGTTCGTTTTTGATAACTGTAGAAGCCATAACACTATATTTTAAGATTTGATGCATTTATAAATAGGTTTCTGTTGGAAAGCTGTTCTTTAGAACTAGAGAACCCGTCAGCTTCTCCCACAGGGACAGAGCTGTACGGTTTTTAGACCCCTATGTTTGATAAGTTACATATGACGGGTGCATTAACACTATGTGTTTTATAAAATCTTTAATAACCCATTGCAGTTGAAAACACAGGCCAGTGTTACTATAAAAATAGTTACCAACAAAGCAATGCAAACATGCTATCACTTCATATCTGTCATATATTTCAAGTAAAAACTTCAGACGTATGCTGAGACGGACTGAAATAAATATCTCCATCAGTCCTCAAGGGTTTATGTGTTGTAATTGTAGTGTTCTTTTTGAAAAAATGAATTTGTTTAATGCATCAACCCATGGGGGAATGACATATACAAATAGTTTAAGTATTTTCATATTGCATTCCTTGTATTTCTGCAACAAAAGAAACTTGTTCTGAAAGCTTTTTGATCAAAGCAATCTTCTGGACCAAAAATAAAAGTATGAAGGAGTTCTATCCCGAGGGATGGGAAAACAGTGCATAAAATCTTTATTTCTACTTCTTTTCAAACCAACCCATGGCTGTTTCTTTATCTATCTTATCACAATTTATTCAGTTTTCTATGTCATTAGTGTATTTCCCAAAATCCTGTTGACTGGTTGTTGACTGTGGATTTTTATTATGATTCAAACAGCCTTAGCCAACTTTTGTTTTAAACAAGCTATGTAAAGAAACTTAGATATGATCTTCGCTGTATGTGAGCCAAGTAATCATTAATAGTGAGTAACTGCTTCTCTTTCCAGGCAAAGCCTCCCATCACAGTCACTCAGACAGCTTTGGCACAGCAGATCATGCTGCACATGGGACACATAGTCTTGGACACAAGAGGGCACCACTTGCTGCCCACAGTCCTCAGACGGACAAGGTTGGAACTCTTCCCAGTCAAAGAGACGCCAAGACAGACTGTAAGTTTGGACTCTCAGATGCTATTTATCAAACAGTACTCCTCTTTAACAGCAAATTCAGTTAGGAGGGCCAACTTTATGTCATTATGTCCAATTTTTTGTATCGTTTTTACGAATATTTTCATCCACTATCCACTCAACAGCCCAAACATCGGCCACAAAGTCTCTACATGGCATGAGTTCCCACATCCACAGCTCGTGGGCAGCTGCAGCCTCAGACCCCTCTAAGGAGTGCATGGTTACTGTGTCAACACTAGAAAGACAGCATATGGCTTCCTGGAGTGGAACAGCATCATCAGGCAGGGCCACCCTGAGTAGGGGTTCCCACAAGAGACCTGGCACAGATCTTTCCCACAACGGGCATCCTTCCACTAACGGCACTGAGAACAGGGAACACTGTAAGTAATCAACCTTATAAAGGGATATCAGTGTGTACACAACACACTGGGTGTATCCAAAAGGGCAAGTGCTTAAAGTATGTAAGAATGTATTCCCATGTTTATTTCATTGATTTAGAAATTTTATTTAGGGAACAAATCTTTGATACTTTGCATTGTAACTGTTAAAAATTACATACATTTTTCAGTCAGTTTAAAGCGGCAGTAGAGTTTTTTTAGATTAAAAAAAATCTAAAATCATTTATTTGTTAAAACTGTCACTATGTCCTGACAGTAGAAAAAGGAAACAGATAATCTGTGAATCTGTGGCTAAGTCCACGGTTTTGTTAAAACTCCCTTCAAATTTTAACTTGATAGCTTCGTATCTTTGTGTTTGGCAGCATATGTGAACCTATGAATTTAGCCATTAATCTGAAAGTGAAATTGAACTAAGATGTTTTTAATCAATGGATTGAAAATTGGATAAAGAAAAGCTTCTGATCTGATCTGAACAAATCATGACTGAGAAAAAAAAGGTATCAAAGCTTCTAATAATAAAAGGGGATTTTTGAGACCCTTGGGGATAGCCTGGTAAATATTGATTTTCTTGCTGTTTTTAATGAAAGCATTGATTAATATGTCAAAGTAAACACAATCAAAGTAGCACAAGTTACAATAGTAAAAGTAACTCCTTCACATATTAGTTTAGACTTAATAGATTTAAGGAGCCACAGCAGCACGGTTGTTAGAGTTGTCGTCTCAAAGCAAGACGTTTGAAGGATGGCTTTTCCGCCTGAGATATTTTTGTCTAGAATTTGCATGTTTTGCAGCTGTGAGTTTTCTCTGGGTGCTTACAACAACAAAAAAGGCATGCATGCTAGGCTGGTAACTCTAAATAATCCCTAGGTGAGAGTATGAATGTTTTTATGTTTTGTTTGTCTCTGTGTGGTTCTGTGATGGACCTACGACCTGTCCAGTGTGTACTCCACTTTTTGCAAAGTGCTAGAAATAGGTACCAGCTCCCTGTGACCTGGAAAGGAATAGTGTGTAAAAATAATAAACGGATAAACTTTTCCTTTTAAGTAATTTTTAATATAGTACACCAAAAACAAAATGGACATTTTGCCATATTAATGTTTATCTCTTGTTGATGTTTGTTGTGCGTGCATGCACACTTTATTTTTTTCACACCAGCAACAGTCTATCTCAGTAACCTTAAAGAGACAGTTCAGATTTTTGAATTGGGGTTCTGTTATAAATAGTCCAAATCCAAGTTTAAGACACCATTCCTTGAAGCTTTATAATTTTGTTTTTTTCGGTCTGTCTCTCTGGTTTCTGTTTCAGAGTCAGAGTGAAACGTCACTCCCTGCAGTTTGTGGTCTGTCCCTGGACACCTTGTTACAAGTGCTATGAGATTTTTTTTTTTCCTCTCTTTGCAAGAACGACACGTAGAAGATGGAGAGGACACAGAAAGGAGGAGTGAGCAGAAGTGTGCAAAATGAAACTCAGAGCTGTAAATGTCATGTACAGACACAGACGCCACTCTCACAGTGTTATTTTCATCCCCTTCTTCAAAAGAGTAAACAATATGTTATGTGTCTGCTTGTTTTTCTGTCACACAATGTACAGTGATTCACACAGTGGAGATGTGAAGAAAAATGAAACACGCAACAAAATGACTTGTTAAAAAGGACTTGCATAATTTGTAAATATATTTTTTAATGTTTTTCTTTCTGCTTTGCTATGCAAGCCAAACCCAACCTTGTCTCTTTTTTTTTGTGATTTATTACTGTGAATGTTTTTTTTTAGTTATTTATTAATTTATTTTCATTAATGCTCAAACTGTTAGCTTATTTTGATGAAGCTACTGCATTGTTGTATTTTGCACAGAGCATTTTTGGTGAAAATAAGCACAAACCCATTGTCAGCTAAGCTGAGGAGGAGAATCATTTATGGCGAAAAGGGGGCATCTGTAAAGGAACAGAATCAGAAAATATATTCGGCTGTGCTGTAATTGCTAGGGGAACTGAATGCTATGAGGGGAAAATAGCAGGCAGACACTTTTATGCCAAAAAAATAACTAATAATGTGTCATGTTTCTTGCTGAATCTTGTGTTTTTCAGTAAAAAATGATTGTCGCGAGGTGATGAGGTGAAGATGTTTTATGGAGTCATGGCGACCCATTAATTTTGATTTCTAAAGTAAATATGTAAAACAATAGTTACCTTCTCTGCCATTTTGATAAAAGAATATCTGAATTAATAATATATCTCCTTTTCCTCTTTCCTGTCACATCCTGTGACATGATGAAGTGCAATATTCAGAAAACGATATGACAGGAAAGGAAAATGAGAAGATATAAATGGTGGAAGTTGTAGGTCTTACATTATACTGAAGGTGCAGAGACAGGTGACCTAATCCACCTGCAGATAAAAACAATGCAATATTTACACATCTCTATGTTTACTTTCTAAGCTTAATCCCGGACTGATGAATGGTTGTGATTTAGCATCATCTAAATGGAAGTTAAAGGACTATTTTAGGAGGATGTTGCAAAATTTAAAATCTTAGCTTTTCTGTCAATGAGATTCAGAATGAAATGTCTTCACATGTCTCGGAATGATTCTGTTCTGATATTTTTTTCTTGTAACGTTTCATACTCTTTACATTACAGATTGGTTTGCCCTCAGGAATACACAGCCACATACAGTAGGGGCATTTTTAAATACTTTGATGCAAAATAAAATGTGTATGTGAAAATCAAACCATTCTCCCCACATGATGTCTGAATCACTACTTTGTGTCCACTCAGAAGGGTCTGAGTAGAAGTGATGAATCATTTTGTTTCATTTGAATGACTTCTAAATATGTTCTCCCCAACATTCCGCCTTGCCAGAATGCCTTTTGGCATTCTCTCTGTTTTATAGCCTTACAACCTAAAATTCAAAATAATTTTGGATGGGGATTGCTTCTTTTCAGTTACAAAACATGCTTATCACTTTAAAAAATTGCAAACAGTTTTCAATAAACAGGATACCTGAGTGTGCAAAACTATACTCAACAATATAAATGCTTGGCACATCTAAAAATTCAATATTTTTGTTCATTTTTTAATTCATTTGAATTAAATAATTTTTTTGCACAAAACTACTCCACCTCCCTGAACGTCTATTGGCATCTTTAAACTGCCAGGACATTTAACTTTTTTTCATTTCAACAACTGAAGTATTGCTATACTGGTGTAGTCCTGCTAGAGCAGGGATGGGCAACTTAAATGAGGGAAGGGGCCACCATTTTTTGTTGACGCTACCAGAGGACAACATGGTGCTGCACACTTACCCAAATATAATAAAACTGACATTTTCAAATTTTGTGTATACACACACACCCCACAATGTCACGTGTGTGTGTGAATGTTTTTGCTACCTAGTGGGGGCAGTTTTTGACCATTTTCCTGGTACACACAATCTGGTAAAGACCCACTGTTCCATATGGAGACAAACCCGGTCCCCATCGGGGTAAATACCGTTGGTGAGTCAGGGGTGTGAACTGAGTCTAGTTTAGGTTTAGGTTTAGGGTTAGGCTATATAAATGACCAGTAAATAAAAGGAAGTCAATGCAAAGTCTCCATGAGGATAGAAGAACAAATGTGTGTGTTTAATAAACTGACATACAGTGCAGTAACTTAACGTATTTTATGCTTAAATGCATAACAGTTGTGCTCTTGTTTAATAAATATGATTACAAAGCATATAAATGTTACTTATAGTGAAGTAAAGTGCTACAGCATATTATGCCTCGAGCTCAGACTCCTGCGTAGTTGTTGGTCTGGTAAAAAGTTGCTGTCCTTTATGTACTTGCAACTTCAGTAAACTTTTGTGCATATTTGGCTTTGTGCAACGTGTTGTAGCGTCGACTTATATTATAATGCTGGGTGGCCAGACGGAAGACGCCTGTGAGTATGATGATGCCCGTGTGTTCCCAATTGCCCATCCCTGTGCTACAGGGTGAACCTCCTTCTCAGTCACAAAGGCTCAAACAGGTTTTCCCTTACAAAATTTTTAGTATTTTCTTAATCAGTTTGTTTTTTAACATTTCCCAAATCCCTGCTGATGAAAAACATTTCCACAGCATGATGCTGAAACCACCCTGTTAGGATGGGGGGATGACGTTCTCACCATGATAAGAGGCTTTTGGATTGAGCCAGACATGGTGCTGTTGAAGTTCAGTTTTGGTCAAATCTGAACAAAGCACTGGCTTCCATTTGTTAGAGTAGTCTGCAATGTAATTTTTGGCAAATTCCAAACTGTTTGCCCTTCAGCAATGATATTTCTTGTGCCATGCTTTAGTGAAGAACAGCGCTTTTTATTTAAATTTCAGGTTATAAGGCAACAAAGTCGAAATAATGTCAAGAGGGTTAAGTAATTTTTGCAGCCTAAGGTAAACTGTGATTTAATTTTCAATGTTGAAATTAACACTTTACATAAAAAATAATAACAAAACAGTTTGTCAATATTTAGTATTTTAAAATGCACATGGTTATCTGTGCCAAAAACTTGACATATTTTAAAGTTTAAAAAAAAAATGTCAATGTTAATGTTAATATTATTGCTTAGATCATCTCTGTCGCTTTAGTTGCAGGTGTCCTTGTACACGCACTGGGTAAGGCATGCATTAAATTTCCTATATCACAAACAGAAACATAATTAAAAATAATAACCTACTATTAGATTAAAGAAAAAAATCTTCACTTTCAAATTTCACTGTTTTCCCTCTTCGTTTTCACTAGAACATGCTGCTCCATGTTGCACAAAGATAACTTTCGAATTGCTTGCAGCTTTGGGCTGGATGGCCTCGGGTGATGGGAATGGCGTTATGTGCAGTGTGGAGCAGCTTTGTATCTTGTTATGAATGTGCAAGGATTAGGACAGTCAGCAGATATATACATTTTGGCTCAAATTGCAGTTTAGCGTTTAAACTTTCTGTCCAGATTTGAGAGTCTCCAGCAATCCCATGGGGGACAACAAAACATTGCTGTTCTATAAGACTTTAAATAGAACTAAAATACAGTTTCCCAATTACATGAACCAAACAGCTTGATCACCAAGTCTTGAATCGGCTCCATCTAATTTGCCCACAGTGTAGAACATGTGAATTTAATGGTAGAACATAAACAAATAGCACAGCCCACAGAGCCCAATTATAGAGCTCTGCCAGCATTGATATCATTACACTTGTATTTTATAAAGCTGTTGCTTAAAATACTGATCCATAAATGGCGTGCTTACTTTGTGGGTGGTTGTGGACCAATGGAAAATCAGTTTACTGTAACAAATTTAATGGGGAGATACTGTTTTTTAGCCTTTGGGGAGCAATTTGGCCTGTGACTGTTGCTAGAAACCACTGGAAATACTTGTAATGGAAGTCATTTTTTTAACTATAACAAGAACCAATGGGTGACAATAAAACACCAAAAGCATTTTGCATTTCTTTTCCCCAAAAAGTAATTTTCACTGGCAAATAAAAAGCATTATAGGTCAAGGCAATTTAGTTGGGTAAATAGGTTAAAAATAGCAGTTTACATTGGAAAATACTTTATGTTCATCATTCTAACAGATAAAACCATATGAGAAGATATAAATAAATAACCAATAAATGGTATAGAAAAGTCACTTGTTTGTTTGGCCTGCAAGAAAAGTAAAGAAATCACTGAAACTGAAATGGCTTTAAAAGTTGAGTAATGTAATTTAGGGATGTGTCATGCACAAAAGCCCTAAGAGCTCTAAAAGGCGATGCTTTGTAGTGAATCAGAAAAGCCGACTCCCATCAAGCGAGAGCAGGCTCTCCGATTTATTTTTCCTTTTGCTGGCCTTGTGACCAGTCACGTGAGGATATAGGACCTCGCGGGCTGCTATCCTGCATGTTTCACTTGTTTCTCTGCTCCAACACACGATTTGAATGAATGGGTGATTAACAGGCTTCTGCAGAACTTGAAGAGGTAAGTCAATAACTGAATCAGGTCCATTGGAGCAAAGAAACAAATAAAACATGCTGGATAGTAGCCCTTGTGCACCAGAACTGCCCATTCCTGATATATGATCATACCATTATATTATAACAGAGGAGCAGTTGGATCATCTGTTCGTCCCCTCAAGGACCCAGCATAAATGATGCATTAAATAAAAAGTAAAAGTTTGATTAAAATATTAAACAAAAGTAAGAATGCCTGCTTTAGTAACAACAAATAGACAAAATAAAGCAATTATAAGGGTTCTCATAAAAAACGCTAAATGTGACGCATTCATAGTTGCCAAGCTAAGCTAAAACATGAGGCTGCAGATGATAAATTTAAAACCATTTGTGAGCCAAAAGAGCCGGCTCTTCTTTGGGAGCCGTTTCACAAGAGCTGGCTCTCTGAAAAGAGCCAAACCTTCCATTACTAATGTAATAATAAAACAAGGAAGAGTTATTTGCAACAGCAGATTCATCACCCGCTACCATGAAAGACAGGCAATATGCACATGCTTGTGTGTGTGGGTGTGTGTGTATGTGTGTGTAGTAAGAAAAGGATGAAAATTAAAAATGCTTATGTGGCTTGAGGTGGTTTGAAAGTTTGGAACCCTGGCCTAATATAAAATTCAAACCGCATCTTTAAACTGGAACACCTGGGATAAAAAAAGGGCTGCTAACCCTGACTTTTGACCTCTTTTTGAATTATGTGAAAAGACAGTTTCAATCGTCTTCAAATAATCATAAACATCTTTTTTGAACACAATGAATTTGTTGTAAATAGCTCCATGAACCAAAGCTGACTGATGAAATTAAACTGCAATATGTCTTAAAAATTGTAATTTTTGCATTTTAAAGTGAACCTCCCAAACATTTGTCTGTATTTCAGACTTAAAAACATGCAACAAAATACTACAGTATGTACATACCATATATTTACATGTATATTGCTTTCATTTATGTGGGAAATGTCAAAATAATAAACAAAGACGATGCAGATCATGTAATTACAGCTCTTGCAAAGCTCTACTATGTAAACTGAAACATGATTATCATTAAAAGATGCTAAACTAAATTACTGTATTTCACAATAGGATGCTTTACTGCATATTTTATGGTGTGTTTTCAGAAACATTGTACACAGCAGTCAGAATTTAGTGATTACACAGTGGGCTACATTTCATTATCATAAGACAGGAAAACTTTCTTTTTTAGATCCCTGTTTGGCATAAACACCCACATTTTGTGAAATTTTCCCAACATGTGGTGGGCAACCTTTTCACTATGATTATGTACAACCTTACCTCAAAAGGCTGATTTGTGACTCATGACATTTGACTAATTGCAACATGCAAACAGAGAAGTAGTCTACATGCACCCCACCTGAAATTGCAAGGGTTGCGTTGTGGCACAGATACCCTGAGGCTAGGCTAAAAGGCCAGGGGATGCGTGGCCTTAAGCTCCCTCGGTGACCAATTTATTTTCATCTTCTCCTCATTGTGCCTCCAACATGCAGTCTCTGATAAAGGACATGTTTGAGTAGAGATTCAACCTCTAGAAATAAGCTCAGACTAGTTTACTTGTTGAATCCCAGCACTCAAATGCATTTCTAGTGACAACAGCTTTGGACAGTTCATTGATGTTTTACTCTAATTAAACATAGTTGTTTCTCTGGCATTGCAGTAGCTGACAATAAGACAATTATGAACCCAGAAGCATTAATCTGATTTGGATATCATTTGGTATGCAGGAAACCCAGCTCAGGATATGAACAGGATTTAATTTTCAAGAAGCTGGAACTTCTAGAATGGGCATAAATAGTGGTATCACCAATGGAGCAATAGTGTTATCAGTAAATTGTCAGTGAAAACAAGGTTTAAAGAAGATTTCTCACAATGTGGCCTGGTGGCTGTATTCTGCAAGTGAGTTCACAAAGCCACTGACACACATAAAAACTTTGAAAACACAAGACATATCAATAAATGTGTTAAGCATTGCAAAACACCACACTTTACATGGTTAAGTAAATCCAACATTTCATTTTTTAGAGCACATGATGGCAGCACAAAAGCTCAGTGGTTAGCATTGATGCCTCACAGCAAGAAGATCATGGGTGTGATTCCCAGTTTGGTCTTTTTTTGAATGAATGAATGAATGACTTTTTTAGTTCAGACAATTAGACAATTAACAAATTTAAATAATAAATAAATCAATTTCAGAAATGCTTCTAACAAACAACCTTATATCACAAAAAA
>JARVJO010000082.1:16467290-16496580 GCA_031762555.1 Cynodonichthys magdalenae
GTATTTAATATTGTTTTTTCTTTTTAATTTCCATGATGAAAGGGGAGGCTCTGCCTCCCCTGCCTCTAGTGACCGCAGGTCACTGTTAGGACCTTACTTTTAACTTGTGTTTGACTAACCATAGAACAAGCACGAAGAACACCATGACCTTGATGTCTTCCATTGTTGGGTGTCACCAAAAAATGCCATCAAACGAGTGTCATGTTGCCTTGATATGATAAACCCACAGCACTTAAAATAGTAACATCCTATATGCAGCACCTGGCTGACAGTTGTATAATACAACCATCAAGTCATGAAAGGTGATGAATCATGAAAAGCCATGATGTTACCACTATCTAACTCTTTCAAGTGCCAGTAACGCTAACGCATTTTTGAAGCATCTTCAGTATCTGGTGACCTTCACTCTCTGCTTTGACGGAAGGTTAGACACTCCAGCAACTACCTAATAACACCACCGCATTTGCTGTCTTGACATGTCAGCTCTTTGCAAATTATGTAATTTGCATACTCATTGCTGCTTTGCGTGTGTACCAAACTACATCCAGATCGGACCATCTACTCCAGCTGTGTAGCGTTTTGTTTTTTGGTTTCTTTTGTCTGTGGGGACATTTTGGGACCTTAGAAACTGGAAGCTGCTGTTCAAAAGAAGTTAAAGTTATAAACAGAGAGAGACATAAAAAGTAAAGATGAAAAATGAGAAAATAAATATGAAGTGGTGAAAAAGGTTGAAAGAGATAAGATGTGAAAGATATTGAGAAGAAAATTGGCAAAGCAGGAGAACAATAGACTTAGGTGGATGTGCAGTCTGTGAAGGAAATAAAAAAGAAATCAACTTTTCCCCTCCAGCGGAGGGCAACTAATCATTCATTGGGTAGAAAGTACTGCTGGAGCCGGATCCAATCATGACAGCAAAGCCCAACTAATAACAGTTCCACTTAGATAACAGAACCCCTTCTCTCTCACACACACACATACACACATTTTAAAACCCTGTGAGTGGGGGTGGCTGGGTGAAGGTTTTAGACAGATAAATAAATAAAAAAATACCCCCTAAAAGTGATGGAAACATGCTTTGAAAACTGCCAGAGGTAATGTGAACCAGCCATTACCATACAAATGCACCACTCCAATTGAGGATGAAAGGAATGTGGTGGGATGGGGAGATTTTTTTTTGTCCAAAAGAGAGCAGAGAGAAACAAGCACGAGTTAGAGAGCAGATCTATGCAGACCATTGGAAAAAATAACCCGACAAAAAGACATAACCATCCACCATCTCATCAAAATCATCCACTGAGTGAATGCCCGCTGTGTGCGAAACGACCACGACTGCCAGTCTTGCACTTAATAACTCCACGTGCAGATGCATTTACTATCTGTAAAAACCTGAAGCCAATTATCTCCATTAAAATAACGCATGTACATTTCACCAAGTTACATGTATTCATGTTCACACAGGTGTGCAATTACTGGTGTGGGCCTCCGAGCACAGTTAAATTGCTTTTCTAAAGCCATTAACAGATATTTCATCATGTAGGCTTTGGATTTCAGTCCCCTCAGAGCACTTTCTAGAGTTCCTCTGTCTTCATCCACACATATCTGTCCTTAAACAAACTAAAGGCCTTGCTGTGTGAATGTATAGTACAATAAGTGGATTTAATATATTGTGTTTAATTATTTTTGTTTAAATTTTTAACATCTAAGGTAGGTTTTAGAAAAACAACAGATACTGATAGGCATTGTTTGGACACAAGAGGTTTTGAACCCAGCATCAGGATAGCACTTAATAATACCTACGCGTTATTTAGCCTTGAAAACATCATTATTAATTCATACTTAAAAAACTATAAATTAACACACTTATATGTGCTTTACTCATAAGGGCTAATTACTTTCAAAACCAACATGCTCAGTGTTTATTCATACTTAATATCTGATGACTTAAAGGGGCAATATCATGTAAAATCAACTTTTTTGAGTTTTATAACATATTATAGTGTTATCCTCTCATCAAAAACATGTCCAGAGTGTTGCTTTGACTCATTCATGCATGTTTGAGAAATCCTGTGCAGCCAGGCAGGAGAGCAAAAACGACCGGTTGGGCCTAGAACCGCCTTTTGGTAATATCTACTCCCCTGGGCTGGGTCTAAGAACCCAGCTTCCTATCTTAAAGAGACAGAGACCAATTTCAAAGTGTTTAGAAACGGATATGATGAAAAGTCAATTTTATTTTCTATATAAACAGCTTTTTAATAACAACTAAAGGTGACAGTTACTTTATTATGGTATAGAATTTAAATTAATGCCTGAGAAACACATAATATTGCCCCTTTAACTATTCTATATACTGTGTGAATGGATGTAAATGCTCATATAAATGCACTTTCACACCATGTGTTAGATTTGTATTATTTGTTAGAAGAATTGTCAGTCTACTAATCCAGCAGTGCATCAATAATTAAGGCAGTTGTTAGTAGTTAAGTCTTTTTTGTGAACCCTTCTAAAGTGAGAACTATTGTTTATTTTTGTTATGTTTTGTTTTTTGTTAATATAAACAAAACCCACTAACTACATACACAGAGTCTTACTTTGACTCATTCATGCATGTTTTAAAGGTCCCCGATTTTCCTGTGGTAGCCATGTGGAGCTGCCTAAATGCTTGCTGATACAAAGCACCTCCTATTTACACAAAGCTCCTCCCTGTAGCTCAGTTTGTAGCCGAGCTCCCGCCCCACAGAGCACCCCTCCCCCGAAGCATTGTTATGAAGACATGCTGAAGTGTTAGTGTCAGAAATGGCATGAGGTTCTTAAAGAGATAGAGACAAATTGCAAAGCGTTTAGATAGGCTTTGATGCAAAGTCAAATTTATTTTTGATATATACAGCTTTTTTATTATAACTGAAGGTAACACAATTACTTGATTGTGGTAAAGAATTTAACTATGTCCTTGGAAAATATGCCACCCCTCCACCACCTCCCTAAGTAAGACTAAATAAGCGGTAGTAATTATAAAGTGCTACCGAATAAGGTTATGTAAAAATAAAAAAAAATCTAATCAAATAAAAATTGGCAGCCTAAAATCATAGCTAGTCCCACATCTATGATTAGGGCTGCTTTATCCAGCCTATAATTGAAGCAAAAATGAGGCCTAATATGCAGGCTTAATAAAAATAGAGTCCCAACCTGATTTGTTTAATTAAAAGACAAAAGAATGAAGCCAGATTTGTACGTGACAAAAATCTCCTCTCAATTACTCATTCACTTTACTCACCATCTGTAACCTCTAGCAGCGCTTTAGTAATAACACTGCCAGCAATGTTGAGAGCCTGGCAGATGTAGAAGCCGGCGTCAGGGCGTTGAACATCCGTGATGGTCAGGCTGCCCATCTGAGAGACGGACAAGCGGCTGAAGGGCTGAGGTGGCTGATAGGAGAACAGAAGACTCTGAGGACGACAGACATCGCAGTTAGAAACCCATTTATTTGCAATGAGCTGTGATTTAGTGTGATGACAAGACTTGGGGGGTCAGTCTCACCTCGCTGCCCTCCCTCTGCCAGAAAATAGCAGGCTGTGGGTTACCAGTGGCTTCACACTGGAAGGTGACCGTCCTGCCTACTGACACCGCCTGGTTCCTGGGGCGAATGGCAAACGCAGGGGGCACTGCAGTAGAAGAGAGGCTCTAATTAACTAGCAGCCTAACACATGTTCATCACTCTCAGCTTTAGAACTTCTCAGTGCATAAAGAGATCAAATAATTAAGGGCCTCATACATTAGTCAGGCTTTTACTTTCTCAAATGAAAAAACAAAACAAAAACCTGTTATTCCCACACAAAACATGCATTACATACTGTAAAGGTGGATTGAATTACATGACAGAGGCATGATTTCCTGTTGCTGTCTGATGGTGGATGAAGGATGGATGACAACTTACCAGTATTGACTAAAAGAGAAGAACACACAAAAGAGCAGTGTAATAAGTAACCATGTTGAATGACAGGATGTAGAACTTCAAGGATGAATTAGACAGTATTTAGACATGTTTAAATGAGTCAGAATGTTATAAGGACAGACATTAGGACACAATAGAAAACCTCCTCAGCTACCAAAGATTTGCACTCAGTTTCCAGTTGACTTGGATCTTTTTTGAGCTGCCTATGGTCATTTGTTTGTGCTGCATTTGCAGATATTTAACTACTCTTTCTAACAGCTCTTTTTGGTCAGTTTGCAGTCATTTCACACATGTTTAATTTTGTTTTTATTGTTGTTTTATGTCCTTACAGCCATATGCCTGCCATGGTGATTTTTGCTTCTCTTTGCGTAAATTTACCTGACTGAAATTTCTGACTGTGTATCTCTTTTTTCTATCTGTCTAAACAACTTTTTTTTTTTGTCATTTTGGTTTTGTCACAGCTAACAAGCACGTGGATACACACAGGAGTGGCCAGTTAGTGGCTTACTTGATTAATAGTCACTTCCTTCCATTTTATTAATGTGGATGCATGGTGCATTGACCATTTGCAAGTTAAAAAAAATGGATTTAACTTTGAAGAAAATAACTTTAAACAAAATATTATTACTTTTTTATTTATCCAAAGATTGTGTATGACAAATATGCGTGACTGAATTAGAAACATGCAGTTTGATTTTCAGAGGCAGTAGAAACTAAAACTGAACAATACTATACTGTATATCGAAAATGTTTTGACATTACAATATAAGTGAATGCAGTAGGTTGTTACATTTTAAGCACCATGCAAATCTGTTTTCCATGGACCTTTTCACAGATAGCACCGTCTTTGCCTAGTGCAAAGCATTGCAGTCCAGTTTGGAGCCATCCGGTGCCGGTGTGTGACCTGAATTACAAAAATAGGTGGTGGAGATAGCTGTGTTGTGCTGTGTATTATTTGTATATATGGGCAACAGTGATCGTAGATATACATGAAAATAGGTTAGATTATATGAAATAATGAAACTTAAGGTTGCCACACTAAGGTCTAGAATTATAGTACAGATTTAGTATTACAGTACAGGTCTAGTATTATAGTACAGGTCTAGTGCTAAATATGTTGATGTGGTTTACAGCAATCTTGGCCGCGTATCAAATTTTACAATTAAAGATCATTTTAGCCACTTAACATTCTAAATATATAGGTATAGACACATCTAAACAATTGTATACAGTTTATTTATTAACAATAACATACACCATTCAAGAGGTTACAGACTACACCTTTAAAATAAAACACACACATTAAATAAATATCTCTGACAAATTTGATGTGTGGCCAATGACATATTAAATTCAGCATTTAATGAATCATAGGTCAATCTGCCTCAAGATTGTAAATGGGGTTATATGTTCATCACCCAGTCCCACAGGTCTTAATACTGTTAATATGATCACTGTATAACTACATTTCCTCTAGCAATAATTTTGATATTGTAAGGTAATATTTTAGGCAATATTCTGAACATTTAAGCAGGATAACAGTTCTGGACAAGTTTGTTCTTTTTTCTGATTAGACATTGGTACATCACAAACCATAAATAAATAAATAAAGTAAAATAAAATGAAGGTGGGAAACAGTTTAATCTTTAAACTTTGAGAGCCTGTTCCATCCTTGACTTTTCTTTTGGTTGCCTCCAAACAATCCCACAAACCATATGTAGCGCCATATGTAGGTGGTGCTAAACAGTATCCGCGAAAAGGTCTATGTGAACATAGAACTGACACTGATGCCCACACATGGTTTAGATGATAGTGAGATAATGATGACAGAAGACAAAGTGAGAAGTGAGGAAACTGTGGGTTCATTGCAATTAGTATCATCATTGCACTATAAAATGATAATATTGCACATCACAAGTCTTTCTGATATCTTGCAGCCATATTAAGAGCATGTCAAATTTGTAAACATGCTAACGAATTCTGTTATGTGTCTACAAATAACACACAGGCCGACAATGAATATTAAACATGTTAGAAGGAGTGTTTTGTTTACAATCAAATATTGATTGGCACAATATAACATTTTTTTAGAACAAACATTGGTCTCCTGGATTATGAGATTATTTCAATATCTGTAAAGTACTGCACATTAGGAGTAGTGGCTAGCTGCCAAGCTGCTTTGGAGCATCTATGAGCAGAAAATATTTTCTTAAAAGTGGACATGTTGTAACATATAAGGGTTACTTCTTCTATTTCATATTGCGAGTGTACAAAAGTCTGCAGGTAGTTAAAACTGTACAGTAGCTACGACTTAAACTAGCTCTTGTGTTTCAGTTAATTCATTGAGATTTCTCCCTGTTTCTTTAAAAAAAATACAGTCTGCTCAACTGGCATATATGGCTGCTCGTCTTCTATTCTCCACACACACACAAAAAAAGGGAAAAAACAGTGGTGGTTCCCCTTGAAGCTCTTTTTGGGGTATGTGGAAGAGAAGGAAGACAATGTAATTGGAACCATGCCACTTCCCAGCAAGCCACCACAGCTACCTTATCTTTAATTAAGTCCTACTGGCCTCGGTATATTTCTCCCACCGCGTCACAGCGATGTGTTTAATTGAACAGGTCTGTGTGTGCAACTTTGAGCTGTCTTACTTCCTACTTTACTGCCACAAATCATGGCGAGTCGCTGAGGCAGAACAACTCGGACCTAATGAATATTGTCATTTTTGTGCTTGTTACACTTTTACTGACTATGAAATACACTGTAAACAAACCCCTGCAATATATATGTGTGCTTGTTATTAAGATATGCTGATTGCTGTAGACTTTATTTGACCTCCAGCCAGAATGTGGGAAAAAAAAACAGAAACAAATGGAATAATTAGATTTTTCTGTACTGTTGAAGAACTGAGGCACAGTTGTGAAAAGTGTGTTAAAGACTAAGAAGCTTTTCTAAACATGTTATTGATTAGAAATTAATATCTGCGTTACATCATTAAGGAACATACATATTTGGCCTGAGCTGCATGGACAAAAAGGAGTGATGGCAATCATTCAGATTGGGACCCTGAATCAGAAAACCCATTAAGTTCCCAGTTGAATGTTTATTTTCGGATCTAAAGACACCATTTTCACTCCAAGCCTGTCTGTGACTCTGGAGACCTAAAACAAAATGGCCACAAATCACATATACTTACAATGTTTATAGTAAACCTGGTCACACCCTAGATATGATGTCGCACCCCAGAGATGATGTGATAGTAAACAAGTAAGTACCCCAAAAAAAAGTTGTACATTCCTAAAATGTAAAGCATTGTGGCTGCGTCTCAATTCAGGGGTTGCAGTCGACGGAGGGAACATTTGTTGGCCACTTACGCCACTGTACCACGCTGTCCTAATTCATCGGTGCTTCTTCATGCAGTCGAAAAATGCGGCTGACAAAAATGTATGCTGCGTCTGTATCTTATGCGGCTGTTATCCAAAGGATTCATTCCTAGGTGATGATAATTTTACTGCATTGAGATGTTAAATAAAGTGCAAATATAACTAAGGATACTGGAGCTAAACCCAAGTTTTTTAGTGTTTTTTATTTACGTAAGTGTACCAACTTTTTTGATGTTATTTTTTTTAATTAACACCAAATTTTGTGAAGTTATACCTGTGAAAAGACTTGTGAATACATGTTCCAACTAAAGGCATGGGATATAAAACATAACACTATGGTAACGGGACGATGTGTGGTCATGCAAACCTATGTTATCTGTAGACTAGACCGTCTCATTTGCCGTTTTATGCAGCCTACTTGGACGACTTTTCGCCCTCGTAGGGTCTGGCCTACATGGGCTGCAATCCCTACTTTGAGACAATGCTTCTGTGTTTACATTGCTGAAGTGAGGCACATGTTACGTTAAATAGAGACTTTTAATTTTACTGTTTAAAGTAAATGATTACAATCTATCAAATATGTGTGTATCTGAGATTCCACAAAATATCAGCTTCATTACATGTGAAGGTCGGGTTGTACTGACCGTGCACAGTGAGCGTGGCAGACGCTTCAGACTTCCCAACCATGTTCTCTGCTACACATGTATAGGAGCCCTCATCTGAAGAGGTAACTTGGCGAACAATCAAAGTGTGGTCCTCTAGGATTTCAAATCTGCGGGCAGGATGGACACAAAGGCTTGAGAGATCAAACAAAATGCTGAGACACGTTGTTTGCATAGTAAGAGAAGCTCGGTGAGTTACCTGCCCTTAGGTAGGTCAGAGTCGTCTTTCCTCCAGCGGACAGTAGGAACGGGGTCTCCTTGAACCACGCAGTGAAACTCCACGCTTTCATCTGCCAACAACACTACACTGCTGGGACGCTTCACAAAGGTTGGCCTCTCTGGAATGCAGTACGGCAAGAAGAGACAGAGACAGCAGTATACTTAGAGTACACAGTACAATTCAGGATTTTCATGATAGCATTAATGAGAACACAAAGATTAAAAGTGCAACCAGAATCTGGTGGATTTTAGCTTAGGTTTAGAAAACGCATTTTGAAACTACTTTGAGCAGATTGTGTAAAAAAGTACATGTAAAACCGGAAAAAAGCACTAATAGAACTGATCTAAAGATCAAGGCTTGTTCTGCAAAATTAACTCAGGACGGTTCACTTGTTATGTGTATGACAGCGCTGAAAGTTTCCAGAGGAAAAACTGCTTACAAAAGTCAAATTGTTATTTTATGCAGAAGAAGGGCTTGCTTGGCATAAAAACACTATCATGACAAGGCAAGTTCTAAAAACTTGTAGGAGACAGAAAACAGGAATAAACTACCCCATGGTTAGAATTTTGAGCCATTGTGCAGTCTCTGGTTTCCATCCTCAAAAAGAGGGATGCATATTGCACAAAGATAATGAGCACAATCACTCATGAAGGCGTTTGAACATGTCCATAATCATGAACAACAAAACACAAAAACAAAAAATGCTGACTGAGAACTGACTCCTCAGTTTTCACATCAAATTGAAAAGTCTCTTCAAATTTATGCTCTGAGCCCATTAAAACTAAATTTGGCAAAACCTAGTAACAAAATATCAGATTTTGTTTGTACTATTGAAACTCTTTGTGGCATTTGAATAGGAGACTTTATATTCCAACCAGTTATTTATTTACCAATCTAGTAAACTACATTTCTCTGATATTACTGCAGCTACACGTTTTCCTAATATTAGTGGAGCACTGGACATAGTTTCTTGAAGACCTTCCACAACAGCAAAAAAATGGGTAATATCCAAATACTCAAAGAGTTGACTGAAAAAAAAATTGTATTATAATAACTAAATTTATTTATATATAATGTGTTACGAGTATAATATGACCCTCATTTTTTAAGCTTATAAAGCATAAAAAATGTGTATAATGCTACTCCTAATTTCAAACATACTTAAGCATGTTTCAGCCTTTGCGGTGTAAACTCTGTTGGGGACACAGATTATTTGAGAACACACTTGTGGGCGTGTTAGGGAGGAGATTTGGATGATTGATCTCCCGCAACACAATATTTCAGTTCTGTACGAGACAATTTCGAAATTTATTGTAGTAGAAAAAAACGTTGGCCAAAATATACAGTGCACCCGTGTCTAACACAGACTCCCTACTTTATGATGATTTTTGAGTTTAATTTATTTTACTTTGCATGCATAATGTCTATTATTTAAGGTACCTCTTTTACTTGGCGTGCTTTGTGTTAAAAGTCCCATAGCCATGAAACACTCTGAGGCACAACAATGACCACAGCATAAATTTTCAACCTAAACTTAATTATCTGGTAGTGATAAGAGCCCTGTTATGATGAAAGTGTTAGTAAAACGTGGTGGCTAGCACTGAGAATGTAGGGTGCTTTTAGGCATTAGAGTATACAGACAGTGTCAGAAGCTCAGCTCCACAGGGAGCTCTTATACTGAAAGGTTGTAACACTGAATATGGCAGCAATGGACGCTGAGCACTTGTTTTTTGTGGGAAACCTCTCCTGAAGCTGCCAGACTGAGAAGGTAGCACTGCATAATCAACATAATTAACAGGTTATCGTTTCAACCCAGTGACAACAATTTCATACATCAGGCTGGCAAAGCAAAACCACATGAACTGAGAAAGAAATTAGAACAAGTGAAGCAGTTAAACAGAATGTAATGCAACTACAAAGTTGCCAATATTACCTAGCACCGTGAGCTCGGCAATCTCGCTCTCCCTCTCTCCCACCATGTTTGTTGCAACACAAATGTATTTTCCTGCATCGTTCTTCCTGGTGTTGGTGATCATGAGCTTGCCGCTCCGGATCTGAAAACCAAGCAGAAAAAGAATGTTTGCACAGTTGTATTTGCGCAGGGTTTCACTGTCCTGATGTTTGCATTGTTCATCAGATGACTGATTGATTGAATATTCATAATGCATGCATTAATCTGACTGCAAATTGAATGGTGAGCTATAATCTGCCACAATTCTCATTTGTTTTGAGATATTTACTCTCAGGTATGATGGCATCTGCATATAAACTAATCTTTTGGCTAACTTGCCTTTGAAAAATTACCATAGTTTTGATGCACCTAATGGCATGGCAGCATATAGAGCTACATTTGAAATTTGGGCTGCCTTTCAAGCTGCACAGAAGGTCACCTATTATAAATTACATAATTCATATCTAGTGCTACACAAGAACCCTGGGAACAAAGGCAGAGCCTCTTTGTAGAGATGTTCCTTAGATGTTCTGTCAGCCTGCTTTGCCTTTCCCAAACTTTTCACCCTCTCTGCGCGCATATCTGTGCACACAAACACAAGGCACACCCACACATATAACAAAGAGGTTGAAGACATGTGCACTCCAGCATGCTGTTTCCAGTATTTTCTGTACTCCACACTCCCACAGACTATAGTAGATGTTTTATAGTGCCTTGAAGGAGAGCTTCTGTGCAGATAGTCAGCGGCTACTTAGTGTTAGAGGTGATGCCAAAGCAGCACTGAGCAGATTCGCTAAAGCAGACGCGAAGCAGGCTGATCCGAAGACCTCGATACAAACAGAAAGCCGCTTTTTGCATCCCGACATCGGAAGCCTTCTGCCAGGCATCAGCTTCAATTAAACTTTCATCCCAGTTATTATGCTTCAAGATTGCTTCTTTCCCCACCTACACTGAGCTATAGAATCAAACTATTCATGTATGCCTGCTAGAAACACACAGAGCACAAAGCAGCACTGCCATTTCTTAGCAGAAGTCAAGGGGCCAAGGCTGCCTGCAGTGCTGCACACAGAAAGCAGGAGCTCAGCTAGACAGCACCTGGCTTGCTGGGTCCTCTTAAAAACCACCACCTAGCAGACAGAATAACTATTAAATTGGTGCTTCAGGGATGAAACCAGCAGCCTCTCATTTAGTAGTCAGCCTCCTTCAAGGCAAAACCTTCCACCACAAAAAGGTAAGCAACTAGATAAGAAAATAGTGTCTTGAAATCAACTAATTTTCCTGATCTGTTGCAAACGATGTAGTTTCAACAAAGGATTTACTAAATCATTTTGTATTTTGGATACAAAATGCCAGCCGCTAGTATTTTGAGAAGTATATGGTGTTGCACAGAATCCTTCTTCTTACCATTCTGTGATTTACAATTGGATATTTGAAATGTAGGACTAAAGTAAAAATGATCACTCTTTAAGAAAACATTGGTTTCATGCAGTGTCTTTGCACATAAGAGAGATTAGGATGGAATTAAAGCACAAATAATAAATGTAACAATGTATGGCATCAATTATCAGAGCTGAAAATAATATTAAAATAAAGTATTGAAGTAAAAGTACAATTACATGGTTGAAATTTTGCTCAAATACAAGTAAAGTTACTTGTGTAAAATTATTATCAAGTAAAAATAAAAAGTAAGTTGTTACAAATATACTTTGTTACTTTTTGTTAAAAGTTATATGATTGATTGATTTTTTTTAAGTGTCATGCACCTTCTGGTGCACAGCCCTTGTTGGCTCCACACATAAAAAATAAACATACATAACAAGATGGTTACATTCATAACACAAGCCCCACATTTACTTTTTTACAGCAGGACAATATCTGTCCTGGGGTGCTCAAGCAAAAGGGGATTTATTTATTTATTTTTCTCACATGAGCTCTTCGGTTAAAATAAAAGCATCACCTTTTAGTATGCAGTTCCAAACAAAACATATTCACACATTATGTTTAAAATGTCCTTGGGCAAGACACTGCACCCACCTTGCCTACTGATGGTGGTCAGAGGGTCCGGTGGCACCAGTACATGGCAGCCCCACCTCAGTCAGTGTGCACCAAGGCAACTGTGGCTACAATGTCGCTTACCACCATCAGTGTGTGAATGTGTGTGTGAATGGGTGAATGACTGTAGTGCTTTGGGGTCCCTATGGGGCTTGATAAAGCTCTATATAAGTTCAGTCCATTTACCATTTAAAATGTTTAGAAAGACTAAACTGTCATTTCAGTGCAGAACACACCATGGTACTGAACTTGCTGAACAAAGCAGGTGGTAAAAATAAAAAATAAAAAAATATTAAATGCCCTGCCCTGCTCTAGATTTTTATCACAGTTTATTCATGCTGCTACAATGTTACAGTACTTGCTAACAGGCATAGATTAAATAAATCTTAGTCAGTGGATTACCAGAGTGCTAGACTACAGCTGCCCTGATGTGTTGACCATTATTTCAGCAACTTAGTGAACAGCATCATAAAACAAGTTAACTTTTTTTCCTAATATTTGATCATTTATTTGATCAAGGCGAAGTACACTTTCGGTGTTTGTTGCTGCTTATATTGGCACTGCTGAACTATTACTTTACTATTACTAGTAAACAATGTTAATAAAAAGTAATATTATTCAGCTGGAATTTCACTATAACGAGTTGTGCAAAATAAAATAAAAAAAAATACAGGCGATTCAGTTAAAACATCAGATTGTATTGGTACAGAGATGTATCAAATTGATGCATTCGAATTGAATCTCAAAACTGCATTGGTGCATGGCTGCTCTTATCTTAAAGTCACATTATGGACATGCATGTTGTGAATCAGTAATCAGGTCCTCACTTCCATAATAGGCAAAAATATTGGGAAGCTTGTGACTGTGGTATTGTTTAAATGTCATATGTTTCAAAAACAAATAAATTGCTTTCAGTCAAACCCATGCTCATATTTAACTTATGCAAATATATATGTAAAAAACACTACAATAATCACAATTTTATCAAATAGCTAATAATACTGGCAGTCCGTACAGCAAGAAAAACACTAGAAGATTTGCAATCGCTTGTGCTGCTTGATTTTTGTTTCCATGCAGTTTGTAGCTTCTTTCAGTGAACACTACCGGCAAAGACTCATTCCCAAACAGAAAAGATGATTAGGGAGGACAGAGAAAGGCACATGGAAAGTACAAAGCAAAAGGCAGCCTTTGTATTTCCCTCAGCAGAGCCTCTTCCCCCCTCCTGGCTCTGATCTGTTCGTCTCCTTAAATCAGAGTGAGCTGTTCTGTCCATCACATCCCCCTAGAGAGATTCTACCTGTCACACCACACCAACACGATCTTCAAATCCTGTCCTGCTTGTCTCCAGGAACATGCACATTCATAAAATCAAATCTCACGCATGCACTAATTAATAAAACAAAGTTGCTTATACTTCATCGTAAGGTAAAACTTCCTTGTCCTTTCAGATGTAAAATTAATTTACTCTACAGTAAGGGATTAATATTATGGATTGTAGTCAACATATTCAGTCTTCTTTTGCATTATCTTGCATTGCCAGGAACATTTCTGAGTACTAATTCAATTTAAAAAATCTTTTCTTTCATAATTTTTTTATTTTATGAAAATGCTGCGTATATATATATATATATATATACCCAGCATTTTCATAAAAGAAGAGAAAAGAAAAGTTAGAACCACAGAAAAGAAAGAAAGAAAAGTTAGAACCACAAGCTTTTTTACAGTATAGTCTACATGATTGTGAACCTACTTCAGCAATTTGGATCAATCATTTCATTAACCATTTAGTAAGTAACTTAAAAAAAATAATTTATTTTTTACTGTAATGCGTTCATCTCTGTCATCCAAGTTGGCACCATCTCTCCTCCAGGAAATTGTGGGTTCTGGGTGTCCACGGGGGGGCTGGCACTCCAGTACTGCAGGTTCACCAACCGCAACCATAACGTCGACTGGGTTCTGCCTGAAGTCGTCACGTAAAACTGAAAAATATTCAAAAAGCAAAAATCCTTATTAAGAAGTGGCATTTATTGATGTTTAAAAATAAAAAGATAAAACAAGCTGTTTTAAAGAGAATTTTTCATTGTATTTTTAAAAGTGAGAATTTTCTGGTCGTACAGTATTTGCCGCTTTATGTCAGACCTAATGAAAATGTATTTTTATTTTGCTATTGCACCTATTATTCAGCTTCCTACCCTTTCTTTGCTAGTTGTATTTTTTAGTGTATAGACTAAAATCCCTCAGCTTTATAGATGACTTGTCCTTTTCGAGAATATGACCTTACAAGTTGCATCTCTTGCTTTACCTTGTATCATTTTTAGGGCATCAAACCATCCATCTGAAATGTTTTATTTTATCTCAATCAGGGTCATTTTGTTAGCCTCGACTTACTCAAAAAAATACTACTGACACATGCTGCTAAGGAATTTATTTATTTTTCTAAGCCATCAGTAAAGAAAAGCTGTAATAAGAAAGGTGGGATTGAGATATATCCAACAACAGGAAACACAAAGTGACCACAGCAGTTTATCATCTTTCCTCAATGAGTAGCCTGTTTGCTGAGAAAGCAGCCACAAGCTGAACTGGAGACGAAACAAACTCACATCTAATCCAAAAGGGTGTCATTTCCACTGGTTACAGACAGCTCTCATCCCTGCTGTAAACAGTAGACCAAGGCCTTCACTTAGCATCTCCAGCAAGACCAGGTCGTAGGTTCACAGCTTAACATGGTGGTCAAAGAAATGGAACTGAAGTGTGCTTAAGACAAACAGGGATTATCATAATGTAAACAACTTTTCACTCAGTGTCTCTGACAGGATTTTTGCCTGTGGTGCCATGAACATGTGTGGATGTAGACGCCTGTGCACTAGTGACTCCTGTTAAGCATTCCCAGTGTTAAATTACAGGGGTGGGCTTAGAACCCAAACAAGCCAAAGGGAGCTGGGCCAAGATAGAGTGAGCAGAACAGCAGAACTTAGTGGACTTGAGTTGGGGTGAAAAGACAGGAAACAATGAGGAAAAAGCATAATCACTCCCAGATGGCAGCAACTTCTTCACCATCGACTACAGTTTCTACATGATGCTGTGCAGGGAGGCCAGAGACGTCTGATGAGCTCCATGACCCGTGGAAGAGCAAATTTGAAACAACTTTCTAATTGGAACTCCTTTTTTACTCTTGCGTGTCTTTAAGTTCCAGTCTGCCGTGTTACCCATCTGATCCTCTGAACACAGTTGCGACTAACTTTCTGCATTTGACTGAAGGCTGATGGGAAACAGCTGTTTGACACCCCCAACCCTCCATCCCTCACCACTGCCAACAACACCATGTCACATGATAAAAGGCCTTCCTCATGGGACACTAAAACATGGCTGAAGTTACCCCAGACAGGAAGAAACTGAGACCATCACAACTCTGTGTACAGTGTGTGTGTACGTGCTGACTGATTGACTGATACAATCTTATAATTCTAAAAGCAATCAAAATACACATCTGCTTTTACTATTGTGTGAGGGGCCCGATTGTTCCCATAGAATCTGAAAGCCTGGTTTATTTCCTCAAACACATTTGTTAAACATTTACATTTGCACTTAGTGTAAGAGAAAAAATGTGGGATTAAAAGTTTAGAAACACATTGTTTCGTGTAAAAGTGGACAGAAAATAGTTGTCTAGTCATTGCATGTGCAACAAATATAAAGCATTTGTTTTACATGTGTTTTATGTCTTGGGAAAAGAGTACACTGGGTTGGTGTAACTCAAGACACCAAACAAAAAAAAACAACATATAAACAAATAAATATGTATAGACTTTCATTTTCAAACCTGAGACTGATTTGTTCTGTGAACGTTTTAGCTTCTTTGACATTAGAAATCCACTTTTTTCTGTTTTGTTTTGATTTTTGTTTATAATCTAGGCTTGGGAAGTATGAAGGTATTTTGTTATACCGCTGTATCAAAATGTGTTGACAGTATGTAAAAATTATGACGGTATGAGTCAAATGAGGTGAAGCGCCAAATTTCCACAAGGCTGCTATGAAAACTGGGACATAAACATTCAAGGCTCTTTCAGAAGATGCCCAGTAACTTTACTGACACGTGTTCAGATCACCTCAGCTCATTTAGAAGACAAACGGTGGAGGAGGGAGAGCAGAGACAACCCTGGCTGTCAAACCTCTTAACCTACAATCAAGGTAAAAAAATAAATAAATTCGGAGTGAGGTAGTGACAGACACGTACCTTGTCGGCTCCTGAAAAGATGGGCCAGTATAGCTCTGACTGACAGTGTCAGAGATCAACCAGCCACAGGTTTCTTAAGTCAAACAAATATCTGGACTTCTTTCGGATTCAAACTGTCCATGATTTTATTTATTTTTTCATTTTTATTTTTTACAAGAACTGTGAGCTCCTTACTGCAGATGGTGAAATGACTACAAATTTATTGGCATAGACATTCCTCACTAAAAGAATGCAGCAGCTTTGATACGTCCATGATAAAAGTTAAATTATTTTGAAATTTAAAACCCTAAAAAGACATAGTTAGACTTATTTGGATCTGTTCGGCATAATACGAGGCAAAGCCCTTCGGTGACTCATCTCCTGCTGCTCTGAATAAATGCAACATTGGAACAAGGACTTATTTTTTTCCCATGCCCCCCTTTGGCTATACGCAATTAAAAGCTCACAACCAACCCTATTATGAACATTTTTAATTGTATTTCTTGGGAGTGATGTCCCTAAGACCACCTTCCTTTTAGTTAGTTAGTTGAGTTTGTTTGTTTTTTTATGTAAAAAGAAATTGCAATTACAAAAATGTGATACCAAATTAACATAAACACAAAATTAACTTTTCTTGAATGTTTTCAAGGTTATTGTATAGATAAACTTGATATACATAAATAGATAAAATTCTGTAAACATAAAACTCTTTCCACAGCTGTATTCACCAAAAATTAAAACCTTGTAAGATATCAGGTAAGTTTTACTACCATGAAAACCTAAAAACTAAATAAAAAATGTTAATTTTCCTATAATTTCCGTAGACTAATTTATGGTGAATATACTATACTTATGTAGCGCCTTTCTATCAAACCAGGATACTCAAAGCGCTTCACACTACAATCTGTTCCCTCATTTTCCCATTCATTCAGCACTCTACTATGTCTCTACAAACCTAATCTACATAAATTATTATATAGAGACTAATCAGGGCTTTAAATCACATTCACACACTGATGGGACACACATAAGAGGCAGTGGGGGTCTTGCCATGTGACTGAATAGTGGTGGAATTAAACCACCAACTCTATCATTGGAGGATGACTCCCCTAACCATTCAGCCACAGCCATCCAAAAAAATAATCCCTATAAACGGTATAAAACAATCCTTATAAATTAAGCCCTTTTTATGACCTTTTCTGTGTAATGTGCAAATATGTATATTTTCCTTGTATTTTTCTGTGAAATATAAACTTGAATGCCTCTTTGTTCCATCTTTCTTTTTTAATCTCGTTTTTATTTATCTAAATCATCTGTATTTTAAGGCCCCGCACATTAAGTTTTGTTGCAGTTCTCCAATTTTGCTAGTTGGTTTTCCAACGTGCACACGAGTTTCACATACATTTTGAAGGCAGGTTCTGGGATCAGTCAAATCCACTTTTTCAGCTTCTGGAGCCAACCCAGGTTGACTGTTTAGCTGAGACTTTGCACCTCTCACTGTCTTGTTTTCTCCCTCCAGATGAGAATCTCACAGCCCACTTCAAAGCATCCGCCTCTGGCCTCACTAGTCTGGATCTGACAGTGTCTGACTTGTTGTTAGTCCTCTGGAGCTTGAGCCACAGCTTGAAAGGTCTACTGCAGCCAAGCTCCAATAATCCTCTTTGCAGATTCCAACTGGACCCAATAGGAGCACAATCATACCCCACAGACAGGGGTGGGGTGGAGCAAAAAGAGAGTCCCTATCACATCACATCACTGCAAAACACCAGCCGAAAATAATCCCTCACTTTTTTCAAGAGTGAAAACTGTTTTAACCTTTTGACATGACAGACTCAGTGTACTCTGCTTTGTCGCTTCATTCTGGTAAAGTCATTTTATTTTATTTTATTTATATATTTATTTTATAACTCAGCTTTACTGTTGTTCAAACCACTTGACATTATAGGAATTAAAACCATCTCTCAAGTCCTGGTGTTTTGCAGCATGGCTACTGAACACAAGAAAAATAAAAACTAGAATAAATGCTGTTCCTGTAAGGTTCTGGTGCTTTAGTGTCAAATTTGCTAAAAGCAATTCCACAGCTGTACACACAATTTATCCTTTACTTTATATTAGAATACATTTAGTGAGAGATTATCCAGATAACTATTGGTGGGGACTTGGGCCTTTCTGCATCATTTTCATGTTATCTTCTTGTGTTACTGTAAATCATCTAAACATTTAAATAAAAATAAATGTCGAGTCTATAAAAGTTTATAGAAGAAAATAGAAACATGTCACAATTGGTTCATTAAGGAACAGAGAAAGCGAGAATTATTTGATTGAAATTAAATGAGTATTATGATTGATAAATAAATTGGGTGGGTCTATTATCGAATGCATTATAAATGCTTAAAGCGTAAAAATAAATAAATAAAACTGCAAAACATTATGTTCTAGCATTGTGGAAAAATTAGCAACATATGAGTGCTGCATATTTATCTATGAACTGATCAAGGTTGGAAGTCATGAGCCTTTCCTTTTTTTAATATCTTAGACTCACAACTCACAAAAAAAAAAAAAATCATAAGTTAGGAATAAAAATAAAAATATTACTAGCATCTATTTCGTGGTCCTGAGGAGTTATTGCTTTTTCAGTAAGGAGCTGTTTTAATTGACTAAAATATCAAAGGGCACTATCTGTCAATCCTGGTAGATATGAAAACCTTGACTTTTCTCACAATCTATCTCCTGACCTCTCTCTACCCCCAAACTCTCTGCATCTACCCACCCCAGCCCTCCTCCTTCACTTCCTTCTCTTGCTTCTACAGAGCTGCCGTTTGGAGAAACAAGAAACTGCAGGAGAAACTCCTGATCCACGGAAAAAACAATATGTGCAGCTTATATATCATAGGTGGTCAGATACAGAGAATAAGGAGGCAGACAAAAATAAAAAAAATCTCTCACCCAGGAGGTCCAGCTGGTTCTTTGCTACCCCACCCACCCACCTTCCAAATCCGGTAACCAAAATATGAGCTGCAGCCAAGCAAATCCAATAAAAAATGAAGTTACTGCATATACAAATTAGAACACATGCATAAGCTCAGACTTATAACCATGCCACGTGAGATTTATCCAATACACAGCATTGAAGACAGTGCACTCTCTGCTTAGAAAGGAAACAAAAATCCCTCGCCCGTCCTCCCCGAGCTGCCCTGTTTGAATTTCATTTTCTTCAAATAAATCATTACTCAAAGAAGTCCCAGGGCAAACAGACTTTTCCGCATGTGGGACCATAAATCTATCTTGTACTTGGTGAGGCAATTAACTCAACACAGTGGTTCACTTACTGGGATAAAGCTCTTAGTTGTAATATTTGTTGGATCTTTTAACTTTTTTCTTTTTCAGATTCAAAAGCAAAATCATGTAGAGAAAGGCTGGACACAATAATGGTTTTAAGTAAATTAAAGTCTTAGCAGTCCATGAAGGAATACACACCACCAGCACCTTTCCTTCATCTGATATAGTGAAAGGACGACTTTGAAAACATTATGCACAATTTTAGACACTATGGTGACATGATGTGCTCAGAGTATGTGTTGGGAATGACTGTCGCCTACTACCATGTCAAATTTTAGTTAATCAGCTCTGAAATTGGCTCAAAAACAATAGTCATTTCTGTAGCACCACCATGACCCTTAACCTAACCCTACCTAATTAACACCTTAGTCCTAAACCTGACCCCTTGCCAATGACATATAAAAGGACCAAGCTTTGGTGCCCCAAATTAGCAGTGGGTCCTTACAAGTTGGTGTGTATTGGAAAACTGGTCCTAACAAGGTAACAAAAACAAACACACACACACCAGGGTAAAAACTTTGTTATGGGCATGCTTTCAGTGACAAGCGATAAATACAATGTTGCGATGCTTTCTGGATTTATATCATTCACACATGTTTTGTTAGATTTCGTATTACGTCACCATCTCTTTTTTACATTATTACAAATGTTAAACGGAAAAGTCTTCTGTCAGTTTGAAAGAGGACATGAAGTGGACTGAAGATATGCTGCATTCTGACAGGTGGGTTTATAATTTTTTTTTTTTTATTTCTTCCTTAGCGTGATTGTTTAATAGGATGCAGTGGTTCAATAGTTCCTGGAAGTCGTGACACTCTAATCCTGTTGATGTACGTGCAGAACGCATCACTCGTGAGAGGAGGACATAAAAACCAGCTAAAGGGATTGTATAATCTCTGTTTTAATCCCTCCCTCTTCTCTCATCATCTGTAAGAAGAGAAAGCATTCTTGGAATGAAAGAGAGAGTAGATACTAAAAGACAGGCGGCCATGAAGAGATCAGGAGATCAGGGGAAGAAGGGATGGGATAGAGGGAGTGGGTGAAATAAAGGCTAAACGGCTCATATACACAGTAAGAGAAAATACCTATAAAGAAAAAAAAATGTCTTGTTGCTTTAAAAGAATAGATTTTATTTTCTTCTCTCAAAAGCATACACTTTTACATTCACATGCTTATGTAGACACACATATCTTCATACAATAATATTTGCTGAAGTCTTTCCATTACATAAGTTATCCTTTTGAACTCTAGAGCTGGAAACAAATCAAACTTACTCAGTATTCATGGCTGTCATTTTGTCCTAAATAGCACTAATAAATCAACATCTCTCACCCCTTTATCGAATAGTTATTAGTCAAATAACAGATCGTACTGGTTGCTAGGAAACCATTCAGACCCAGTGACAAAACAATGTGGACAATGAAAAGAGTCTACAGTAAATATTAACAGAATGAGATGATGTTTTGCTTGGATCTGAAAGACAAATAATATGCTAATCCCCAAATAAAACTCAAACATAATCAAGCCTGTCAAATTAAAAAAAAAAAAGTATGTACAACTTGTGATCGTTATTATCACAGTTTGTTTACTGAGGGGTATTTTTCTTTTAAAAGCAAAATGCTTTAGGCTACGTCTATACTGAATGGCGGAGATTTGGAGAAAACCAAATAGGAAATACAGTTTCAACCCAAAATTGAAATTTCAATTCACTTTAACAGAAAAATCGAGTTTGGTATCAGTCCTGCATTATTTCCCCGAAGCACTCACTAAATAGACACAAACTCATTTGAATTTTCCAACAAGTAAATCACTTTTAGGTATATTTTCTAATTCATTCAACAAAGGTTCACATTTTTTTAATTAAATCAAGCTTTTTACTAAGCAAAATAAAAGAAGAGAGCATAAAGCAAATGGAAAATCACAGCTTAGTCTATTTAATAAGTGCAAATGCATTCAGAGAAGAGTTCATTTCCTCAGGCCATACAATAATTGTGGAAAGCATATTCTCTGAAACATATTGAAAAAAAAACATGAATGCTATGAAATTGCATTCCTTTGTGCTTTTTATAGCCTTTTTTATTTACAACTATGGGGTGTTTTTTAAGATTTCTGATAAATCACACCTTGCATGATAAGATCTCATTACAGAGTGTGTGTGGGTGGTGTCTGCTCCTTTCACTTGGTATTTTCTATGTAGTCTGCACTTTTTAAATTTTCTCAGCCTTAAAACAATAGTTAAGATTATTTGAAGTGGGGTTCTGCATAACAGTTAAGAGGAACTAATATCATACCTGTTCTAGGTACCTTTTTGAACTTTTTTAGATGGTGAAAAAAAAATCATGATGGACTGACAAGCTAATGGCTACTTCAAGTGAGTAGTGGTGTGGCACTCAAGTTTTGGTCTAGAAACTGGTTCCAGAGCACTTTTAGATAGTCTTGGCCTTGTCTCTGTCTCAATAGTGTTTGAACTCAGGCTTGTCTTGGTCTTGGACATTGAGGACATTCCAAGAGCATAGTCATGGAAATATCACTAAATTGTCAGAATATTTAGCATTTTATTTGTTAAATTCTTGCTTTCATTGGATGTAAAATGTAATGATTCAAATCTAAGCGGAACTCATTTTGTTACTGCTGTCACCCATCCCCTTTCACTCGCACGTAGCTCTCCAAGAAAGTGAGCAGTAGTTGTCTGGGAGTAGGAGATGTCTGCAAAATCTTTAGTAATACAATTCAGCTACATAAATCACAAAGAATATATTACAGCATTCAGGAGAAAACATGCAGTGACTTGTAAGTTCTGCAGTACTTCACTTTCAGATGGTGGGGACCACGTCAAACTTTTATTGTCACTTCAAAAGAAAGCACAAAGAAAGGTAACCAATGGGTAAGCGATGTTAGCAAAACTAGCTAGCTAATGTTAGAAAACTGTCTCTGTACCAAAATTCTTGACCTGGCTCTCACAAAAAGAGATTTAGTCAATATAAGTTATACATATTATTTAGCAACCTTTGTACAGTATACTGTATGTTTAGTGCACTAGGTTCCGTTTTTTACCGGTCGTGGTCTTGACTTGGTCACAGCCCCCAAAAGTCTTGGTTTTGTGTTGGTCTTGATACATGTTGATCTTGACTTTGTCTTGCCTTTCCTCAGTCTTGATCTTGTCAGAAATGAAGCATGTCAGAATTTTCAGTATTAAATAAGGTATTAATTGCTCAGAATCTTTTGACAAAACCTTTAAAAGATCTGAGAAATCCAGCAAAATCCAGATTATTTGTTTATTTATTTATTTACCAGTAATGTGAACAATACAATGCTTGGAAAAACATGTTTAAAGACCATAATTGCCTATCCTTGTGACTGTTATTAAATTACAAGGCAGGTTTTCCTTTTGTTGAGTAATAAAATAAGGCAGAAAAGCTGACACTAATGAGCTATAGGCATAGTGAGGTGTGAAAGGGTGTGGTATGGCAGGATAAAAAGGCAGCTAAAACCACTGCAGTGTTGCTCAAAGCACTATGACCTATATAGTGAGATCTATACTAACACCTCCCTATTGGGACCTGACCTTCTGCCAAAAGATTGCCTTCAATCTGGTCCCATGGCACACAAGCATTGCTTTATTACTTCTATAGCTTGTTCCAGCTGTGTAGCAATTACATCTAGAATGCATCCTGAATGAACAATAAGGCTATAGACTGGTTTGTGATTTAAATCAGACAAAAATCTTTCAGTTGTTAATTACATCCAGCACCTGAATTCTTCAGAAAGCAGGAACTGCATTCTAGTGAGAATGGGATTGGTACAAAACCAAATCAAGTCCTCTTCTTCTAAATAATGGGGGGAACTGGAGGCAGTAATGTGGTCCTTTAACTCGGGGGTGGGGGCCAAAAGTCCCTCTCATAAAAGCAGAAAAACCACACACGCCGCCCTTTAACCCTCTCATTAGTGTAATCCTGCATAAGAAGAGTAAATTGTCATGAATAAATTCACTCCGAAGCCAGTGAATGAAAAGACTTTCACTTTGAGATGCTTGCATTACCATTTCAATAAGCGTGGCACACTGCAAAAGTGTTGGCAGTGTTTATACGAGTAATTGGGACCATTAACAAGTGGATAAAATACAGTTAGTAAAGGGAGGTGTAAGTATGTGTTTATAGATGTCATTTTTTTTCCCCTCACAGATAATTGTAGATTTCTCCACTAATATGGCTGATGGATCCCCCTGAAGGAAAGAGATTATGAGAAAGAATTAGCAGGCTTTTGTCTGACAAAACTGAAAAAAAAAATTGGGAAGCAGACCTTGAAACAAATGTATTCCAGCGCTGCCCCTGAGAATTCTTTGTTTGAGCAGAATGACCTCGGCATTGGTGTTTGGAAAATTTCCTTGGGCTAGAATGAGTTTAAAATAAGCACCTTTCCTGAACTGTACACAAAATGGAACGAGGGGTAAACTTCAGGGTACCGGCAATTACACACTGCAGGCAGAGCATAAATCTTGCACTAAGCAAGCCATGCTTTTGCAAATGGGTCTCTTCTCTAATTCCTACCTGGCCTTTGTTTGTGGAAAAAAAGAGAATGTGGGCAGAGAAATAATAATGTGCAAAAACCCAAGTGGGGTGGGGGGAGCTGTAAGCAAAGAATATGCCCAGGTCGCTTAAAAAGGAGGAAAAGGATGAAGAAAAGTTGGTTGTGGGGAGGGCAACACTGTAACAAAGAGAAAAGCGAGCAAGACAAAGACATACGTTCTGTAGAAGCTTGGCTAGGAGTGGAGATGCAGACACAAAGAAACAAAGAGCTCCAGTGAACGCAACACCACGGCAGAAAGCCTAACCGTCAGTGTTTGCTTTAAGGTGAAGCCGGCACCAAAATATGTAGAGTTACGAGCTAGGAAAAACACACACTCTGCGCACTCTTATACTCACGGTTATGTTTTGCATCTTAATGTACCCTGAGGTGTCAGAGTCTTTCCCTTGTCATCAATCTGAGAGACAACTCAGACCCAGGAGAAAACGAGTCTCTTGGCAAGAAATGGGATGTTCTCCGCATAGGATGGGAGAAAAGGAAATCAGACAAAGATACTGAACAGAGTCATGGGCAATTTTTATGCTAGACCATGGCAATATATTTAAAGGCATATTATGCTGATTTATATAGATTTCACTGTGAGATACACAGAACAACAATGCCTTCATTCAAGCAAGGAAAATTACCTTTTTTGTAATGGGGAAAGATGCTGACAGTGCAGGTGCAGATAGCAGAGTCACGTGGCTTTTAAGGCATTTCAATACAAGAGATGGGACGAGATGTGAAATGAAAAAGGGTGTAATGATTGGTGGCTTTGTAGCCATTTAAAGGCTTATGTCAGGTATTCAACACAGATAAAAAGGTGTTCAACACAATACATTATAGTCAGTGAATCAGTGATGGTTTGAAAGCAGTTTTATAGCCTTTTCTTTGTTCGAAAAAGGGCTTCTATAAACACTTTTGTTCAAACAAATGTCTCAAAAGGGATTTTAGGAATTTAAAAACTGATTTCATGAAAGGATGATTTAGTCCACAATGGCAACATATGCACTGTTTCATATTGTGAAATAGCCTTTGGAACAGAAGTCTTTGGCACTTCTAAACCCTCCAAGTCAAACAGAGGCAAAAAACTAGTGATTTAAAGATGCAACCGGGACTGGAATCTGGTGTAGCAACGGGGCTTGTTTAGTTTGGAGTGAGCTGCACCGTAGAGGAAGTGAATGGGAGAAGAAACAAATGAGGGGTGAAAGATGGGACTTTAATGATCTCTCTTGGGAAACGGGGCCATCGTAGCAGCCCAGGGACGAGCACTGCAGACAGGAGCTGACTAAATGTGACCGCTTTTTTAGATGATACAAGTAATTAACACAAGATAAACACATTAGAGATGAGTGCGTAAGTCAGCTTGTCTAATTACATGAGAATGTAAGATGGGGGGAAAAAAGAAGGAAAGTGAAATAAAATAGCCAAAATTGCAGATGACACATCGCAAAGCCTACAGAGGAAGAAACAGAGCGAAGACAGATTGTGCAGAGGAGGAGGGGGTGGAGACCTGGAGGATTGAGGTGAAGCAGCTTCCAGCCCCCTTAATTGGTAGGAAACAGGCAGTCTCTTAGTAGAAACTTGTCACAAAACAGAGTGGGGCTCATTTTTTTTATTTTTCTCACACCATATGCTTTCTTCAGAATAGTTGAACCGAAGTTATCCTGGAGTTGTGAGTCTCTCTCGGAGCTCGTTCTCCTTCCTCTTCACTTGTCACCAGCTCCAGCTGCCTGTCCTCCATCCCCTCTCGTGTATCTGTCTGTTGCTGGGACAACAAACCAAACACCATCTCTGTCACTGCCAAATACAACAAGTAGCTACAAACCCCTTCTAACTGCGCACCAACTAGACTCAATCGTTTTCTTTTATTTTTGTTGCTGGCTGCTCCCTTTACTTCTGCTTGTTGGTCTTCTCCCCAATTATCTCTAGTGGAGGAAAAGGTAGCTGGTTCCAGCCCCCCACCCCCACCCCCCACACCTTTACAGCCCCGCCACAGAGAGACCCTGATGAATAATTTCACATTTTTCTAGTCCGTCTCTCGTCTTTAAATTGATTATTGTATCGAAAGCCCAGCTAAAAGAGCAGCGCGCGGGGTAATTTGTCTTTCTGGCGATTGAGGTCCATGCGTGGGGGAGGGGAGAAGCAGAAGGCTCAAAACGGTATGCAAAGAAAAGGTGAAAAACAGGACCACATAAAAAATGATATTGGATGCTTGGCACATCGTGTCTCTGATAGCTCATTCTGTTTGATGATTTTTGGTTAGAGGCACAATTGACGCGGTGGGGGGGAAGGAAAGTGGACATTTGCATGTGGTAATGTTCACAGTAAAGTGAGAGGACTACGTCCCTGAGAAGCATCTATAATTACACGAAGCTTGGAAAACACAGAAAATACTGCCCCCACTTTCATCTTCTTTCTCCCCTTCCCTCCCTGTATTTTTCAGTGAATTCCTATCATAAATGCAGCTGCAGCTGTAGCTGTAAACATTCATCTGTCAGTGTTTGATTCCTTGTAAATACGACTGACTGTTGTACGATGCTCTAGCCTCCAGGTGTTTCCAGTCTGTGTGATTGTGACACTCCTGTCAGTTGGCATGCAAGGCTTCACTGATGACAAGGAGGGAAAGTATCATTTGAGCACCACAAAAAAATTACCCTGCATGTGTAGACACCTTGGCATATCATTAGATTGAGGCATTCCCTGAATAAACTCATGCATTTACCCATACTCAGTTGTTTTTTATCATTGACTCATCTAGATGAGTGCAAATAACTTGGCTATGTCAGCAATGTGTCATTGCATTTTTTTTTTTTAAATGCGAGAACATACCTAATAAAGTATAGACAGTTCACTGTAACGAGATGTAGGAAACCTCAAACCCTTCCATCCACCATGCAAGTTTAATTCAGCACCGCTGCAAAGTAAGCTGAATCAGCCCCCAACCATGGCTCCTCTCATCTCTGTTTGCTCCTGCTGTACAGCCCTCATCACTTTTCATAACCCTCTCGTGTTTTCCTGTCTTCCAACTTCAATCCCTGCTTACTCTCATCTCCTTTGTTTCCTCCAAGCCATGTGCCATCTCACAGGGCTTTGCTCCTCCCTGTCTTCTCTCCACTCTCTCCTCTTTCAAACCTGTGGTAAAGACTTTCACCAAGGCAAGATTTATTTTTTTTTTTAGGTCCAAAAAAATGTATATTTTTCTCCACCAGTACTGTTGCGTATTCTCCACCCCCATCTCCAAACCCAACACCCCACTTCCCACCCCTCCTAATGGATCCCATGTCAGCAGAATACCAGCAAAAAACCACACCACTGAAACGCACTGTGGCTGCATGTCTGTCTCTACCTTAATGTCTCCCGTTTCCAGACAAAACAAAAAAAATTAAATAGTCAAAGAAAAATATATTAGAAATGTAAAAGCTATGATCATCTGTGAGATTTTAATTTTACTTCTTTTTTGCTTTATATCATTTTTCACTACATGAGAGGAGGTTTTGGTTTTTCACTTTATTGTTTTATAAAATGCTGAGGTTTTACTTTTTCTTGTCCATGGTAGCTATTATTAAACATGATAATTACCCAGGTCCTGTGTTCCAGGGAAACCACGGCTGCTACTCTTAGGATCAGCACTTGAAGAAGAATTATATAAATATATATATATATATATGTGATTTTTAGTTTTTTATTATCCTTGAGGAAATCACAAAGAAATGTGCTTAGTGAACAAAGACAGAAAGAATGCTTACATGTCCCAAGCAGTTAATGTGTTCTGTTCAAAATATATTGATTTTTTTTTGTATTACTCATTTTTGGATGTTGGCTGCTTTTCACATAGTTTAAGTCAAGTACCTGACCATCTTTTTCGTTAGACCGCCTAACACTAACCTATGAATCATTCAGACACATAAAGGCTCCTAAACTAAATGAATGAACCAGTGTTGTGTCGACACATAACAAACCACTTAGCAAAGATCCTGTTTTAAATTAGAGCTTTATGCTCAATAGGTGCTTTCGGACCACAGGGAACCACTTCACAGTCCTTATAACCATTTGAAGTAGTTTGTCTTTTCTTTTTCTTTGCACATCAGCAGTACTGTGGCAGTTCACAGTCTTTATAAGTATGTTTATTGGGTCTTTTAAAGCTCCCTGCTTCAGAGTATGTGCTTTCTTAGCTCTGTTGGGATTCTTCAGCAGCATAAAAACATACATGAACAGACTGCACATCACGTGTGAGATTCAAGGCCCGCGGGCCAAATGTGTCAAAAGTGAGAGAGTTCTGAATTTACTCAACACATCCCAACAGTGAGTTAAACTTTCTTACTTTTATTTTTAAAGGGGCAATATCATGTAAAATCAACTTTTTTGAGTTTTATATCATGTTATAATGTTATCCTCTCATGAAAAACATGTCCAGAGTCTTAGTTTGACTCATTCATGCATGTTTGAGAAATCCTGGGCTGTCCTGATGCAGCCAGGTAGGAGAGCAAAAACGACCGGTTGGGTCTAGAACCGCCTTTTGGTAATATCTCCTCCCCTGGGCTGGGTCTAAGAACTGAGCTTCTGCATCACAGAGCACACCTCCCCACCCCCCGACTGCCCCGCGACTCCTGCAGGCTCTCGGCAGCAACAACTAGCAAACATTCGGTGAAAACCGTGTCTGCTGAGCTCCAACAATAACCACGTCTACCTCCAGTCATTTTCAGATGAAAGATACCTTTGAGGAAATGTATTTTCAGATGCCAAATAAACAAAATAAACACCGAGCTTCCGCACCCCCGCTTGCACCCCCCGCACGAACAAGCCCGCCGGTGACTCTATCGGCAGCAATTAGAGTAAACAAGCACCGTTTTCCTTTGCAGTTAAGCTGAAAAACAACTCACGTTATTTTGTTCACATTCTTGTTTGGTCTATGTGTTCAGATTTGTAACTTATATTACGATCAGTACGTGTGTCTGTGAGGA
>JARVJO010000082.1:16528302-16545146 GCA_031762555.1 Cynodonichthys magdalenae
ACAGTCATCTACAAGCTTTGCAAGTGGGAAAACCTGAAAAATCAACAGTGTATCAAATACTTGTTCTCCCCACTGTAAATGTCAAATTTTGGGAGTCCATAGCCAAATGTGAGAAATAAAGTCAAAGTGGATTTATTGTCAAATCTGCATAATGTACAGGACATACGCAGGACTGAAATTACATTACTCTATGAAATACTAATATGTTCAACCGCCCGGTCAAGCTAAACCTCTCATGGGATTCAATGGCATATTGCATGCAAAAATAAATATAGCGTCAAGCTGCCTGGGTAGACATAAATGTCCAAATCAGTGGTCTTAATATATATGTTTGTAGTTATTGTTAGAAGAAAACCATAGGTGCACCCAAGAGTTAATTGCATTTTTGAGCATTAGAGTAATTTACAACCTAGACAAAGCTGGTATGGTGTGTACATCGTAATTCAAAATGGCTGTTCGTTTGTCCCGTGCATGGGTGTAAGTCTGTAGTAAAAATAAACAGGGAGGAGGGAAACATTTCATTAGGATCATGCACATTTTTCAATTTGACATAAAAACCCTGGTGTGTTCCTGCATTGTTCCTGAAAAACAGGAGACAAAAATAGCCATGTCAGTGACATAAGAACACATTTTTCAGGTTTGCTTGTTACAAATTGCGAGTAGATTGCTGTTATGTAAATGAGCTGAATCTCATTGTGTTTTTGCATGACTAATATTAAAGACCGGGTGTGGAGAAAACAGAGATTTATGTTCTAGTAGTAGCAGTAGTAGCAGGTATATTATCTGGTTTTAATGTGTATGTAGAGGAGCATTTATAAGTGTGTAAATGAATAAGGAGTCCCAGCGCTAAGGGCTATATCACTCTGAAATCCTTTTAATTATCTCTAGTCCCCCTTCTGTGTCTGACTGTTTTCCTCTGCGTCTCAGGTTTATCCTCGTCTTCAGCAGCTGGTGTCTCATCTTCTGCTGTCTAAATGTGTGAATTTAATAATACTACAGTTTGGGAAGTTGAAGAGTAAGGCAATTTTCCACAAACAGATACAGGATGACTAAATGAAAAGAAAAAACAAACTTTAGTTTCTTTAATAAAAGTTTCTGTGTTTCTATATACTGTAGGATTTGGAGAAAGACTGGTATGACTTTGGGGAAAAAGAGAAATAGTCTGACACACTTATAGGTTTATATATTCTTGTTCTAGATGGGTAGTAGCACACTGAGGAAGACTCATCTGGAACTAATGAGACAACTGATTTAAAGAAACCCATCTAGTTTGTGTGTAAAGAAGAAAAAATATACAGCTAAGTGTATAAGATCAATAAATACTCAAATATACAGCAACAAGGTAAAAACTGCATAAAGAAACAAGAATCAACAGCTGAAAACTATTACATTAGGGATCATTTTATATTTTGATAAGAGCAATGTCTTGTTTGTTTACATGGAGATAAGCTGGACTTAAAACCTGTTCTGGAACCAGTCAACTAGGACATTGGTTATTTTCCAGCTTTAAATGCCAATATTTCTTTATAAGGTGATGATATGATTGTATTCGCTGATAGAAATTCACAAGGATAGGTCTCTGTTTTACTGTTTATCTCACATGCCTTTAACTTAATCTGTTTAACCATTTTATAATGGTCATTAAAGCTTTTTATAAGCATCTTCAACAACAACAGCTTCTTCATAAGCCTGTCTGCACATTCAGAAGTATTCCTTTGGGAGACAGAAGCAGCACTGCTCCAGAAGGAAGAGAAGGAGGACAAAAGTGGCAGAAAACAAGGGATGCAGAACTGACAGCCAAGCAGGCACGAGAATGCGTGTACTGTCTTGGAATTTGTATGTCTCATTATTCTGCTTTCCACTGAGAAACTACCCCCCTCTTTATCCCTTAGTTTGCTGAATGTTATAAATCACCACATCTGCAGGTCATTAAAAATGATACCAGAATCTTAGCTTGTGGTGAGAAAGCAATGCAAACAACAGCAGATAAATATTCCTTGTCTCCACTGCTGCACCAGCAGTTGTTTGCATCACCATAGTCTGCTTTTGTTCAGTGTCATTTCTGGTAAATTCTGTATTATTCCCAGATACAGTGTTCTAAATGTCTTTGATTTGTCATTTAAGGTCAATTGTATTACTGTGTAAATTATGAGTCAGAAATCACCCTATTGTTTTTTTTTCCATTTGATATGTGCATTCTAACTAATATACTTTTAGTTTTGCTATTTTAGCCAGTCATTTCTATATTTAAATGTTCAGCTCATCCAGAAAATGAAATTTATACAAGTGTTTTTCCTAGACATTTTTGAAATATTCATTTTTTTTCAATCAAAATATTTGACTTTATTTTTAGGAATAATTCTTTATGAAAATACACTGTGAACTATTTAGTTTCTTTTAAAAAGTCATTTTGAAATCAATCTCAGCATATTTTCTTTATTTTTGTGCAACTTTTTCTTTTTTAAAACTGTTCTGTTACCTTTGGTAATTAAAGTTAACTCTCTTTGTTAGCAAAAAACTTTCACACACCACTGGATGGATTTCAACTTAATTCCCAGAAAGTCAATGGCTGTACATCTACAATTGATTAACTTTTGGAGTCAACCCAATTCAAGGAGGCTACCACAACTAATCTTTAGTCTACACATAAATGATTATATCTCAGTGGGTTTTACAGATACTGAGTCAAAATTTAGTGTGGAATTAGGTTTGAGTCTTTCACAACATACTCCAACCACTAACAGACCACGTGAGATCACACAATACTGCAACATCACATGAACCTGCACATAATTTTATTTTCAACTTTTGACCACAATGACTTTGTCATTAATTAAAGAAGACACATCAGGCTTTTAAATCCTTCTTGGAGTGGATTTTGAATTTTGAATATGTTTGAATATGCATTGTTTTAAGAAATGCTAGAGCTTCATTGTTGAATGTTACAGATAGTAATGTAAAGACATTTCATATTCAATTTTTTTAATTTATTGTTTATTTGATAGTCAAATATGAGAAACAAGACAATCTGATGCCTCCATCACAGTGTTTATACACTACACTCATCCCTAGAGTTACTTTTGTATTTTGAACTGAGTGATACTTTACTGTATGTTTACCATTGATAATAAACTTGTTTTATTGTGAGACAATCAACCTCTGTTCTTATTTTACATCTAAACTTTGATAAGTAATTATGTTAGAAAATAAAGCATTTTGGCTGTCCAAGGTCCATTGCCTGCATTTACATAGAGCCAGCTAAGCAATAAAAGTTTTAAGTTTTAAAAAGTATGTTTGATAGCATAAATATATATACATATATATATATATATATATTTACAAAAAAGCATCTACATCCAGTAAATTGCATAAGAATTTTGATTGGTTTAATGATAGTCTAAAAAGTTGGCATTTTAATCACAAACAATCATCAAACCACAATTACACAGCGCGCCATCTGGAAGAGTGCTCATTTTTCATTCTGATGCCTTGAAGGGACTGTCAGACTTGTACTGAGATTTCTTTCTTTCTCAACTTCTTCTTGGTGATGCGATACAGCTGAGTGCAGCTGAGATAAAACAGGCAAAAATAAGCTTGGCCAAATGAAAACTGACAAAAGGTTGAAAGGAAAAAGTGACACAACCTTTGACCCCACCCCCAAGGAAGTTAGCATTAACCCACAGCACGGATGAGGCTGGTGGGTGCTGTTGGCTGTGACATTATAAAGTGACAGGCAGACGATGGATCACTCCAATATCACAGCAAATGCAAAACCATCCCTCTTCTCTCAGTGACAGCAGGATTACTCAACTGCTATAAACCCTTAATACATCCACACTGACAAGTTCACAAGTTAGAAATATTGGGACACTAGGCACTTCTTGTTTTTTTCTCCGCACATGGTTCATTGCAAGTTGTGAATCGATGACGAGTTTTCACTGCTAATTAATTTCAGTAGTTAGAAACAGTTCTGCAGCTACATCAGAGTTGATTACTTCTCCCTCCGGGAAGTTTCTCTTGCTGTGTTACAAATCACTAAAAGAGTCAGAGGGGCGGGGGGGCGGTAAGCACATGACATCATGACAAGCTGACGCACCAAGCACGGGGCGCATCTAGATGCATTACCAATCAAGGAATGCAGGGAACTGCAACCAGCACAAAAGAAGTTTGGTGCTGTGCAAGAAGGGAGAAAGATTTGGTGACTGTTGCAGTAGGATGATTCAAAGAGTATCTCCTTGGCAACGATCAGAGTTGAATACATTACAACAAAATGATACCTTGCATGATTTAAAAAGTGAGGGAGGAGAAGATCTGGAGAGATACTCAGGCATATGAGAGCGTATGAGGCGTATGAGAAGAAGAGAGCCAAAGCATATGCTTAATGTCACTCAAAATGCAGCACCTGGAGGCATACTGTACATAAAAGTCTTGAGTTTTGTAGAATTAAATCTTTAAAAGTTGCTTTTTTTCTCAGGATGTGTTGTTTATTTATTATGTAACTTTTATATTAAACTACCATATGACTGTTAAAAAGAGGTTCCACTTTGACTGGGCAGTGTCTCCAACTAAAGGACGTCTAAAGCAATGATGTTTGTTGAATTAAGATTGAGTTGATGATCAACTCTATTATTCTACTTGCTCAAGACACGCCTGATCTGAAGTGTGGATTCCATCCTTTTTAAGATGAGAATCAAGGCCTTGGAAAGCTCCTCTAAGTCTAGTGAATTTGCAAAAAAAAAAACATGGATGGATTTTAAATGATTCCAGTATGTGTTGAACAAATGAATATATGCAGGATGAAAAATGTCAAATACAGAAGCAAACATTTTTTTTTAAATGCAAGGTTCAGATATTGGGCTTTTCTTTTATTTCCAACAGGCAACTTGTTCAAGAGGTCTTGGTATAACTGCAAATAATTTGTTCACTTCATCAATAAATTTTCCCAAAAGCAGTCACACCCATCCATCTCTTCCTTTCAGGGTCACAGGGGTCATTAGTGCCCATATCCAGCAGTCACTGCGCAAGGAGTGGGGTGCACAGGTTGCAAGTTCATTATAGAGCCACCATGAGACCAACAATAATTTGCGCTCTCATCCACATCTGCGAACGTTATAGAATTACCAATAAGCCTATGCAGTAATGCATGCTTTTAGTATGTAGGACAAAACCAGAGTGCACAAAGAAAACCCATGCATACACAGAGAGAACATGCAAACTCTACCCAGAAAGGTCCCCTGACAGGATTCGATAAGGCAACCTTCTTGCTGAGAAGCAACAGCTCTTCCAACTGAGCCACTGCTGCCCTCAGTCACATTTAGTTTTAGTCAAATACATCTTGTTAACTGTAAGCATACCATAGTTATTTAAAACATGTTAAATATGAAAAAATCGGCATTTTTCTTTCTTTATTTTTTCAGGTAAAATTATCTAAACAAAAACTCTTAAAACTGATTGTTAAACTTTTACTTTTCTAACCTCTGCCTTTACACAAAATATTTCTGATCAAACAGCTCTTTTACCATTTTGAGGGCAAGCATTTTGGTCAACAAAATGCTGTCAGATCTCAAAAGCATGGTGAGATCCCATATGTCGGACTCCCTTTACAACCAGAATGGGTACACCAAAGACGAAGCATAATTCCTCTTATATGTTTCTAAATGAACCTTTTGATAGTTCAGCACCTGCTAATTTATTATCACACATTCAGGTAGATTCAGCAGGTTTTTTAAACACGCTTACTACAGCACATCTTGAAATGCTGCCTTCTATGTTATGCTAGATAAAATATTTGGGATAGCAAGTTGATTCAAATTGTGTTATTTATTCTGCCAATAAAGGTGAGGATGTAAAGGTAAACTCCTTCCCAGGGAAACCATCAACTGTTGGTTCAGATGGCATGGGCTGCATATGTTTACAGCACGATTTTGACACAATACACTGTAGGCTGAGCCAAGCGCAGAAGGCAAAATCTTACTTTCTGATTATTTTGCTGCTCATCCCAGAGCCATATGGTCCATGTCAGAGGCTCTTGAGTACTTCTCCTCTCCTCTTCCCCTCACTATGCTGCTGCAAGCCAAACAAACTCTTCTCCTTCATCCTGACACTCTGCTACAAATTTAGCTCTTGGAAACACAGAGCCAGGGGGAATATGGTGACTGAAATTGTTTAGACAATACTCGCTCTGCACTCGCCTCAGCCTACAGACTGTAAACACAAACCAGCTGTCCCCGAAGTGTGATACTGATTCACTGACTGATCTAACCGTAGGCCAACTGGGGGGGGTGAACAAGGAGAGGTAAACAGGATGAGGAACAAGAGGCTAGGCATGGCCTTCACACACTGTCACAGGCAATTGGAAATAACTACTTTTGCTGATTTACGGCTCTGTGGCTGTCAATGAAGAGCATTTACAATGTGTCAGTGACTGTCTGTCAAACAATTTTCACGTCTATATGAAGAGAAAATGACAACTTTCTCGTGTACGTCTCTGTGGCCACTTAGGCTCTTTCATAAGCGACTGCAGATAGGAATTTGTCAGCAACAGTGACATCCATTTCAAGTGAGGAGCCATTATGTAGTGGTTAGGGGAAAGCAGTGAAACAATGGGACCTCTGATGATCCACTTATTTCAGCTTCTTTGTACATCTCCTGCATTACTTAGTTTCAGCGTACATATGAAAAGGTAACTGGACAGAAAAAACTGACCTGGCATTTCACCAAAAACTGTCAATCACTGAGTTTGATGTGGCTATACTTGTGCAGTTTGTAAGTATTTGAGTATTTCGTCAAAAACTACCCAACAATTGAGTCACTGTCTTTTCTTTATTTGAAATCTCAGGACTTTCTATTAATTTGGATGTAAAAAATGGCTGCTCAATGAAAGTTTTTAAGAAAAAACATAAAATAAATGGTAAATAAAAGTAACAGTGAAATACCATTGGTAACCTCTATGAGCTGGTTTCAAAATATATCCAGTCTAATTAGACTTAAAATACCCTGAAGTTTTCACAGGCAGCAGTCATTATGGTGTGATTAATTAACGTCTGATCAGTGAGCAGATTGATTTTTTCCTTATGTGGCAAAGGAAAAAAAAAAGAAATGACTATATTTTCAGTTGTAGCCATGACTTTAGTCCAATTCTGGTTTAAGAAAAAAAGAAAAGAAAAAAAAGTCAAACCTACGGCATAAAACAGCAAGTCAAAAGCCAATAGGTAACATCACATTAGCTTTAGCCTTTTCCTTTATCAATTCTAAGCTGGCACAAAATGTTGCTCCAAAACTTTTACATTGTTCAGCACTAACAGTACTTTCATAGATGTACAACTAAGCCACACAGCGGCACAGTCTCACCAAAAAATATGGAAAAAGGTACATTTGATCATATCTTCTAAGAATAAAGGTGTTGGAAAATTGTGAGATGATAGCTGGTATATGAATCTGCCCGATGAAGTTTCTACCTTTTCATCCAAAGGAACCATGACAGGCCTAGCTTCTTGTACAGCAGTCTCAGTCAAGGCTGATCATATAGAAACTCATCCAACATTGAAGTTTGTCTCCACTTCTGTCACAGGCGTCTAATGAAGGTCGTGATTAAAAGAATTACTAGCTGCCTCGGTCGTCTAAAGACTACAAGGACCTCCTTTGACAGCAGCCACCACCCACCAGATTCAGCAGCTCCCTTAGCAAATGATCCATCCTTAGTTGGTGATTACTGCAAATGTTCACCATCTTTCTTTAACAGGACTCAAATAACTCCTTAGCCCCTTTTTGTACTCCCAGCACAAATTGTTAGTGACTTCATAATTAGACATGTAGGCTTCATTATTACAGTAACACGTTGTTTTGTAGGCGGACCAGTCACTAACTTAATAATTAGGTTATAATGTTTGCTGCCAACACTCAAGTCCAATAATATTGGTGTGACTGTTCAAAGAAAAATGGCCCTGTTCTGTACTTGGCCAGAGCTTTTTTTTATCATCATTTAAAAACAATGGAAAAAGCTTTTTATTTCAAGTCCAATTCCAACAGGAAGTCATTGGAATGGTCATTTTAGCAGGCTCCAAATTCTCAAATTTTCCCTTTTTGGCACATCTCCATGTGTCTAATCTACATTTTTCTTTTGCTACACAAACTGTAATCTCATCTACAAAATTGGTCTTAGTTTTTTAACTTTTTTTCATTTATTTTAACCCTCTAAGGTTCATGCCCTCTCCAGAGCGGGCATCGACATGACGCATTTAAGGGCTACTGCGACAAAAACGGCAGCATGCTGAGTGCTCATTTCAACTGGGTTGGTCAGCATAGACTTCAAAATCTATAAAAATAGTGTTTTTATATTGTTTTTGTTTTTATTTACTTCCAAATAAAACCAGATTTATGATAAATCATTTTCACCATAATCTTGTGAGCATTTTTTATGCATTTGCTGCGCATTCAATGAACGTTTTGTGACCAGGAAGTGCTTGAATGCAACATAACACCAATTTTTTTCTGATTTCCTGAAATGCACCACATTTCCAAAGCAACCAATAAAAAATGTTTGTCTGTATGCTTGTGGAGAACGTGAGAGAGTGTTTTGGAAACGAGATGAGAATGGAGTGTAGTCAACATTTTAGTTGTGCTGAAAATAATGATACCAAACAAGGCAAGGTAAATAGCTTTTAAGATGAAAATATAAGGGTAAATTCAAAATTAGCCAAAATGGCCATTTAGACCCCAGACCTTAGAGGGTTGACCAAAAATCTGTTTCCTCTGCAAATTTCTCGCACAAATTATTGACCTTTAAAAAACTATAGTTCTTTATCAATCCTAAAAATAAGTGTTTTTTTTTTTCTTTTTTTCTTTTTTTACTCAATTGTTTTGACACAATTCCTGTTTGTCCAATAAAGTCTACAAGAAAAATAAACCATCTCCCATATACAAACTGCAACCATCTTCAACTTTGGACTTCAGCCCATTAGTTTATCAGTTTTCCTTGCTATGCTGATGATGTTCAGCTGTTTTTAATATTTAGAGCTCCTGATCCTGCATGTTAAGTTCACTACATGAATGCATCAAAAGCGTTAAAAAGCAGTGCAAGCAAAAAATAAGATTAATGTAAATCTCTTAAAAGTACTTTTCAAATGCATGTATAGACAAATTCTATCATCTGACTTCTAAATTGAAAACAAAAAATGGTCAAAAGATACTTGTCATATTACTATTTAGTAATGCATTTGAATTATTTGCATTCAGCAGATTTACTTTGAAAAAAAGTAGATCATACCTTTAAACCAAGGAACACACCACACCTGTTTCAACTTTCCTGCAAGTGTTCCCAGTGTGTTTTAGATTTGATTTTAGTTTTACGATTGATGTTGAGGCTTCTTGTGGCCTCTAACCCCTGTATTTATCTGATCGTGTGGCAGGGCATGAGCCTATACACAAACTGAGATCTTTGGACAGAGAAAGTTGTTTTAAGGTTGACAGAATTAGTGACCTCTTTCATGGCCCTTTTTTGAAGCATGTTTTCATCAAAAAGATTTTTTCTGGTTTTATTGACTTTTGGTTGACTTAAATTTTGTTGGTTGGTTTGAAGATGGTCTTACTATATCTTAGACATTTGGAAAATACTATATTTATGAATGCCCAATTTAGTTTAAGTATTGATAAATGATGTGTTAGTTTACATCCCAAATCTAAAAAAAGAACAAGGTATTAGACTGCCTGACTACACAGACAGAACAATCAGAGGGAACGTTTTATGCTCATTTATTCAATTGTGTGACAAACAACATGGGCCATATGGTTATCTGTCACATGGCTCATTACTTCCTCACTGCTGTGCTGTAGCTCAGCCTTCAGTCCACCACGAGTCTCTGTTTCCTTTAGCAAATGGCAATGTCCAATTAGTTTAAGAGTAACATTTACTCCTTTCTCTTACTGAACCTAAAAACTGTTCTACTATCCAATAACCTTTAGAGTACACAGGCTGTGACTTTGGCTTCACCTCAATAAAGCGCTCCATGATTGAATCAAGTGGCTGAGGTCAATAGGACATGTGTTCATTTCCCAGGGTCCTCCAGGGTCCCTGCAGGCAGAAAAAATATGCTGAGTGTCTTCTGTGACATTTATTGGAAAGGAACTGAATTATATCTCTTTTCCCTGTTTTCTCATTTCATCTCTTTCACTTTTACGAAGGGCTCCCATACTAGGTGTGTGCGTACATACTGTATGTGTGAGTGGACACGTAGGTTGTTGTATGTTTTACCCAGTCTTTCCACCCCATGGTCACGCTTCAGGCACCACCACATACTACATCTGTCACTGACTCTACAGCGTCACCTCAATTTTCTGCCAACAAGTTTTCCTTTGCCGTCTTGACAGACAGATCCCTTCCTCTCTGTCTCTTGTCCCTGTCATTCCTTTTCCTGCTCACATCTCTTTACAGCTGTCAGATTTTTCCTTTCGTCAGCCACTCCTTCACTTTTTATCATCTCACCCTTACTTCAGTTAAAAATAGTAGCAGCGGTCAAAAAAGTCCTGAAAGTCATTTAGTAAAAAAAAGTAGAATTGATTCACACCTTTTTTTTTCGGTGCTAAATGTTTCACTTTAGTTTTCACAATTATTTTATCCATAAGGGATTAAATTGCTAATTCTCTGAGGGATTACTGTTAATGTTCTGCTGTGTCGCTTCTTCCTGGCTCAGTAAACTCATCGTGGTATTAAAAGTGACAGGTAATTTATAACTAGCAATCAAACACATTTATTGTGACCTGTCAATGTTTATTTTTGGAAACAGGTATTAACACTAAAAAAGTATTTAAAATCAAACATCAATATGTGTGCTCTGCTCTGTGATGTGTAAACAGCTCATTTATTCTAATTAACTACATTATCTGTGCAAAATAAAAAATGAATGACACATACATATGATGTAGTTTAAAAAAATTATAATTTTGCTTGCAATAGTTTTACCCTGTTTTACATTAATCAAATATAATTTTGACAAGATAATTTATTTAGTTATTAAAATACATTAACATTGCATTAACTTGTCTGTCATCATCTATTCATATTAATTTAAATAGAGACCTTTGTTAAATAAAGCCAAACACTATAACTACAGCTTAAGATAGTGTTTGAATAAATGTGAACATGTTCTTGTCAGTAGCATATAAATTGGAGATTAACTTAGTAAGTAAATTTGTGTTTGGTAGGTTTTTTTCTTTGTTGTAACAATGCTTCTTGGCAATAAATCTTGTACCGTTGGAAAACCTGTTAATTTCTCTTTGAAATTGAGCCACATTTGTGAGAAACATGCATTTGTGGGATTGCACACCAACAACTTGCCAAATCTTCTCTATCAAACAGTTTACTTTGTTGTTGCTTTTGACACTTGTTTTGAGATCAGGTGCTGGTGAGCATGGGCCCTGCTGCAGTGGTCAGTAGGCATCCAAGAAACAACATGCCATGTTTTACTTATCTGTATATGGCCCGTGCGATAGGTTTATCAAAAACTACATCCAGAATTTGGTAATGGAGAGGATGGAAAGGCTTGCCAGCAGTCCTGACCTCAACCCCATTGAGCACTTGAGGAATCAGCTTGTGCATGTTGTTCATGCCAGAGAGACTAACACAACCACAGTGGCTGACTTGCACAAAATGCAGGTTGAAGAATGGGATGCCATCCCACAGCAGTGTATGACAAGCCTGGTGACCAGCATGAGGGGAAGGTGCCAGGCTGTTGTTGCTGTGTATGGTTCTACCACAAACTACTAAGGCTCCTGTTTGTTAAATGGATACATTTTTTAATTGTCTATATGTCTCGTTATTTAAACTTTAATCACCCAGTCCACCAAACACCAAATGAGTCAATGGCAATATACGTAAGCTGTTTGGCAATGGCAGAGAAGATTTTGCAAATTTTTAATGTGCTCAACCAGCATACTCAGCTCTACTTCTCCACTGTCTAACTAACAAATAAGCTAAAATGCCCATGCCATAATTTCCTCATTAATGTAGTATCAAAATCTTGACAAGACATACTTTTGGCTTGGTCCTAGATTCTACCACAGACGTCTTTATTGTTGTCATCTGTAATGTACAAAGTAAAGTTGGCCACATGCGAAACCAGGTGTCATGTTATAATCTGAAAATCCCACTTTCCAATAAGCAGTATGCAAATAGTATCTAGTCAAAATGTGCCCTGCTAATTGCCTTCTTCATAAAACAGAATGATGGCAGTAATAATTCAAACAAGCTTTAACAAGTTTACAGATGTGTACACTTGTGCAACCAACTATTGCATTTATTTAATACAGTATGTATTTTTTAGTTTTTCCTGCAACATTTTTTTGTCAGGTAAGCTATACAGGATACAATAAAGGGAGACAAAATGACGGAAATACCTTATCTCTTTTTTTTTACATTGCAGAATGTAAAAAGATGTGAGGGTGTAGAATTTTTACATCCACTGTAGTTGCATAACTGATCTGTCACACTACAAAACATGTACTGAAAAGGTGTTGCCATCCATGAGTCCGCTCTATTAATAGAGCATCCTGGCTCAGAGTGCCAGATAAATTTTGAAGTGATGATCAACGCTGATGCAGCTTGATGTGAGCTTGATGGCTCTACACACATTTATCACCCATCAAAGTAGAAAGACAGGATTGGATACATCTACCCACAACTGAGCTAAGTCCTCTTTTTGCTCAACCTCAGTAGGTTTTGCCAAAAGTCTTTCTGTTATACCATCTAGCCCCAGGGTGTCCTGGGAATCTGTGGGACCTCTGAAGGTTGAAGTATGAAAGCATAATTCATCCATACAGGTTCGACAACTCTTCCCCATGTTCCCTTCTTGACCTCAAAACTTGGCTGTAAATTTTGTGAACTACAAGTAATAAACTCTTCCCCCAGAGGCCTTAACTTCTTAAGTGGAAGTGCTGATCTAGCGTTACTGTGATAGAGGTTGACCATCTCCTTCATTATGATTCAAAAGGCAAAACTCGTACTGTAGGGGTATTGTTATTCTAAAACCTTGATGCAGGCCCAGGAGAACGAGACCGAGTAGAGCACTGGAAGCTGACACAGCTGAGCCAAGCAGAGGTTCAGCAGTAAATGATGAAGTGGTATGCAGATTGTTAGGGGATTGCTCGAGCTGTTAACCCTTGTCACTGACACCTCCTTCAATCAGTGCCTTCTTTATGCATGTTATTATCCAGGACTGATCCCAGTGCTTTGGAATTTGTAAAACCCACACTCTATGGGATTCATGTTTCTAGTAGCATGTGCAGACATTTTGCTCTTTGACCTTTCAAAAGGCTTCATTGCATCACTCCAGGTAATGTAGAAACACACAGTACTGCTGCATGCAAACTGATTCTGGTGTTAGAAGACAAAGGCAGTTCATCTGTCAACATCTCAGAATTGTACATGACAACCGTTTAGCTTAACTGTAACTTGTTCCAATACACTCAGCTCTTATTTATATCTTAGGTTCAGACATACATTTGCAACACATCTGACCGTGATCTTCCACCAATTTTCCATCCAAAAAAATGACTGATAAATCTACCCAAAGGCAACAAACAAAAGCATTTTACATATTGCAACTCATTTGTGTTCAGATAATTGCAGTATCTGTTCAGAAACATGTACACTACCAATGGCAGTGGTGGACACTAATCCGACCATAACAGAAATAGCTTCTCATTTAGCAAATTAGCTTTTTTGCTAACTTTGGAAACTACTAACAGACTGATTAGCTTCCACTAAATTAGGTCTCGCTAAAATAGGTTCTGCTGATTTTAAGTCTGCTAAAACTTTGCAAATGTAAAACTTCTGTTTTTATGCCATTTATCCTAAATTATGTAAAAAGTATCCCCTCTTACAAGCAATGGGCATGTCAGTCATCATGTGTAGCATATGGCATCTTTAGCAAATATAAACTTTAAACTAAGAATGTCAAAAAGAAATAAAATAACAGTTAGCAATATTTAAATAATTACAATAATTTACTACATTTAAAATACTGTAGAGAAAGTATTTGCTACTTTTTTGACTAACTTCAAACAGTAGGCCTATTTACAATAATACAAACTCGATTAAATAAATGCTTTTATTCTGAAAGGTATCACAAGTTAGACAGTGCTATAACTCTGGTTTTGATGATTGGCCACAAATGATTCCACCTACCTTCAAATTAAACCAATAGAAAACTTCAACTGGAAGGAGACAAAGGTGTGTAACATCCTGAGTGACAGTGGTTATCGTTAGATTCCACAATTAAAAAAAATATATTATTTGCAGTTTAACTAGGATTCTTGTTTAGCAAATTAGTGGATAATGAATCTAGAATATTAGTTAGCTGTGCCCACCACTGACCATTTGTTTGTTTGATGCATTATACGCTGTACACACCTCAATTTTATACTCTGTCACTTTTAACAGAATTGTTAACACTCCCACAACAACAAGCACAGCAGTACTTACTGGCTACTTCCAGAGATGCATTGTGGCTAATTGCCTGGCCCAGATAGTTTCGGGCCACACAAACATAGCTGCCATCATCTGGCTTGCTCCGTCGTCCGTGGATGATTCGCAGGAAAAAGAGGGAGCCGCTGGGTAGCAGCATACGATGGGAGCGGGGGTTGTCACGATCTGTCTCAACGCGCTCTCCATCTTTGTACCATTCCACCGTCGGGATTGGACGGCCCTCTGCCTTACAATTGAGAGTGGCTGGCTCCCCTTTGGACACAATGAGGTCGGACGGGTGCTCCACAATGCGAGGAGGGAAGTCTTCCTGGCGGAGACGGGACCCTGGAAAATAAGACAGGGGGGACATGAAGTTTAAACTTTGCTACCAAATCACCGTTATTTGACAGAATAAATACCTACAATTAAATATATCAACTAAGCCATCATTTATATAACATAGTATCAGAAATGCTATGCATTCTTTATGCCAGCATATTATTTCTGGATGCCCATCTTCACAATGAATGAGGAAGTAGCTTTCTCCTGTCTATTTTTATAATTTATGTTGTGTGAAGCCAATTTCACCACAACCTCTAAATAAGAGAAAAATATGACTTAATACTTCCAAACACACAAACCCCAACAACCATGAAATCACATCTAATCCCTGATCCACTGCTGAGGTGTCAATCAATTGGCTTTTCACAAGAAAGATACCAACTGAGGCTGACAACAAAACAAACGTCCCTAATGAGTTCCAGGTACACAACTCCAATGCCCTTCAATATTTTACATTCCATTCATCTTTCAAACCTCCTCCCTAGTAAACAAAAAAGCATACAAGCTCACACACACTACACATTGCTACTTCCAATTCTGTCCACGCACAAATAAAACATCAACTGCTTTTTATGTTGTCCTCCTGTATTTTCATAAAGGAAGAAGCAAAATCTTTTAAAGTTAGAGAATTTAGATTCGATTCATTGTAAGCAATGACAAGAAAAGGCTAATGTATCAATAAATGATCTATAGATGATCTTTATTTCTATGATGGAGTTTGAGACGATCATCAACATTTTTAAAAACGGTTTCTCAAAGATAAATTGGAAAGGATTTTCTCATTTATACTTCTATATATAAAATCTTTGAGCAGTTCACAAATCTAAAGAAATTTAAAAGCATAAAGAGCAAATCTGACCTTGACAGCATTTTTTGATCCTTCAAACAAAATTGCATTATAAACCATCATCAAGGCCAGGTAGAGCCAAGGATCTGTCTGTGTGGAGTTTGCATATTCTCCTGTGCGTGCATGGGTTTGGTTCAGGAACCTTTAATGTTTGTCTAAAGTCATGGTTCTAATTTGACCTTAGATGTGAACATGGATGTTTTTGTTTTTTTATTTTCTATCAAATATCTCAGTGTTGGTCCTGTGATGAGCTGACAACCTGTCCATGGAATGCACCACCTCTCATTCTGTGACTGCTTAAATTGTCACAAACCTCCACCCCACGACCCCGATCATATCTAATGGATACAAAAATAGAGATTGTCTGTACCCAGAACAACCTTTATGTTAACCTTGTCAGAAGAGAAAATGTTGCAGTATACTGTAGTCAGACAAATCACTGTCAAATAGTTGAATAGTCTTTATTGTCATTGCACAGGCCCGTACAACAAAATCGAATGTGCCTCATCTAACAGTGTATTATAGAAAGACATGTAGGAAAACAGCAATATACAGTACACTACGTATACATTACAAGGTAGGATTTGGCAAGACAAAAAAATATAAGTTAATAATAATATTAATAATAATAACAATAATAATAAACAATAATAATAATAATAATAATAATAATACAATCTTAGGGTGTTTGGGTGGTGTTCAGAATCTGGATGGTCCAGGATGCAAACTCCAGTCCAAAATTTTATCAGCATTAGACCCAAAATGCAGGCTCCTTGACACATCTATCAGTGTCTTGCTCAATATAATTTACACTTTTAGCAAAAAAGTAGGTGTTTTGACATGGTTTCCCAATCACAGGGTTCTAGTGCTACTTCAATGCCAGTGCCAGATGCAGTGTTTGACTGATTCAGACAAACAAAACCATGGGCTGGTTTGCTTTTTCCACAGCCAAGACAGCCACAACTGAACTTGATGTCTTGAAAGTGAAACAACATTATATCTAATTGATGATTCCCAAAACACAGCTCTAAGACCCTTATAAATATTTATATTTACTATAGCCCACTAAATACTTGATGCTTATGTAGAACCAACTTTTGGGGCTAGAGTTGGTGCTTTTGCATTTAAAACAAAAATAGTTTGTGCACTGGTCTGTTATTAGAAGTGGATCTACTCAGATGGAATGGTTTAATATAT
>JARVJO010000082.1:16548707-16573204 GCA_031762555.1 Cynodonichthys magdalenae
AAATCTAAACCATATTCATCTCTCTCTAGTCCTGCTCCGGTTTTCCTTCGGTCAAATATTTTTAATTCAAGTGTAAATATCTGTGTTAAATAATTTTCATTCATTCAGAAGCCCGGACCATAACCCCCCCCCCAAAATAGAATTTGATCATCTCTAAAGCTCATTATATACCTAGACAAATTAAACTTCAATTAATGCATAATTTAAGTTGGTTTGTAGTTTGAAATTTTTAAACAATTTATATAGCTGGTCTACATTATTACATTTAAAACTATAATTTAATTAAAAAACAATAGCCTTTTGTCAACATAATTATGGAGTGTGATTTATTTTCAACTCAAAATATTTTCAAACTAACAAAGTCGTAAGTGAAGAAAATCCGTCTAGATAACAGCAGACTGACTACACGTAAAATATACGACAGATCTGGACCACACATGAATTTTTTTCGTATCTGGAAAAAATCTTAGAATACGAGAACATTGTTGAATGCCACAAGTTCTCTTAAATCACTCGTACGCACAACTTACGAACAAATCTGTTCGTACGAACAGTTCTTGCATGAGGCCCAATGCTTTTAAACTGTTTTCTAATTTGTGTGTAACTTGTGTATATGTTTTAATTTGTTTTATTTTTGTGTAACCAGGTTGTTGTGTGTTGCAGATTTCTGCCCAGGTCCTTCTTGCAAATGAGATCTGGATCTCAATGGGGTTTTACCTGGTTAAATAAAGGAAAATGAAATTAAATGAATTTCACATGTATGCAGACACATGGCAATCTTACAGATTTGTTCAAAAACTGAGCCAGCAGACTATAAGGAAATAAGTTTGCCACCACCCTCCCTGCTCCTCTGCCACTGCAAAGGCTGTTATCTCCACCCTCACATCCTCTCTCCACAGCTGAGAGTCCACTTGTATGTGAATACTATGGATTTTTTGTGAAAAATTACAGACTTCTGAGGGTCAAGGTGAATGCCCAAAGGAGCTTTCATGTATGCACCTGTTCCCAATCAGCATTTAGCTCAGGTGTCTCCACTTTCCCATCTACCTCAGTCATATATGTCACCAGCAGTACATTACTGGTTTCATACCACAAGTTCAGTCTTCCTAATTCTTAAGGTTACTCCTTATTTTTAACGCCACATCATCATTTTGCTTTTTTATAAAAAAAGTTTAATTATTTTTAGTTCCTCTTGGAAATTTTGGAATATTATAAACTTAAGTTGAGGATTTTTACTGTAAAATATCAATAAAAGACCCTAGGGACAAAGACATTCAAATAATTTAAGTTAAAAGAAGATGATAAAATGTATGGTGGTACAATGCAAAGAGGAAAGTGGAAATAGTAAAAGCCTCTTTCCAGTGACTGACAACCCTGCTAAAACATCTGCTGTCCTGTCACAGCCCACTGCTGTGCTGTTTATCATGCATTCATAAGTAATTAGATTTTGTCAAATAGAAGCATTATCCCTATTTGAATTCAACATTAAAATATTTGTATTTTTGTTTTTGTGGAAAAACAAAGACCTGAGTTTCAGTTTTCTGCTCAGATTACATGCAATTCTTAAAGAATGTGCAGAATTGTCTGTGCGGTTTGTCCAAACTATTAAGTGACAGAGCAGCAGTTTGTGACATTTATGAAATGAAAATGTTGCAAACATAAAGTCTTTGTTGATGACACATTCAGCTGGCTTTGCAACTATCTACTACTAGAGCCCATATAATTGTAAAAATATCTGTCTGCAGTACTTACAGGGGGTTTCTTATTCTTTTAGAGGAGAAAGAGCCAGGAAAAGCAATGATAGGTATGCATACTACAACAAATGGAGAGTGCAGAAAATGGACTGTCTTGTTAAAACAAACCCTTTTATTTGAGGCTGTGAAAGTCATTTAGCCTTCTTTTTCGTGACCCAAGGGGATAGAGACCACTGATCAAAGTCCAAACTTTTAATGGTCAAAGATTTTCAGTAGTTTTGAAGCTCACAAATCTGTTCTTGCGAGTCAAATTACACAATAACAGAATGGACAGTTATCCATGACAATAGGGGAAAAAAATGAAAGAAGGGAAATTTAAAGGCTGAAGGAGCATTTGACAGTAAGGACAAGTTACACAGAGCAGCATCAAAAAGTGTTGTTGGAAGAGGAATAATCAGGGCTGCTAAAAGAAAATTTTTCTTTTGAAGTTCATTTTTATTTACTCCTAATTATTTATGCAGCATTGGAAAAACCTAATGGCTTCAGTACAAATTTACATGCTTAACCTGTTTTGAATTTTAAATGTATCCTGTCAGCGTTTCTATCAAACTCACGGTCCACCTAAAACACACTCTAACATGCTCAGACCAGACAGCTCTTAGACAATGTGACATTTATACCACAGCAGCAAAACATTAGAGTGACAAGAGGTTAACGTTATGCAAGTGATTGCTTTGCTTCACCGCACCGGCTCTGGTAGCTTAAGCATGTCTGATTATGCAGAAATGTCAAAACAAACAACCTGTGAGGTGCAGTTCTGAATTAAGCTATCCATCAAAATGGGCTAAAGGACAAAGAACCTTCTTCTTAAAACCCTGACGATCCTACAATATATGGTAGAAATTATAAACTTACGGTAATACTTATTAAAAGCTCACAATTGCACTTCATTCACACTGAATGACAATTCCATTACAAATGTAAAAGAGCAACCAGAATGTGGATGGTTTTTGTAGGGTGCAATCTTCGATTGTGCCTTCAGAACTCAGTGGGCTGATAGAGCATGACTGGTCCACAATGGTGTTGAGCATGAATTAAAAGACCAAAAAGGGCATTGTGGTGACTTATCATTACTGTGGCAGGATATCAAGATCCTGTGTAGAATGTGAGGGAGTATGGAGGCATCTGTGGCCACAAAACCACTGTGTGATGCCTGCACACACCGGTGTGGCTTAGTCATAGTAAATTTGTAGCAGATCTTGCAACAATAGTCTCAAACAAAGAATACAACCATCATTGTAAAAAAAGGCATGGAAACAACATGGAGCAAAAATGGTAGCTGGGGCAGTAGTGTTGAGCTAGCGGGGCATGACCTTCAAGCGAGCAGCTGCACCTTAGTGTGATTCAAGATAGTTGTCAGGGCAGATACAGGGTGGTGATACAAGAGAATGTCTAAGGAACATGAAAAATGACAGACAAAACCTGTTTGATGAGTAACAAGAGCTCTTAACACCATGTAGAATGGTAGAAAAGTGTTAAGGATATTTAGTACTAATTAACTGAATTTTAGATATACACATATATTATGTGATCTATTGTAATCATTTACTTTAAACAGATAAAGTCTTTATTTAATATGTGCCTCGCTCCAGTAGTGTAAACATAATAGTTTAAATTTCAGGCATTCCAATGCTGACATGAGAGGGACCACCCTCAGGGTGTGTGACCAGGTTTTCTATAAATATTATGTGAACACATGATCAGAAGCCATTTTGTTTAGACGTCCGTAGCCACAAAGAAGTTTGGAGTGAAACTGAGTCTTTAGATCTGAAATTAAATATTTAACTGAGAACTTAACCAGTTTTCTGCATAATGCTTGGGCTTTCAATCTGAACAATTCAAAAGTGGTTAAAGCTGGTACCTCAAGAATGCTACAGGTACACAATCCAGCTAGGTCCTTTCTGTGTGGACTTTGCTTATGGGGTTTACCAGGGTACTCTGGCTTTCTCCCACAAACCAAAAATGTGCATTTTTAGGTTGGTTGGTAACACTAATTTGTCACTAAATGTGAGAGAGAGCATAAATGTTTTGTTCATCTCTGGTTGGACTGGCACTCCACGCTTCTCACACAATGGTGCCTATCTCCAGCTGCAGCTCCACCCCCTGACCTGGCATGGAAAAATGGGCAACAAAAACTATTAGATGAGTAGGAGTGTAACAGCTTCGTGAATGCTTTCACACAAAAAGATGTTTTCCAAATGTCCTACAATCAAGCCACTTTCTTAATAAGTTGTGAAGCACATAGCAGGGAACTAGTCCAGTGTGAAGGAAATCTTAATTAGAAGCTCAAATCTTACCAACTCATTCCAAATACCAAATATTTCCATTGAGACCTCTATGAATGTGTTCATAAGTTAACAATGTTTGTGACAGTCTCCCAAAATGCCATCAGTCAGTGTTCCTGTGTGAAGGTATTTTTGTGTCTGCATAAAACAAAGTGTTTAGGTTTTATCTAACAGTTTTAGAAAATTTGCTGAGTTACAAAACAAAATACCATTACAAATCCATCCATTATCTTAACCTGTTTCTTCCTTTCAGGGTCATGGGGGTCACTGGTGCTCATATCCAGCAGTCATAGTGCGAGGGGCGGGGTGCACCCTGGATATGTCACTGGGCCATAGTCATTCATATTCATTAAAGGTGAAGTTACATTTTCACTTGGATTAGTTGTTCCTTTACAAGAATTATTCAAACACACAGTCTTTTTTAAAGTTTTACTGCTGATTTTACTAGTTTATGTTTTCTAAACTTTATGCAAAGGTAGACAGGAGTATTTCACATCAGAAGCTTTGTGAAGAAGATTTTTTTTTCTAAACTTTCAAACATTTCTGACTCTCTGGTCCTGAAATCTCATACTCTTAGCATAAACATTATTTAATTTAAGTAAAGTACAAAGAATAATATTAATACTAAATGCCAGACATTCTTTCCCAAGCTGTCCAAACTATAATTACGTGTTGAGCACTGTCATTCATGCAACATGAAGGAATGCAACTGTGTTTTTATGCCAAAACTAAATGTCTGTCTTGTATATTTTTTGCTGTTTTTAAACTGCATTTGAACTTGTGATTATAATCACAGGTGATTATGAACAACTCCGGTTACTTTACTGCAAATCAGTGGGTTTTTTTTTTCCTCTCTCCTGCAGTCCTTCCAACAACACAATGCAGCACAGTGAGGCAGCCTTCAGGGAGGCGAGTCAAGGTCATGGACGTGATAACACCTCCCTACTGCAGCTCCCAGATGTTCAGGGCAAGATATGAGCCGAGAGAAAACATAAGCGGGAAGAATAACTCATCGACGGATAAGTAATTGATTTATCCAAACACAGAAACATTTCAAATAGTATTTATCTGTTTTTATTAATAACACAAGGCGATTTAAATTTCAGTTTTGATGGGCTGAACTGTTCATTTAGGCTTTACCTGCTGCTTATTGTGCATTCATTTTATTTTAACAGCTTTTTTTAACAATGTCAAACTGTATGGTAACAAGGAAGAAGAAAAAATATCCCATTCTGGTTTGCCATCTGGTAAATGGTCACTGGAAAGGTAACAAGCAATTAAATCTCCAGGGCATACTCCAACCAGAACATTGCTGGTGCGCGATAAACATCTGAGCCAAGTAGGTCACCAGGACGCTTTAACTGGAGAGCAAATCTATCAGGCTGTCTGCGACACACGGGGAGGGCCAAACACATCGGACCCTTCAGCTAATTCTCCTGCTGTTTGAATGAATGGGCATACATTTTGGGGTTGCAGTTCTTTGACATAATAGCTGAATTATGAATACAAGACAATGAATTTCTCAGCTAATCCCTTTTATTGTCAAATATCATCTGGAGATAAACATCCTCAGATTCCCTAAACTAACTACACTGTACCTTATAATCACTTGAGCAAATGTCCCGAGGAGAGTGATAAACCAAAGCTTTCCTCCTGTACAGTGTTTATGATGAGAAACACCTGCAAAGGCCTGCAGCCAATCTCAAAGGCTTTTTTTTCACTCCATTAAATGTTCAGTGAAAAGTAAAGTGGCTGTATAGGACATTGATTATCACTCAGGCAGAGACTGAGAGTTAAACTTCCCATGAAAATAACAGCTACTGAATTTGCACAAAGGTGCTTTGTTATTTTGAAAGGCAAAAAAAAAAAATTCTACAAAGAGTTGTGCTGGCACGCACCGAGTTATATTTGGCAACAAAAATGTCAGGGAATTTTATGTCACATCATATTCATATTATTATTTTTTAACGCAATGAAGTCCAAGATCTATGTGTCATCAGTGAAATCACTTGGATGTTTGATCATCTGCAGATTATCTTATCTTCTTTGAAGCTTGTAAACTGTTGGATTGTTCAGATTATGACTCACTTCTGACTACTGAAATAAAACGTTCATACAAGTTTCTGTCTATATGATATATTCCAAAAGCAGTTGCTAAATTGTTTTTGTTTCCTGAGTCTGTTATTAAATATTATTACTATTATTTTTATTTATTTATTTATTTTTAACTTGTGAATGCAAATTAAGCACTGATGACATATCCTTACAAAAATATTCACGTAAAGTATTTGTGGCCACTTTTAAACACCAGTTCAAAGTGCCCTTTAGCTGACACAACCCTCCTGACATAGTCTGGTGCATTTGTGTAACACCAGAGCTGAAAAGTGATTATAACTCTAAAAACCTTGCACTACAGCAGCTAAAACATTTTATTTTACATATATTATAACTGAAAAGTCTGTGTTACACACCGTGAAGCACCAAAACCCATTCAATATCCAATCATTCAATACAACAAATTTTTGGATCACACCATCACTGTTGACACCATTTTTTGCCAGAATAATCAAAACTAAGATTGTTAAAATTGCATATATGGCTTGGAAGCATGCCCATTACTCTTGCAAGTCTCTACTCCATGCATCTATTAAATAATAATAATGTTTAATTTACTTTTACTTTTATTGAGTAAATCCATTCTCTCCAACGTGAGCACATATGGAGCAGAGGGCTGCCAAATAAAGAGCAGCTGGAGAGTTAGGACACAAGCGCCCACTGTGGGGCAAAAATGGGTGAAGTCAGGTGTGGGTGCTTCAATTTCCCCACCCACATTTTATGTTCTGATTCAGGGATTTGAACCGTGACCTTTCTATCATCCACCCATTTCCTGTACCTTCTTCTTCCTGTTCAGTGTCACAAGGTGCTGCTGCCTGTCGCCAGTGGTCACTGGGCAATTGGTGGAGTACACCTCGAACAGGTGACAGGTCAGATCTACTAAAGACAAATGAGACAGACAGCCATTCGCCCACACACACCAATGACACCAGCCATTGAACCTAACATGAACTGTGAGAAAAAACCAAAGTACCTGGAGACTGAAGCTGCCACGGTGCTAACCAACTGCTCCACCATGCAGACCATGTGCGGCCTGCACGGTTCATATACAAGAAATGGAAAAATCAGCTCGTATTAGCCCCAGCAACGGAACCGAATGTTACCTTTTTACATTTCTAGAAACCATGTAATCATGCAATTTTAAGAGTTTGCAGCCAATTCTCAGCTGCCAAAACCACAGACAGGCTGGTGTCTTGCCCAGAACACAAAATTGCCAAGCAATTCCTCATTAAGCATTTCAGAGTTGTAAGGCTCTTGGAGATTTTTTTGTTTCACTCCAGTTTGTCATGATGGCTGAATACAGCTTATTTTTAAAGCTTTGATTATCACACTGTGTGGCTGGGTCTTTGAAACAAAGCTATATTCTTTTAAGCTTCAAAATAGGAAGATAAAGGGCCACATATTTGCATAAATACAGCATTTTTAAAATTCCCTACCTTGTCTCATTTTGAAATGAGTCAAAAATACTTTTCCTTTGCCTTAGAAACCATTCAGAAATAGTCAAGTAAGGTTCACATTCACAATGAGCTTACATTTTTAAAATACTCCCTTGGTAACTCTTCTAGATGGTTTGTATCACCATAGTGAGTTCTCCGCTCGTCATCTTCCACATGTTCTCCAACTAGCTAATGAGACTTACTGTCAAAATGCTCAAGATGCTTTGAAAGCCCACATTCCAGTGTCAAACTCTGCCTAATGAAGGTAATGTTATATGACCCACTCTCTATAATCACAAGGTCAGTCCTGAGGCCGTGGTGCTCACACTCGCCTTTGATCAACCTGCTCACATCCAAGACTGAAGACTCGCAGAGATGCGACGAGCCAAGATGAGTCCATTTGGTTGATGTGAGCAAACCAAAATTCATTCCAAATGTCAAATCTTATGTGTCATTTAGAGTTTTAGAGCATGTATGTAAAACATGCAAGGTGCATTGAAAGATTTTAGCATAGAAACATTAATATTACAGCCCAAGTGCTCTTGTCTTATTGCAGATTCAGCTTTTAATTCAATTCCACTCCACAGCATTTCAAATGCTATCTAATATTAGATGTGCTAATTAAAGCAATTTATGCATGTTTTGCCTCTTTGGTGAAAGATGCTCTGGTGGGAAACGGTTCTTCATGCAGCAGCCTTCACATAAAGTGCTTTGAACCCCATCAGTAATGACAGGAGACAAATGAAGGAGAAAGATGAGAAGCATCGAGGAAATGGCAAAGGGATAATGCGCCGTGCTGAAGAGTTCTCTCGCAACGCTCGGGATTTCTTTGTTGTTATTTTAGCTAATCTAAGGTTTAACAGTCAGAGCAAACCTAATTGATATGTATGAGAACTCGTCTATTTTCCAAAGTTGCCTGAGCATGAACACCAAAAGGCTGCTTAAGATCTATCAAGAGGCGTATTGATTCAATTGATTATTAGCCGCCTGAGTGGAAAGCAGATGACTCACGGAGGTAAGCTCAGGAAGCATCCCTCAGGTCATATTACTGTGACCTTTTACAGCCATCTTTTGAAAACAATATCCCACTAATTACTCTCAAACTCAAATGCTTAAAAAGCACAATCTAATTTTTAAAGATACCCCAACTACCTCAACATTTCAGCCATTGCTAACTCATAAGTATACTATAGTGTTAAAAGTCAAAACCTTTTTTTTGCCTTCATACTGTTGCTATGATTTAAATACCTTTAAATGAGAAACCAAATACAGGTTTTTTTCTTCTACCTATGGTCACATAAAGTGCCAAATAGCACTCCTGCTGTTTCTCTAAGCTGTCATTCAGTTAGGAACAAAGTTGAGGAAGAATTTTCTTCAAACCGTTAAAGACATATGCGACATATGCTTTTAAATCCTTCCTTTTCACATTCAAATGATTCAGTTGGGGTCTATATAAAATGGTATGGCAATGCTTGGATCTGAATTCCTCCTTATTGTAACTCCACAAGCCCCTATTTTACCCTTGCTCTGAAATGTGTCTGAGAGCAACTTGTTTTTCTGTGGTCACTTTAAATGCAAACAAGACACTTTAGTAAATCACTTAGATGTATTTGAATGGTAAAAAATTGGATTTTGAATGAAATGTTCCATTTAAGATAATAGAAAATAACAGTCAGTTTTGCCTTGTCTACAAGAGGAGTCACACACATCTCTTCTTTTAAGGGTTATTCTGATTTGAAACAAATGTTTGAAACAGGCTACAATAGTTAGCATGTTAGCAGGTGAACTAAGCATCTACTACAGGTTTGTAACCCAGATAAATGATTAACAAAAATCAACTTGTCAGGCTTCTGACATTTTTCCTTTTTACAAAAAGCTTAAAAAAAGCAAAGAGAAGTGATATTTTGCACAGAAATCGAAAATAATGATAGTTTTGTGTGTCTGCTTAAAAATAATCGCCGTTTTAAAAACACACCTTCAGACTGTTTTATCTGACAAGTTAAAAATTAATTTCAATTTTTTTTGCAGTGATGGTGATGAATTTAAAACTTGAACTTTGAAACGGTTATAAATAGAAATGCCAAACACCGGCTGATTTCAAAGCTTAACTAGTTTTAAACATAATTAATGTTTGACTGTGTCTCTCTGTTTGGATCTGTACATTAATATTAACATATTTTATTTCGAATCATTTTACTATTATACTTGTAAAATAATACTATAAAAAAAAGTAATGTAATTTAGACTTCAAAATATCAGACACAACTGTGCCTACACAGAAGGACGACTTGAACTGGAAACTGTTTCAATTTTTACCCGAAAAACATCCCGTCAGAATGAATTGCATACCATGCATTTACATACCCTAGCACATACTTTAAGACCAGAATATCCTTTTTACTTGGAAAACCTCAAAACTGAGGAGAGCAGATGGATTTACACCGGGAAGTATCTTAAGTGCTTTTGCAAACAAACTCAGCTGGACACTGACCTCAGAACAGGAAACAAAGACACGCTTACAACCCGGAGAAAACCACAAAACCTACAAGAATGTTCAAACTTAGAGGCTTCTTTGTCCAAATGAGCACAGCAGCTATTGCTTTACTGTTTATGGATGTCTGGAAAGTTTTCCTGAGAGGAAACTGAGAGCATCCACAGGTTTATCTGTCTAAATAACTTAAAATTGAGCAAATGCACTAAACAGGGATGAACGGGGTTGAATGAAAGAATAGAAATGTGGGGAATCTCCTCCAGGCAAAGAAGCAGACAATAATCGATGCCCTTCAAAATGAAGGCTCGGGTGTGAAAAGGTAGCTTAGACTATCGTTTGTGTGTGCGTGCCTCTGCATATGTGTGTGTCTTTGTGAAGATGTGATGACCTGTGAACTCCAGACCCACAGGCACTTGTCAAAGCTCCCAGTAACTTAATTCTCCCTAGGTTAGCAACCACACTCACAGCTCCAGAGGAAACCAGCGAGTAAACAAGGGAAGCAATCATGAATCACGGCTTTCAGCAGACGATCCAAAAACACTCATTAAAAAAACGAGCTTACGTTAACACCATTACATATGCATTCATGCACATTCAGGCAGAACCGAGCAATCCCTTCAACATCTGCAGGGGTTTGAGAGGAGGAGATGCATTCCGAGTTATTCTGCTTCAGCTCTTCCTAGCGGGCGATATTCTCATAAGCAAACACTTGTGTCAAACAATGCTCATTTAGCATGACCCGATTTTTACACCGTCTGACTTTCTTCATGCCTTGAATGACAATGACTAAGTTATTGAAGTTTTAGGGATTTGTTTACCACGACTTTCTGTAATACAAAAGTATGAACCTGAAACAAGGTAAAAAAAAGATCCAAATGATATACAGTGAAAAATAAATTCACCCATCCTACAATGCACAACATTATGGAACTCAAAGAGTTTTTGGAAAATAGAAATCATTAATGGAGATACTTTCGAAGAAAGCAGGTATCCAGAAGCTTACAGCTTCACTAGTTAGAGACTAAAAAAAAAAAAAAAAAATTGACAAATTCACTCAATAGTAAAAATAACTTGTTTACAGGTCCTCATTAGTGGTGGGATCCAGCCCCTTATTGTCAACATCATCTGGACCACAGAGAGGTTTGGTAACTTAAAGCCTAAAACAACAGGTCAACTTCTCTCAATCAGGCTACTATAACTTAAAGGAGATACATCTTACAAAATCTACTTTTTTAGCCATTAAATCCATTTTGATGTGTACAAGGAGTGCTGAAAATTAGAACTTAGTCTCTCCAGGTGCTGTGTAGATATCTTTATATACTGTTTGGGTCATATTTTTCAACCCATTCAGTTTTCTCTAATCTCTATTACATTTTCTGAACTATAACGTCACAGTATTTGCAATGGAACTTGGAAATAAGGTCTGGACTCTGGCTCCAACATGTAAGGTTGGATGGACAAGTCTTTCCTTGTTGACATCTTTTAATTAATTTGAAAATAAAAACAACAGCATCAATGATTTGATCTGAGACGCACATCATAAAAGGGGCTTGTAGAGTTACAATAAGAAGGAATTCAGTCCAAAGCATTACAGTTCCATTTTATATAGACCCCAACTGAATGGTTTAAATGTGAAAAAAGAAGGATTTAAAAGTAACATATGTCTCCTTCTGAGGTGGAGTTTGTGTAATTGTGTTCTAAAAAACTCAATTCAGAGACTCAGGAAAACATTTTTATAAGAGAGTCAAGCCACATACGGTAGATCATGGCATTTTTCAGCCAGCTAAAACATTAAAAAATTTAAGAGTGGTTTGCTCAAACACTGCGTTAAAAGTTTTATACTGCTGTCAAATTTACGCCTGATGATTATTTCCACAGAAATCTATGTTGAGCTGCAAAGACGTATCTGTGTGAAACATGGGAATGTGCTCAGTGTACTTGGCCAAGAAAACTGATGCAAATTTAATCTGTTGCCAAAACCAAAGACTTTACAGTAGTTGAAGATACACACAAATACACACACATATATATATATATATATTTATGAAATTGGAGTTGTTTTAAGATGGCTGAAATCTGCTTCCACACTGGCCTCAATCTGACTAGCTTGTAAACTGACTACTTCACACAGAAACATCATGGTTTTCAAAACTAAGATCATTCAGAAGTTTCTAAAGGGGTCATGGGAATTATTTCAATACAAAGCTGAGCTCAGTTTTAGTCATTGTACAATCAGGCAGTTCATTTTTTCATTTAAAACAAGAATTGAGGAAATAAGTTTGTTTATCACTGATAATTCAGATTGTTTCCTGATGGGGGTTGGACTCTGCCAGGTCTGCCTCATATCTGATCCTATTTGTGGTGTTTGTGAACAGGATCTCAAGTCTGGGTTTTTTTCTCCTGGACCTGTTGCCTCCTGGCAGAAAATAAATGCATGCATGGATGGATGGATGGATGGGAATCATTCAGAATGCTATCTGCTGCAGGTAAGATACTGACTGCTGAACAAACACCCCTCACTTCAGAAAACAATCTACTTTGTCTAAGGTTGAACAGCTTTTAGGAAGTGCTCTTCAGTGTTTTGAGTCACAACAGTCATGCAGACGCGGTCAACAGAACAGCATGAGTAAGTACACGTGAACCCCGACCCGTGTACGCCTGAGTCCAGCCGACAAGGCCGATGTCTCAGTTAAGCTGTTCCCTGTAGGATTTCTGCATACAACACTGATGGAACTGGGCTGCGTTCAGCTGGTCCCCGAGCCCCTCTTGTACCTCCTCTGCTGATAACACAGGGATGAGGAGGTAAAGTAGGCCCCAGAAGAGCTTGGCTACTTAATGCTAATGTAATTAGTTTAAGCATTCGCTTCGCTGGTGCAATATGTAAAATGATTCTCTATTTATTGAACAGAATGTTGTTTAATAAGATGAGGGCTGTTTAGTAGTTCCAACACAGATTTATTAAAGAATGTAGATGTTTTTAATTTTCAGCACTTTGTCCAAGCTGGGCTGTACTGTACAAATAAATGACACCATATTTGTTCCCAATAATTCATGGAAAACTGCTACATTTGAATGTGAAGCAGCCACCATCACAAAGAAAGAAGGATGTTCATGTTTGTCTTTTTGCAAGGCTAAGGCTGACTGTAAATAAAAAGCATTGAGAACAGAAATACAAGTCACCAGATATGACTCTGGGGATGTGTAATTCAAATCTGCAGGATGATGGAGCAAACTGATCTTTGACCACAAGCTTATGCTTTTAATAGCCACTTTTTCCAATAATGACATATTATCCAATTAAAGGAGATTTACCCTTTAAGGGGAGTTTTAAGTGAAACAGTTTTCAGTTCTTTGTGATTTCAAGATGTGACAATACCAAAGAGAAGGTGATATGGTGTGTTTTTTATGAATTTAACACAAGGAGAATAAAATGAAAAGTAATCATTTTGACTGCAAATTGTAGTTGTTTCAGAGAAGGTTTTTGCAAGAAGTGAACATTCCCATATCGCCTCAGCTGCTGAACATTGATTCAAAAATAATCTGGACTAGTACATCATCTGTTTCACAAAAACACTGTAAGATCAAAAGAGGCATTGCTCCCAAATGCAACTTATACAGAATTTAGAAACAGGCATTTTACCTACTGTGGTAAGATTTTTAAAAAAATGTAGGGTTCAAAAAGGTGCTTTAAAGTTTCTGAGCAAACATACTGATCATGTGAAGGAGGAGATTGGTGGATTGCACTTGTCAAACTTTCTTGGCTGCACTTTTTACTCTCTGAACTGGTCACAGCACTTTTCAGTTTGGAACTTTACGAACCACAAATAGAAAATCTGATGTGTAAAATGAACAATTTGTAGCTTTCATCTTGGTCTTCCTGAAATTCAGGAAAAGAACTGCAAATTGTGTTCAAAAGTTAACTCCATAAAGTTTGGTTTTAATTAAATGAGTTATTAATTTAGCTTTTAATACAATATAAAATATTTCAGCTAAACATGATGTGGCATTCATCCACATTATTTAAAGTTAACAAAAATGTTGTTGCTTTTGATGGTAAAGCCCATCACTACTGTAAAGTCATGACTTAGTGATGAAAACTAGCACTGAAAACATGTCTTGTATTTTTCATAGTTTGTGTTGCTAATGTTTCTTACTGCTGACTTAATGTGACTTCCTGTAGTTAGCATACCAAAGCAAATTCTATCATTATGTTTAAAAGTTTGGGTCCACCTCTTTATTCATCTGGGTCAAGTTTCTACATGACAGCCATTGCAAACACAAACCCCTTTTTGACTCTTTTGTGTTTAGTCTGAATCCTTTTTTATTATTTGTTTTTTATCCAAGATTTTTTTTCCTGCAAAAGATTTTATTTAAGAAAGGCTTCCCAAATTTTAATTTAAAGCACATGCATTTAATGTGATGCGGTCTTATTTAAGTGCTGAATTCTTTCTAAGTGTTGCTCTTTTTCATTATTGCATGAATTGATTCATTTTGTATCACCAAACAAGAACTGACAGTATAAGAATTTTTCTATAAATACACAAATCCATCTCAGCAATTAGAAGCAGCAGGGGTCAGAGGTCACACATATTAGGAAAGAACAAGAAAAGGTGCATCCAAAAAGTGCTCAGATTTAAAGAAAATCCATGCTTTTTGTTAGTTAGTTTGTGTGCATTGTTTCCAGTAATGTCTGGAAAGTTACCGTCAACAAAACAGATATAAAATAAGTCAATCATACCTGAACAAATCCCTAGCAGAGTCAGTAGAATGTAAAGTCCCGTGCAGCTGGCAGACATCTCTCTAAGAGCGGCTCCTAATCCGGTCAGAACAGAATGAAGTTCAGTCTGCAACTTCTGCAGCAGAGCCGGTGGAGGTGAACGGGCTGGAGGGGAGTTTGCTGAGCTCCGAGAATCACGCCAATAAGACCGAACCAAAGTTCAAATCACTCGCAGACATGGTTGCGGGTTTTCCCAAATCCTCTCTTCAGCCGCGCGTCCGCATGGATGGATTTTTTTCCCCTCTCTCTCTCCGCTCGCATGCGCTTCTCCACGCGGAGAACTTCTCCGAATTCATCACATGGAGCCGCCACTTCAGGAGGGAAAGAGAGGGGAGGGAGAAAGAGAGGACGGAGAGGAAAAAAAAAGAAGGGGGCGCTCACTTTATTTGCTTTAAACTCCCCGTGCTGCCCCGGTTTCTTTGGACTGGCGCTGGTTGGATGAGGCGCCGTGCGTCTTTGCGCGCGGAGCTGGGGTTGGTTTCTCCTTCCCACTCAGAGGCTTTTCTGTTGTGCTGAGGAGATTCCTGTGGGTCAGGCACCATTTAACCACAGAAGGATCTACTGACAGCAAAGGCTCCACTAGGCTTTGCTTAAAGCTCGTGGCATATGAAATTATGACTGGTCAAAAAGCAAAAAGCTAAAAAAAAAGTAAAAATAAAAACATTAAATATATCTCATACGGTGGAGTAGATATTTATACCAACGGTTTCTTTAATGGCAAAGTTCCACAACATGAAACTTTCACTGAAATGCAGCAACAGCAGAATATAAAACAGAGGCTAATTAAATTATTTGTTTTCAGTGCCCATTAGTAGCTCAAGAAGAGCCCTATGATGCATATTCTCCAACTAAGACTCATTTAATATTTTAAAGAATGCCTTGGCTTGAAAGTGAGCATAATTTGACCTTGATGAATGATTTATTCTGGTCTCCTATCAAAAGCTACGTGCGCTGCGTCGTTATTAGAACCATAGGGGGAAAAAAGTGGGATCACATCAAAAAATAAATACTGCGCGGTAAGCTGCGCCTTGATCTACACAGAGCACCAACGGAAAGATTTTGTATTTTTTTTAAGAAAACTGTTTTAGGAAGTCACCCTTACAAACTTGATTAACCTACAGAGTACACTGATTTACTATCTACGATGCCCTGACTACATTAACAATATAAAATAATATAAATATAAACAAAATAATTTTAAATTAATAAACTAAACGTAAGCAGACTGTAACTTTGCCTGCAGGATTTCCGAGTCATGGCTGAACCTCAAAAATGTCTTTGTTGTCTGAGCAGGTCAGCGCGCCCTCTCCTGGCTGCAAAGTGTAATTACAGTCTGCTATTGAGGATTTCTCTTTCCGGAGTTTGCTCAGCTAATTCCACTTAAAACTGTAACTCAATATCTGTTAAGTTTTTCTTAAAATCAGTTGGATGTGGCAACTATCTTGAATGGTGCTGACTCTAGATGTACACTAAACATTTTTTTTTCTTTGTTAAAAATCATCCAGTTGTTAATAAGATATTTTGGTAACAGAAAGACACAGTTGACACCAGTTAATGACAAACTTTTAAACAAAGATCTTGAGTGATCAGTTTGTGCTCAGAGTTAGCAATGCAAATGACACTGACCTACTACCACACCAAATTCTAGCTCAATGTCTGTAAAAATATTTCACTTCTATAGTCATTGTTCTGTTTTCTAAAGTTGCTTTGCTGTGATGGCCATCTTGAATAGGGTTGACTTTAAGTTAATCAAAGGTGTATCAAAAAATCTGTCGAGTGGTTCATGAGATATTTTTCTGATGATACAGACGAACACTCACACAGACACAGGGAAGATCATCACATCATTGGCGACAGGTGATAAAAATAGAAATCCTTACAAATATTTTGGTCAGATTTGTAACAGGAAATGTGCATCTTAAAAAAAGTCTGTCCATGTCAGTTCACAATGATTAAAGTGATGCTTCTGGACTTTTTAAACAGAACAAAGCTGCTTCCACTGCCCTCTGGCCTCAATCATTTAATTGTTGTTGTAGATCACCAGTGGCTCTGCTGAATGCACTCAACTTCACAAGAATCACAGTTGGTGAAATGCAGGACATTAAAGTCTCCCCACAAGCCCCTGTCTGCTTTTATAAAACATAAAACATGCTCCCCATACATAAATATATATATTATTTTTCATTTTCATTCAAAAGCTCCTATTTTCCTCTGGCTTTTTTGCTTTTTCCCCCTTTTTTTTGTCTCCAGCTTCTGCTCATCACGTTTCCAGCTGCACAAAGGCTCAGACGTGTCTGAACTGTTGTGCCATATTCTTTTCTGTTTGCCCCATTTTGATTCCTTGTTGCACATTACTACTGCTTTTTCACACCTATTTTCCCAACAGGGACACTTTTCTCCTTTCTCTCTTTTTTCTTTTCATTTCTTCCAACCAAACATTATCCTCATCATGTCTTTGGCAGCCCAGTTGGCTGCAAGAGTGACATTGTATTACAGCATTGTGGAGGACAATTAAATCTTGTTCTTTTTTTAACAACAGCATAATTAGTCTCATTCATGGAAATAAGCCGTTTGTTTTGTCACAGCAGGGCATAAGCACAAAGAAAAGGACGTGTGTCCATATGAGGCACTCTTATTTTGGGCTGTTTTTAACTCCACACGATAACAGGCGAAATGTGCACAACTAAATGCAGAATTTCTGAACACAGACATCTTTTCCACATTATCTCCATCTTGAGGATTTTTTTTAAGAACAGATGGTAGGGAGGGGAAAAATGGACACAAAGATATGCACATCATCATGGCAACAAAGCATATAATATGGCATGGACTTGCAGAAGCCTGCGCCAAACACTGGGAGCTATTTATTTTCATTTATTTTATTCCAAAGCAACTCTCGAGCTGGTTCTCAGCCAGGTGAGGAAATATCTCCCAAAAAATGAATAAAGCCAAAAAAAAACAAGAAAAAAAAACGACCCCTAAAAAAATATTTATGAAAAATAGATCATTTGGAATCTTCTCAGAGCAACAAATTTGGCCTCAGATAGGTTTCTGTTAGTCACTGTTTACTGTTCTGCTTATGAAGAATACAAACAGGTTTAAAAGATAATAAATTTTACTAAAATAATTCCTGCATACATAGCATCAGGATGCTGGAAGTGAACTATTTGATTGTGAACAGCACAGCTCACAAATATCGCAGTTAGCAGTTTTTTTCCACCTCATTTCCTTTGTTTTGTCTTCCGTGACGAGTCTCTTGTCTTGGTTCTATTTTAAGATTTTGCTTATTTTTTGTCACCTCTCCTTGCTTTGAATCAATCAGCACGATGGTGGAAAAAAAAAACAAGAGATAATTCACAACATGGTCTGAAGGCCCGATGCAATAATCACATTTTCTGGTGTTTCACAGTCTTCCACAGGAGATTACCTTAAAGGTCAATAAGACTCGGAAATATTTTCTAAAATGCAAAATCTCATGAGTATATTCAGAATGTTGGGGATGACTCCCAGCCGTTGCTGAATCAAATTTCCTCTCAGTATCTCTAAAATGGTGTGAATTACAACCATATTTGTGTTTGCCAAGTATCAGCTGTGTCAGTTTTCTTAAATCAAGTAATTATATTATTACGTTTTATTTGAAATTTTTAAATGTGATGTAAAAAGCAGTAGAAAACAAAAGCATGGATTAATAACTTTAACAGAGATGATGTGAGATGGAGGGTTGAAAAGAGTGTTCCTGAGGTGGGGTGCTAAGTGGCTGAGAGCTCTCCAAAGTTGACTCCAAAGCTTAATGTTTTCAATGTCTAATGAATGCTTTCTGTGGCTTTCATTAAAATTTGTGCAATAATTCATGAGTTTTTGGAAATACACTCAAAAAACAGATGTGTTGGATATACACAAATTATGTCAACTGGTTCCACTCAACTGAATTAGGTAAAGGTAACACATTTACTTTATGTTTACTTTACATTTACTTCATTTTTTTTAGTAAATTTATTACCTTTTCTAGATTCAGGCAATTACACGTGTCACCATGAAAGGTGAGCATTAATAAACCTTAATAGGCAGAAACAAATAAGCTGTATATAATATTAATAATTTAATAATGTAATGTAATAATATAATATAATCTGTAAATTTATTAAGAAATGTAAAAAAATAATAATAATTTATTGGTTTTACACTGAAAGGAAAAAGGTGGGCAATATTCAAATTTAGCAAACACTAAAGTCAGTTTTACAATTATTGACCTAAAATTTGGTCAAAAAACAGACGTCTTGGATTTACTCAAACAAATTATGTCAACTGGTTCCACTAAGTTGAATTGAGTAAATGTAAAGCAGTTGTTTGAATAACACCATTTACTTAATTCAGTTGAGTGGACATAAAATGTTTGAGTAAATCCAGCACATTTTTTTGAGTGCACTTAGAGGACTAACTATGAGACCTTGCCATTCACTGTTAGAGTCAATCTGTCTATTAGCAAATTATATCTTTTAGACTTTGAAAAAGTCATCATTGGGTGTACACCTTCAGTTAATTAACAACAGCCAACTGAATATTTATCTACAATTGATTATCTATTCACGTCAATCAGTTTCAAAAAGGCTACAGCAACTGATTAAGCCATGCCAATTCAATACATTTTATTGATACTGTAGCTAAGATTTGCCATAAACATGAATGTTGAGTGTGACAGCTAACATTTTTTTATTTTTTTTACCATAATAGTTCTTACTTCTTTTATTCTTAACATCAGTTTAAAAGCCTTCATGCAATGCTAGGTTTTTAGTTTCTGTATAGGGTTCAGCACTGAGGAATTGCTAAAGCTGGATTGACAGGAGAACAGTTACACGTTTGTTCCACCTCACTACATCCTGTGTCAGAGCTCTTAAAGTAAAATGGCAAAGCAACAGGGGCAATAAATAAATAATAAAAAAAAGATTGAATAGTGTGGCTTTGGACACAGTACTTGCAGTGTGGAGCAGCTGAACTGGCATTATGTGGCATTACAGGCTTTGTCAGCAAAAAGGAAAACAAAGAATTCTTCCTGAGTTCGACACTGGATCCTTCAGAAGACAAACAGGGAGTCAGCACATCCTGCAGCACATCTACAAAGTCAGCCTGCTCTGTCCAGATGCATTTCAAACCTCTCTTTGGAACAAAAGTGAACACTACCACAGATCCGACAAGATAAAGAAAAAAACAGAACAACAGAAAGAAATCAGGAGTCTCCACGTGCCCACTGGCTACTTGTTCTGGCCACAAACTGTCCACATTTTGTTTTTTAAGTAAATATTTCTTACTGCATGTTAAAGCTTGACACAGCAGAACATTTCACCACAGTGAGCCACTTCTGGCCATTAAAAACAGAAAACTGAATACAGAGGTCTGCAGCGGAGAGTTTAGGAATGTTGTCTGGTCTGATGTTGGGGTTTCTTCAAATGTGATCAGAATTCAATTTAGGTCACTTTAAATCATGAATCTGACTTTTCTTGTGTGAGATTTTCAGGCTGCTTGGTCAAGTTAACAGCTGAGACGTTTGGCAAAAACTTTAAATCTCTTTCCTGTATTTGACGCTATTTAAACTCCACTTCAAGCCTTTTTGTAAACACACGTTCCCTTTTTAAGACTTCATTGTCCACTGGTAACGGGCAGTGCCGTGACGCTCACACCATCTTGCATTTGTCTGCAGTAACTATGAAGCAGTGCAATGTCTGTTTGGAACATTTGAATCTTAAAAACCTGAATGAAGCTCTGCAACAAGCTGAAGCATTTCTGAAAGGTTCACTATGGGTCTGGATTATATTCTGGATTGTCTTCTGACACTTCCTCCTCTGTAGGAGGCATCAGGTTCATGTCAGGTTCCTGACCTCTCTCCTTGTCACGTCATGATCCAAGACATGATCAGGAGTCTCTGTAACATATTTAATCATTCTGCTGCCACAGAAGAAATTTCCCATGGAAGTGAAGATGTGTAGTAGTCTTTATGGGAGCCAAAACCTTGTCCTAATACAGTGGAACATCAATTTTTTGGGGTGAGTTGGCAGGGTTGGGCATGCATGTATGTGATATGGAATTATGTCCATGCTGAAGTCAATTTTATACAGCTTATATCTCACACATTTGTTTCTAATGATTGGTCCTTTTCAACTCAGAACACCACAGATGTACAACAGTTGACTGAAACAGACAAAATTTAATCAAAAAGTATCAAAAATTGATTTTGTCTCTTTAGATGCCTCCTGTGGATTGAGTCAGGGAGTCTTATGTCATTTAAATCAAATTATATTTTCAGACAGAAACCTTTTAAAACAATCAAATTTAACGAGAACACAATCGAAGGGTTAAGGAAACTTTTAGTAATAGGAGTTACTTTGAAAATTTTTGTAATCAAAGAACTTAAAAGCATTCTCCTCACACGCTTCAACACCAGCATTTAATTTTATATAACTCACTGTGAACAATATGCTAGTCCTTACCTTTATATCCAATGTTGCTGTCAGGATCAAGTCCTGTTTCTGAACCAGGTGGGTGTGTGAAGACCTCCCAGCTCCCTCTGTGTTTTCCTGCATGGTGAAAACAACAGCATGTTAAAAGAATCTAAAAATTACCCAGCTTATCTTAGATAAAAAATGTAACTGGAGTCAGAAAACATGTTGAAAAAGAAAGAACAAGTGAAAATGCCTGCAATCACTGTGACATAACCTTCCAAATTACATTTTGTGCAATTGTCAACTAATTTTTAACACAAAAAACAAGAATTGGTTGACATTGTTGAAGTTATTCAGACACGTCAAGTAAAAAAAAAAAGCAAGCAAAACATAAATAAATAAATAATAAATTTAAACAAATTCTGACATTTTAGGCAGGTCGATGAGAAAAATTGAGAAGGTGAATTTGCGGCTTTACAAAACAAAACAAGACAAAAAAAATGAGCGTGTGACCATAACTAATCAGAAAAGTGGGAATTTCTAGTATCTGTTTACAATAATACATGACTTCATGCAAATTAAAGTTGTACCACTAGAGGGAGCCATCGAGTTATTGTGTCATTGGCTTAAATAACAGAACACTTTATTTTTTTATTTTTTATTTATCTATTCATTTATTTACTTACTTACTTACTTATTTCCCTTCTTGTGGTAGGATCTTTGAAGTCCCACAGAGATACTCTGCTCTAACAACTGTAACAAGGTTTTATACAAATGCACTTACAATCATGCTTACAGTTGAAATAATTGTTCGAGAGTTTAAAAAAAAATCAATATGCTCTTGCCAAAACTAGGAATAGCTGTAGATGTTGAACCAATTATTACTTTTTGAGAATTTTGTGAAAACGTGTCCAGTGCTTCATGAAATATTTTACTAACAGACAGGCAAAGTAGAATCTAAAGGTTAAAGCCAAAGTTTTATACAAAAATCTCACATAACCTGGATATCCAGACTATGTGTTGAAGGTGACTTTCAGCTTCTTTCACACTAAATTTTAGCTCAATATCTGTACAATTGGCTTATTTATAAGCATTTTTGTGTTTGCTACAGTCAATTTTCTGTGGCAGACATCTCAATTTATGTTGACTCCAAACAGCAATCAGTTGTAAACCTCTACTGATTATCTTCTGAGATTTTTATTCAAATTTATCCACTTGTTCATTCAATATTTTGCTCACAGACAGACGCTTTTTATAGCTGCAGGTGTTAACTATGGTGTAAACAGTTAACATCCAAGTAAGAGTGGCAAACACCCAAACCCTTCTTCCATTCTTCCCTTACTAATAAGGCTCTCACCTGATGAGATGTCCATCCCCTCTCCCAGCTCCAGCTGGACGACACAAAGCATGCTGATGAGGAACGATACGTGAACTGCCAGCATAGTATCAAAAGACCCAGTTTGCCGTCAGGAAAACCCTCATAAATCTGGAAAAGGAGACAGCTTCGTTACGGCTGTTGTCTGTGTTTCGATCCACAAATAATTCATGCTAAATATTTTAAGGACAGTTGAAAAGCTGAGGAAGTTTTTGCTGAATTTACTGTACCTCCTGAAATGAATTATTAAAAAAAAAGCTGAAAAACAGAACATGAGTGTGCTTTGTGTGCATGTGTCCTGCTGGCAAATATCATGTTTTGTGTGAAATTCCACTATAGGAGAGAGAGGCAAACAGATGGACTTTCCTCTGAAACCAACCCAGCAGCCAAACTCTGGGTTTGCTTGTTTCACAATCATCCATTTAAGAATGGCAGTATTCCTTTTTTTTATGTCATATACCAACATTTGGATGAGCTTCCATATTTAAAACAGGTTGTCTTTGTGCTTTTTTGTCAAAACTGCCTGGGATTATATGCTTTGTTATCAAGCGCTTCAACTAAATTCCACACGCTCAGAAAACAGCCAGTGTGAAAGACAATATAAACGTGGGCCCATTTACCTGCTGCACCCCCCACCCCATCACCAGCACAATCCGGCGACACATCTCACACACACACACACACACAAACAAGACATGAAAACACACCCTCGCTCTCAAGTGGTTCTGGTGATGAGACACGGTGACAGTTCCAGGCGAGGGGGGGCAAAAAAAAAGGAAGTGACTTCTAGTGATCAGCCATCTGTGGTACAAACAGCTCTGCAGCTCATCCAATCTGTCTGATGGATTTCCAGATTCATGGGATATCTTGGCACCCCGTGGCCACCGACTCCATGCAACACTTTAATTGTTCCGAGATGCCAGCCAACTTTGTGGGAATGCCAGAACCTGAACAAAAAAAAAAAAAGAAAGAAAGAAAAAAAAAAACAAGAGCAAATTTACCATAAAAATTGTGATGAAACTAAGATTATTTTCATTTACATTCACTATACTAACAAATAGGATTTTGTTTTGAGTCATTGTGTCACTTGGTTTTTACTGTTTAGTAAACGTCATCGACATCTCTGAGTGCAGACCACTGATTGTGGTCTATTGTTGAAGATTAGAAATAATATAGAAGTTTCAGCTGTAACTCACTTGCAGATGTAAAAGGGAGAGCCCGGTAATTTTTGAAATGATGTTCTGTCAAAAAGCTGTGACCACAGTCATAGATAGATCATGAGGTACAACAAAAAAAGACACGTCTTCCTCCAAGTTAGACCGACAACTAGTCAAATGAGAGCCTTTTATTATTTCTTCAGCTTGTCAAACAACTTTTTCCGCTAAATTTCTTGCAGTTTTCTCAACTGCATGACATGCATTATACTACTCCAGTGTGTGTTTGCTCAGCATGGATTTGATATCATCCTCAGTCTGATGTGATGGGTCACATATTGGCTCACGTACATTTGTGAACTAACACAGACTTTGTTCACCTGAGATCACAGACATGAACTAAACAAACTGTTATGGAAAAGTGTAAAAGTTTAATAAAAGAAAATGAACCCTCATGTGGTCAGTCTTTTGCCTATCCTGGACAAGGACTTTGCTGCTTTCCTAAACCTCCATGCCTGATGTCAAGGTTAATAGTGTACCAACTATTGCTAGACTATCCCTTCCATGTCTGAAAAGCCACATACGTATATCTAAACGTAGTGTAGAAATTAATGGGAAATGTTACTTACTGATTTTTAATACATACACATTTTTACGGTTTATAAAGATTGTTTGA
>JARVJO010000082.1:16581569-16628425 GCA_031762555.1 Cynodonichthys magdalenae
TACTGCAATATTGATGTTTTGTTGACGTACATTTACCCGCTTCAAGTTGGTCCCGAATCACGGTTGAATAACGCAATATCTTTACAGTAGCACACATCTGTGATGGTCTGATACACTTTAAACCAAAAAAGGACTGTAATAATTTTACTGTGAAAACTGGCTCCACAATAACACTTTGTTTCAACAGAATTTGGTGAAGCTAAAAATACAATCAAAGATGTGAAAAATAAAGATTTTTATCAGTTTGCAACATTGGTCTTGTGCAGTGCTGCTTTGCGAATTTATTTTTTTGTATTTTTCTACATATTGTACTCATCAGAAAGTAAGTAAAAGTAAGAGCATGTCAGTGTATAAATGGTTAACAAAGGGGAAAAAAGAAATCTGTGTGAACAATGTGTGTTTGTGATAACAACAAAACACAGCTTTTGTGAATTACTGTTTAATTTATATACAAAAGTCTTTCATTTTGCAAAAGATCCGGGGTGTTCAGCTAATTGGATGTGTGATTGTGCTCATTGTGTGAAGCACGTTTTGCTTTCAAAACTGCCTAAAGAATTATTGTCTACAAAAAAAAGACTTCAATAAAAGTAATTCTTAAATATTCACAAATTGCTAAAAACAGGGGTAAAAAAAACAATTTAGCTGTGATTTTCTTTTACTGGTAATCTACATTGTTTGTGCAAACAAATGGTTTTTAAATGAATAGTAACACCTCGTCATTGCCTAGTAATTTGCATACATTTATAATTGTGAAAAAACAACTGGATTCACCTTCAGCTTGAAAAACCCTCAGCTTTAAATTCAGAACACTTTTGTTCTGATTAAGGGCATTGTAGTTAAAAAATAGGTCCTGAAAAATGCAATGGTACTTGGAACACGTAATGTAAAGCTGAAAAAGTTATCTTTGTGCACAGCATTTGTCTCCATGCTTTTCTGTTCTCAGTAACATTCCCCCACAGCTCAAAGACTTGACATATTCTACATGTGTTTTTAATTTGGTGTAGAATAATTTGTTGAATCTTGTAAGTCTGCCTGAGCTTGGTTTATTTGGATCACATTGTCTAATCTTCTTTGTTAAAACTCATACAAATGTTCAGCAAATCTAGGAAATATGCTGATGCTTCCAAAGCTTTGAGACGGAAACAATATATTCCACAATAACACAACATTCAATATGAATTCCTTCCGTTTCATCTGCTTTTATAGAAACATTACTGACACACCGAGACAGGAAGATCGCATTTTCTGAACAATGAATATTTAAATGTGGGCAGTAATGAGAATATTGGATTTAGTTTTGTTTAGTCTTTTGAAGATGAGGAAGCAGAATGAACTGAGTGCAGAAAAAAAAAAAACATTTGATATTTATCAATCAGAAAGCAGGCAGAAATGCACATTATGTTAAAGTCACCAGCAACAAAATGGTTATTAAATTACAAAAAGATCTACAGTAAAACATGAAAACAAAGAACAAAAAGGGTGATGCTCAATGTGACAAGAATCAAAATAAGTTCAAAGCAGGTTGAGAGAATATTGTGATTATGGTGAACTTTGACCTGTCTTCCCATTGGCTTCATAAAAATAAAAGGCCGACTACCAGAGGTATATAAAGTACTTGAAAAAAGTAACTGAGTACAAGTAAAAATACCTTGACAGAAAATGACTTTGACAAAAATGAATTTCACAGATAAGAAAAGTACTTACTCAGCGCTTACTTTGCTCATAATAATCAGCAAAGTAAAAATACTTTTACACACACTCTAAAAAATGAAGTGTTGAATTTATTTAACCAAGTTATGTCAAATGGTTCCACTAAACCGAGTTGAGCAAATGTAAAGCAATTTACTCAGCTCGGTTTAGTGAAACCAATTGACATACCTTGGTTAAGTAAATTCAACACTTAGATTTTTTAGAGTGAATAAACAACTATTTCATGATGAGTATTGGTCATATTTAAAAGCGTGTAGCATGTAACAAGGTGTTCAATTTTTAACGTAAATAAGTAAAAGTGTTGTGTATATATGATTTGAATGAAATTAAGTAGAAGTAAAAGTCACAAGTTTAAAAAAATACTTGGTGAAATTACAAATCCTTAAAATAATGACTTAAATACTGTAATGAAGTAAATGTACTTTGCTAATATACACCTCTGTAGCCATTTTGTCAAAACTTGTACAATAAATTAGTTATATTATGAGTGACCTCATGAGAGTGTAAGATGTGCTAGAATCTCTCAACCCTCCTGCCACACCAAGTTTTACCACCAATATCTGTAAACAATAACGGATTTGGGTTGACACCCAAGCCTAATCAGACCTACATCTGGTGATTGCGTTCTCTGCTTGCTATAGCAGTCAGCACTGCTGACCTCACAAAATAATAAATATATAAATCATGACAGTACAATATCTGCCCAATCTTTCTGCACATGTTCTGAAGCAAACAGGAAGAAGAGTGCTGTTCAAATAAGATGCAGATGCCGATGTCCTCTTGGCTGCTCTGTCTGCCGGGGAATAATCGCAGCTAACCATCTAACACACTGTCAATAAGACACAGCAGAGGGATCACATACTGAAGAGAGAGCACTGGACCATGAAGACAACCAGCTTTCAACAACCTCCCCCCACTTAACACACTCCCATCATTTCCTAAATTTAATCCCACAGACATGACATGTGCAATATGCTGCAAATCAGCAAGGCATCAGAGATACTGTAGACACATGTCAGCTTACATACAGTACCGCTTTTTGCAATTACTATCACCCATCGCCGAAGACAAAAGTGGAGCGATAATGTTTTTACTTGTTTCTGTGTGTGTTCACTTGTTCAGCTCGTAAGCGCAATATCACCTGAATCGTTAAAAAGATTTTAATGAAACTTTGAAAAAGTAATTACTGAGTTGGTGTGGATGGGTGAACAGATACAGTGTTGTTCAAAGCAATTTGGGTGTCCTGGTTGGCTAGTAAGTCTCTATAATAAGTACAGTTCATTTACCATTCTAATGAAACTTTTAGAAATAAATCAATTTATGTACATCTAGAACTGATTACATTCTGAAATAAATACAATTCAAGATGGCCACAACAACTGAACTTAGAAGACACAAAAGGTGGCTACAACTGAGTCAGTTGTATGGATATTGATCTATAGTTTGTTGTGATAACTGAGCATCAATGGCTACACTTTACATCATTATTGGTTTTGGAGTGTGCTGAAGCAGTCAACCAACTGTGGAGAGACAACAGTGTTACTGTTCAATGGGTACCAGGACATACTGGCATTAATGGTAACAAGAAAGCTGGCTATTTTACAAAAACTGCCAGTTAGGCTCACTTAAAAGGACCAGAGCTTGTTGTAGGTATTTCAACAACAGTCTGTAGGACTGCTCTACAGGCATGGATTAGACATCAGCACTCAATCCGGTGGAGGTAGCTGATGGACTATAGGCAGGCATGGGAACTGATAAATGGCCCAAATCCTAGGTTTGGGAAAGCTCTCATCACCCTGACAAGGAAAACTTTAAGTACACTGGTTGGAGTCCTAACTGAGCACAGCCTGCTCAACAGCCACAAAATGGAGATGGGACTCCATGACAATGGTCTTTGTGATGCCTGTGGCTAGAGACCTCTTCACACTACTTTAGGCTGCTGCCTGGCTCTGTGCAGTCAAAGGAAATTATTTATTGGGGAGCCTTTTATGGATCTAGAGAAGCTTAGAACACTGAGTGTTTCTAACCTTGTGTCCTTCATCCGAGGGACGTGAAGGTTTGATTAAAGCTTTTTGGGGAGAGCAATGGGTTCTTTATCCATCCCTACTCACCATAACCATAAACCATAAAATAAACATAATCTCCATATCAGTATTTTAGCACAACACAAAGCGCAACACCTTGTCAACTGCTGCAGCCAACCTTTTTTGGCTGTTAGTAAAATAACTTATTAAAAAAAACTAGATGGATTTCAACAAAACTCTCAGAACTGATTAACATTTTGAGTCAACATGAATCAAGAAGGCTGCCACAACTAACCATTAGACTGTTCAACAGTGGCCATACCTCAGTGAACTTTACAAATCATGTCATTTACACCACATACTTCAAGCTCTAACAGATCAAGCGTAAGTACACAAGAAACCATGCAACATTGCGCATATTACTTTTTAAGGTTTAATTAAAATATCTACACTTCATAATTTAGTCTAAAACTCTGAAATGTGAAGATGTAACTTTTCAACATAAGCTTTTAATTAGAAAAAAGAAAATATTCATAGGCAGGAGTTCAATATTAATACACCTAATATATATTGTACCCATCAGGCATGCTGTTTTGTACAGAATAGGACTGTAAGTGTTGTATTTTTATTCATGATTATATTTGGGCCAAACTTATCTGACTCCGGGCACATCTCTGTGCAAGGCTCTGATTATTTATGAGCGGGACTATAGTTCGGCAGGCACCGGGGTGCTAAGAGTTAGCAGGGGGCCACAGCCAGGAAGCATGATTCACTGACAATTTTTGGAGTTTAAATCAAGCCCACAGTGGGAGGCATGTGAAAGAACAGACCCATGCTATCAAGACAGACAAGCACTGAACTTTGATGTACACAAAAACACACAACCAACCTGCGTAGATTACTGTCAACCAGGTAAAGTCATGCATCACATACTTATACTACAGTCTTGTGAAGAGACCAAGGAGATCTGAGGAGTTCTTATCAACACATGGCAGTTACCACTGACGTATGGTCGTGTCGTTTGGGGCAAATGGATGAGGAGAAAAACAGGGGCTTTCATCAGTGGCACTATAATGCATTAAGGGAGCTATCAGAGCAAGACAGAGGATATTAAAAGTGTAAAGGAAATGTCAGCACTGTAGAGCTTCATGTGACATGTAGCGTAGTCAGCTGACTGTGGGAGATAAAGTATACCGGGAAATGAAAGATGGTCACATGCATCACAGCCACAAAGGACGGAGACCTGTAGCCCTGGAGCATGGTTGACCCTAATATGTCCAGACCAAGAACTTCGACAACTTACTGTTCAAGCGATGTGCAGCGCTTCCAAATTAAAGCACCATTATATTATTATGTTTTTCTATAGCAGCAGATTTGATTAAAATCTGGATGCTATCAAGGGAAAAAGTTATTTTTTTTATTTTAGGAAAGAATTTTATCACCTGATTAAACCTATATATAAAAAAGCTCAATGGATACAACATAAAAGGGAATTACTAAAGAATCTGTCTGACAAATTCATATTAGTTTTTTCATTTTATTCAGATTTTAAAATCAGACTAACAAAAATAAAGAGAAACCAATAGTTTGCTTGTTTAAAGGCTTTTGTAGCAAACATTGACATAGCTGAATTTGTTCTTTGTTTTAAATAATTTCTTAATAATAATTGGTTAAAATAAAATCATTGGCATCAGTTATCCAGTAGCTATACTGTTTTCTCATTGTACAGTACTGAACAATATTGTAACTTCAGTTACATTGTAAGATAAAACACTTTATGATGTTGAATTTTCAGTTTTTAAAAGGAATACGTTACCCTGTATTTGCATGGAACAAAAACACTTTACTGAGCTGAGGCTGTTAAGAATTTGATTTAAAAATAGCAAATATATATTTTTTTATTTCATACAAAATGAATTAATAAGCTTTGTAATTCATCACTGAAATAAATTTCTTCAATCTAAGTAAAAAAAAAATCTAATCAAGTATTCTGACCTTACGACAGTGTACGATAAATAACTTGCGATGCCAGCAAGTGGAGGGCTTCTGTTCTATTAAAATCATTTGAAGTATTTTAAGTCCTTTTGCCACATTTGAGTCAAAACTACAAGTCCTTTAAGTGAAATTGCAAACATCATCTCACAATATGAATGAGAATAAGTTCACAACTTACCCTCTCCAGGTGTTCCAGTTTCTCTGAAATGTCCAAAAGTCTGCCACAACGTCTTTTTTTTTTCAGAGCATGAAACAACGACAGCAGAAAGAGAAGGGAGCAAAAAAGATAAACCTGTAGCAAAGAGAGGAGAAAAAAAAGAAAAGGGCGGTAACAGGGGGGAGGTGGAGGGGGGGTCAAAAGAGAGAGACTATGATGGAGGAAGAGCCTAAATAATCCATCTGTGATCCAGGAGGAGGCATCAGATGGGGAGCATACAAATCACAAACCTTCCTCTGCAGCAAGCAGGGTCCGATATCCTCAGGGTCCTAAGGCTCCACTCTCAAATACTGACACTTCACGCTCATTAGTGTCAGGACAAAAAGTAAATTCCACCAGTTAAAAATACATATATTTGATTCTTTTATTACTACAGATCATTGCAAAAACTTAAGATGTTTTCTCCAGTTCAATAACAGTGTTGTCTTGAAGCTTGAAATAAAAGTTTGCTGTAATTCAATATCTGTTATAATTTCAGTTTTTTATTTTTTCATGAACCAGCTGCAGCAAAGCACAGAAAACTGCAGAGTGGAAACATCTTTTTACCACGGTTCACAATCAGAAAAGTATTCCACCGGGGCCATGTTTACCTGCAGCAAAACGCCTCTCCCCTGCACTCACTGAAATTAAACGGAAATGGTTTTTTATCCATTTATGTCTTCAACTTCCTCCATCCTGTGCAGGTTCTTTGTGCACACTTGGTGGCTTTGGAACAATTCTTTTCTGTTTCATCCTTACCTTTTGAATTATTTGTGTGGATTTGTGCACTCGTCAAATTGATAGTTTTCCCAATAATTGATTCTGTTATTGTTAATTGAAAACAGCGTCCACAGTGATTGATGAACGCATCATCTTCTTGGTAATGATGTGTAACAAACAGAGAATTGATCCAAGACATTGCTCAGCAGCTATATGTTCAGTTTAGTGAATTATTAGCTCAGTGCGTTAAGCTAAAACAAAATGTTTAGTCATGCTCATCTTCTGTCTCGTGCATTTAGAACCATAAATGAGATAATTTATTGTAAGTCAAGAACAAGTTAAAGAGGCTTATTAATCTGGTCCTACAGTATTACTAAATAGATGGTGAGAACCTGAAGAGGAACACTAGTGTGTGACACAAAGACAATATTTTCTTTCCAGCTGCAGCCTTATCGTGAGTGCTCTTATCGAGATTCCTCATCTAACTCAGCAGTCCGCTTTTTGAATTAACCTCAAGTCAATATCATGGCCATCGATCATGCTGACAGGAGCAGACTTGTAAGTGTGACAATGGGAAGATAATCATCTCAAGAGGAAAACACTGTCTCCTCTGGCAAGAATGCTGCTTCGCTGATTAGAATGACCGAACCACTTGTGGTTGGAGTCTGAGGTGAGACAGACAAAAGACAGAGACCGTGACAACCGTTAATCAGAAAAATGCACTGGATGCAGTTCAACGCTTAGCTGCTTGCAGATATTTTTGTTCTTTGTCACCATGCTGTATCAACATATTAATATTTCCACACCATAGTCACAAAATTATATTTACATTTATGACAAACTGTGAGTGTAAATACACATCTAAACTTTATTTGATTTTATTTTAGGCAGGCAATGTCTATCCAAGTGAGTTATTCTCCTTTTTGTGTGTAAACAACTATTATTTTAATGTTTGTGCAATACTTAAATCAGCCACAAGAAGGTGCCTCAGGCAAAAATTCAGGTGGCACCCTCAAAAACCAAGGATGCATCTGAGTACTATTCCAGGCCGAGGATATCCTAAAATTCAATGTGCCAACAGCAAATTAACCAGAGAAACGAAGATGGAGGAGTTTTTGTTTATTTTTTACCAAGTCGGCGTAGTTTGTAAATTCATCATGAACCGAAGAATTTGTTTTTAAATGTAAGTTTAGCAACTCAGTTGATAAACTTCATCCTCCAATAACATGTTAAATAAAATGCAACTACAAGTACTGATACTGCAGCTAAACACAGATTATTAGTATTTTTTATTTTTTATTTTTTTCTGTGTAACGTTTTAATTGTGAAGTTATTCTTCCAGTGAAAAGACGTGTAAATACATGTCCCAACGCATTTTAAGTCTGATATAAAACCGATCACTATGGTAACTGTGTAGGTCACGCAAACTTACGTCAAGCGAAGGCTAGACCGTCTCATTTCACAGCAGTTTCCTACAGCCTACCCAGACTGGGAAGGACATGGCCCACGTGGCCCAGCTGGGCTACATACTCATGAGGATGCAGCCTGTGAATTGTGACACATCCAGAGACTCAGAGGGCCTTTCCCAATCAGTGGCTACTCCCTCGCCCTACTCACTACACACTCCATTTGTACGTGCCCGCGGAGGGTTGGCCATATTAAGTCCCATCTGAAACCAATTACGTACGAGGGCGAGTGGCTTATAAGGCCCTCCACAGTGAGTCAGCATCCAATGCAGACTTCAGCAGCACGTGCAACACCAAATGATGGTCTGCATGGAGGAAGGGACGTACAAATATACGTTCCGCATATGTTTTGCACACATATTCACCTCACCAACAAATATAATTTCACATAGGCTATATAAATCATGTTAAATTCAATTCAAACTTTAGTAAAGACATAGAACCCTGTTCCATATTTAAAAAATATGAAAAAAATTAAGAAAAAGTAAATAAATTATTAAAAATGTTAAAAGTGCAATTGTTTGGACAAGTTATCACACTGTATTTGTTACAAATACAGTCATATCACCTAATTAAATATTTTCTTGGGTCTATTAAAAAAAGCGTCTTCTAGATGATTTTAAGGTGTTCGTTCTCCAGCTTTTAGTCGCTGCCAGAGCTTGGACTGCTCCTTTTGCTTTAAACCCAATTTGTAGTAAATGGATGGCAAAGTTGTCTTTTTTTAAAAACAAAAAATTACAAAAACAAGAGATATTATACTTCTTTTAATAAAATGGTGGAAATAATAGTAACCAGATTGCATCATCTAGTAGATTTATTAAGCTTTAAAAGATAAATAAATGAAAACCTGGTGCTCCTGAAGTTTAGTCAAACTACAGCCGAACAATAAAATAATAGAAAATTATGAATAAATAAAATAAAATCTACATAACACTCTACATCCAACTGAAGAGAAATAAAAACTGTAAAATGTGAAACATCCTTAGTTTGGTTTTATTTTTTAGTAATTTTTTTTGCCATTGTTATTATTCAAATTTTTATTTTATTTAAAGCTATAAAAAAAGGTTCATGTTTGCTTGAACAAACCTAATTACACTTTGTTTTGTTTCATTATTGGCCTCTGTCATAATATTTATCAGGTCTGTAATAACTTCAGCTCTGGCTTTTATGATTTCTAAATAAAATGTGTGTATCTTCCACTCTTTGCCTTCAAAAGGTATTAACACTTTGAATTAACAGATGCCACTGCGAAAACAATTTTCAGGAAACAAAAAAATTACAGATACAGTACATGAAAAGCTTCAAATCAAAAATAACTCTAATTTGCTTATACATAAACAGCTGAAAGTACTTGTTTTTATATTAGAAGTCATTCATATGGTAATACTTTAGCCCTTTTCCTGACTGACATGTAAGCATCCACACAGTCCAAGAGCCAAACAAAGCTATTTTTATGAACGAAACTATTATACGAGAGCTGCGCGGCGAATCTGTGAGAATGCAATCCAGGTGTCACCGCCCCTTGGTAATCTCTCTCGTCTTCCAGAATTCATTTTCTCTGCAGCTTCACTTGAAAATGACATTCTGACACCATTTACATGGAAATCACTTTGGGTCCTCATCTGCAAAAGTGGTCCACTCGCAGACAGAACCTCTCTGAGGGCAGGATTCTAAATGGGTGTAAACAGAAGAAAGAAAGAAAGAAAGAAAGAAAGAAAGAAAGAAAGAAAGAAAGAAAGAAAGAAAGAAAGAAAGAAAGAAAGAAAAAAAAGTGAGAAGTGAAGAAGTGAGTGGATACTAGAACAGGCTAAAGTCAAGGGCAGAGCTTTAGGTATTAAAGGATAAAGTAGCAATGGAGACAGTGAGGGAAAGCATAATGTGGGAAATTCCTTTTTCCTTTCTTTTCTCTTTTGAAATGTGGGTGCCCTTTCCAACACACACACACACACACACACACACACACACAAATGCAACCATCATAGAAAAGAGATGTAAAGATTTTCCCTCAAGGAAGGAGAGAAATCCTCCCACTAAGCTTGGAGTCGAGTGGGAGTTAAGAGGGAATGCATATAATGTTTAATGTATGGTTTCAGGATTTACCTCCCCTGAATGAAAAATCTATGAATACAGAAGCTGCCCTGTCTTGTTAAGATCAATCATTTCTCTGTGGTGGTCATGACAAGTCAAACCTGTGATGTGAAAAATGTGTGAAATTTCACAAGGACCTGCAGTAAAGGAAAAAATGAAAAGGTTTATTTTAGTACAATCATAGGAGATGTGTCTCAAGATCCATAAGAGCAAATAGGCAATTTATCGTATATGTTTAAAAAAAAAAAAGAAAAACCTGAGACCTGGCACACTGGCTATTCAAGAGACAAAATAAAAGCTGTGTACACATACCACAACCTAAATATGGGATTACTTTATTCACTATGAATCCATCCAATCCATCATAATGTTTTAGAGCTTGTAACATTTCTGTTTAAACATACAGTACAAATGAAATCAAGTTTCTGAGTGGAATAACTGCCTTCATCTGGCTTTACAAGTGCACTTAGGAACTATTTCACAATGCAGACGCTATTTTTTGGTATTTTTTTTCTCATGGTAATAAATATTCATTTACATGAAATGGAAAAGAAACTAAATTTTGTATTACTCTCTTTACACAAAAAAGATAAATCAGGTCTTTGGAATGGGAACTGTGGAAAAGTTACAAAAAATATCTTACCTGTTGTAGATTGCTCTGTAAGGGACCTCAGATTAGAGAATAATGCTGTGTCCAGTCTCAGCAGCTGCACCCTTCAAAGGCCGATTATGTCACAGCAATGTGCCGAAGGTGGTCCCCTTTTGATGGATCCACAAATGCATCCTAAATAAAAATCTGGTGGTACAAAATTGAAAGTTTAAAGCGGTTGTGTTCATTGGCTTTTGTCATTTGCATAGACATGTTTTCAATACTATTATTCATGTAATGCCTCCAAGCTAATTTTGTTAATTTATAATATTAATAATATAATAATGTTTTGTTATATTTTAATATATTTTTTATCTTTATTGCTTCTGTTTAATGCCGTCACGATTAGGTGACAGCAAATATGGGCGGGAATAAAGCTAAAAAATTGGCCGTCCAAATTCACAGCCACTTTCTTCCAATATATAAGAGAATTGCTACTAAAATAGCTCTAGTCTTAAAAATCTCAGTTTGTTTTGCACATTTTATTTTATAATCTATTACACCTCCATCAGTTTCACACATGATGGAATTTGTTACATTCTGTAGTTTTGTAGCACTTTTAAAGCAGCCTGAAACACTGTGAAAATCCTACCTGTTCCTTTACTTCACAGGCAATGTGGGTCTGTTTTTTCCGTCTCCTTCATGATGACAACTCAACAATTCCCAGCTATTTCAGAAATTCATCAACATTCCTCAATCTGCATTTTAAATCTGGCTCAGACATTTATAATGAATTATCACTCATAGTCATAATTTACCACTGGTTTCTAAACAAGATTTTCAGCACTCAGCTCAGTACTGTTCTCCTTGTTGCATCACTAGTTAGTAAAAGCAGAAACAGAAGGTTTGAGTGATTGAATTTGGAGCAGTTGTTCCACACAAAGATTTGATTTTATAGAGCATTTAGAACACCTCACCACAGCAACACCTGGTGGCCAAATGAATTCAAGCTGCAGTAAGTTTCTCACATATACGGCACAAAACAGTGGTTGCACTGAGAAATGAAACTATTTCCCATCACATAACCAAATTAAAGAACTAAATAATACAAAAAATGAACTTATCATTAAAAGCAAGAAAACAACAAATAAGGATAATGAGACAAATAATCCAAGTTTAGCTATTATTTTATCAGTATACTGTATGTAGTTTTGAAATATTACACTGAATAAAAAGTAGAATGTGTCTTTCTGTTTTTTTTTTTTTTTTATCTTTTGTGTTGGTCTGTATTTGTAAGGGTTGGTTCAGTACATTTAAGTATTTTCTATTTAGAAAACCAATCTGACAAAGTTAGAACTGAGACCTCCTAACCCCCATCTATATATGTGAATATGACTTCTGATGTAATCATGTAAAACTTAGCATCAACATAATAAAGTTTTTTTCAAATATAATTTCCATAAAACGCTATGAATTCTATGAGATTTGAGTTGTTTCAGATAACAGCAATCCCCTTTGTTTTATCTCGTCAGAATGAAATTTGATAGGTCTGATCGCTCACTTTTAAGTACTTCACTTTAGATGCAAAGAGTTTGATACATTGTGCATCTGTTAAAATATATTTCCCGGTGTTGACTTTAATTTAGATCATCTGACAATAAGAAATGAGCCAGCTTTTAGAAAAAGGACATCTTTGCTATTGCACAACACAAGCAAATAAAAAATTTCTAAGAAATTAGATGACATCATGCAGACTGTAGACTTTCATGACATACTGAATGTGGTTTTTATTGGTTCAGTGTCATTTTACACAGAATTTAGAATCGACATCTCAACAAATAGAAAAATGTATTTTACTGTGAAAAAGCTTTTCCGATCTTAAGTTTTTATTGTTTTTGTTAGATCAAGATGTTTTCTGTGTATTTTAAGCATGCTTCTCTCAATTATTGATTAAACTTTTTACCTGCTTCTTTTTTTTACTCATTTATATTGTAAAATATAATTGGAATGACTTATTCAATTTCACATCTTGGAATTGTTGATAAGCATTAGCTAATCTATAATTAAAGGTTTTAGGAAAGAAATTGTTGCAAATGTCCTGAACATTTGTTGCTTTTCTTTGAAGCTCCCTTCTTTATAGATGCCTTTAAATTTAGGGGATTCAACAAATTTCTGCTTAATATAATATAATATAATATAATATAATATAATATAATATAATATAATATAATATAATATAATATAATATAATATAATATCCTACATAGTATTGTAGTTATGTGGGCTGAAGAAGCAATGTAAAATGATAGGTGGGCGGCCGTGACGTCATTACGTACAGTAGGACGTCTCGGAAAGGATAAACAAAAAGGAAGGAAGCCTTCGGCGACACAATCGCGGCAAAATTGGTTTAAAATTTTAGCTTCCAAGCTATAAGTTAGCCGCTGCATGCACCTTTTCGTCGCATATACTGCTTCTGACGGTGGCGTACAATCATGGACGACGCGTTACTGTTTCGTATGAGTGCGTTTTCCGACCAAGGAGGGAGAAAATACATGGAGGATGTTATCGAGATAAGAATCGAATACGAGCCGACGGCGTCAACAGGCGAGGATTATCAGAAGACGCAGAGACATGGAGAACAAGGGAAAGCTGAGGTTGAATCTAGCAAACAGACAGTAATTGAGACCCATGTTCAGTCAGGACCTGGTACTGCGGCGTGGGTAGAGACTTTATCCAACGAGGACATTAGCAGCATCAGTACCTCAGTGTCGGGCGTAAAGGACGCGGAGCATATTGTTGACACTCGGAAGTCCGTGGCGTTTTTCGCTGTGTTCGACGGGCACGGGGGTCGCGAAGCGGCGCATTTCGCAAGCGAGCATCTGTGGGATCTGCTGAAGAGACAGCGGGGCTTCTGGTCGAAGGATCACAGTGAGGTGTGTGCCGCTTTACGGAAAGGGTTCATCGCCTGTCACCACGCAATGTGGAAAGAGCTGCGTAAGTCCTCAAAATTCACCAGTAATCATTCTAGACCTCAGTATTCACCTGCATTCTCCTGTGTCTCAACTTCATGATGTTGTCAAACCCTCACATGTAGCAGCATCTTTTCACTTCAATCTACTCCCCCAGATGAACACACCAGGCTGTCATCTGGCTCAGAATTTAAAAGTCTAAAAGCACAAGATATATTTTTTAATCGTGGTTTATTTAAATAGATTAATAGATTAAAATAAGGGTGGGTGGTCAAAAACCATGTTTTAATAACAAGTTTGATACTTGTTTGTTTAACTTAACCAGGCAGAACATTATGAACATATTCTTATTTACAATGCTGGGCTGGTAAGTGCCAAGGACACTTGCAGGAATAAGGGAAAGGGAAACACACAATTTCAATGATAAGCAGGCATATATCAGTACTATATCAAAACACTAGCTTAAAGGTTCAATCAGAAAACTACTTCACATATCATCATTAGGTGCTAAAACATTTGCAAGTATCATTAAGCTAAAAAAAGATACTGTGATGTCACAGCACATTTAAGAAGCTGGACTATTGGCATATGTGTAATTGTAACATAATTCATAATTATTATATCCTTGTCTCAAAAACAGATTTATTTTTAAATGAGACAAGTTTTTCCTTGTGAGGCTTCAAGTTTTTAATTCATCAGGTAAAACAATCACCTACAAGAAACGCGTTGGTGGCCTGGACAAGGTGACCATCATTAAGAAGATGGTGCTTGCAGCTGGCAGTGCAAAAACAGCCTACGATAATCATTTGAAAGAAGAGAGGAAAGAAAATGAGAAGGCCCAGAAAAACCAAAAAAGAAAGGCTGTGTTGGATGAACTGAGAAAAAAAAAAAAACGCGTACAGAGGAGGGCATCAAGGCTCTTGAGCAAGCTGCAGATGAATATGCAGAAGCAATGGAGAGAAAAGGAAACTTAAAAATGATTACAAAGTTCAACGCCATGAGGCGGTCTTTAAAAACAAAGCAACTGGAGCTAGAAACTCTTGAACTAAACATAAAAGAAAAAGTTGAGGAAATAGCCTCCAGTTGAAAAGTAGTGGTGTTGAGGTGTGTGTGTGTCTGTCTTTTCTGAACAGTGGAAGCAGTTCTACATAAACATACATGTACAATCTTGCATTTTAATTATTGCTAATATTTTTTGTTTATGTTGTATTGACATTATCATATGATTCCCAGTTAATACATTGACACTTTTTGATACATACCTGTCTGTGTGGTCTTCATTTTCACATTTTTTAAATTTGTTTCCTTCCTATTTGCCTGCACTACACTTTTACATGTTCACCATAGTTCAATTTGGTGGGGTTAGTCTTTCAGTCATACACTTTTCTTTCTGAACCTGTTGTACGTGGATCATGGAAAATTATATTGAAAGTCATGGAATTTTTTTTTCCAAATACCAGTGGGGACCCTGAATCTAGTTTATGTGGGTTCTAAATATTGATTATCCATTGATCAAGTTTTTTTTTCCTTTATTAACTTATGTAATATAAGCAGGATTTTATAAAGACTAAAAATAGGCAGAGTTTGCATAAAAAAATGTTTCTCTTATGTTTCAATGGCACTCGTTTGCCTCAGTTTTGGGTACAAGGTGAAAATGTCCATTGTAGATTGTGCTAATGTGGAATAAATTACTATTTTAAAGATATGTGAAAAATGAAACTGATGGTATTGACACTTTATTGACCTTTTTAAAGGTCCCAATAGTCATGAACTGTGTGTGTTTTCAATATCGTGCAGAATCAGAGTCTTGTAAGAATTAAATTTAGCCATTATTACACTTTTTTAATGCCTCAGAGTATGCCTACAGTATAGATTCTGTATGATTACAGCAACCAGTTGTTGTTTTCATCTCTATTTTTACCCCATTTCTCTTACAGCGGAGTGGCCCAAAACTATCACTGGGCTTCCCAGCACGTCAGGCACCACAGCCAGCGTAATCGTGATCCGTGGAGTTCACATGTACGTTGCCCATGTAGGAGATTCAGCAGTGGTGGTTGGAGTGAAGGAGAATGACTCTGACATCACCCTCCAAGCACTGGAAATTACACAGGACCATAAACCTGAGCTTCCTAAAGAAAAGGAAAGAATAGAGCGGCTGGGTGGCAGGTGGGAATTGAACAGATAATTTTAAAGGTTTAGTGTACAGAAGTGTTTGTCACATAACCAAAATAACTTCTTCATCCTTCCAGCACTGCAGTATATTCTGTCAGGTTTTAGTATAATTTTGTCATTTTAACTGTAGTGTAATGAAGAAATCTGGGGTCAATCGTGTCGTGTGGAAGAGGCCCAGGCTGACGCATAACGGCCCTGTGAGGAGGAGTACCGTCATAGACCAGATCCCATTTCTGGCTGTAGCTCGATCTCTTGGTAAAGAACACACCGGTTTGTTCCGGCCATAAAATTACACTTAAGATGACTCATCGTAATATTTTATTTCGGAACAGGTGATCTGTGGAGCTATGATTTCTACAGTGGAGAGTTTGTGGTTTCCCCAGAACCTGATACCACAGTGATGACCCTCGACCCCAAACGGCATTCCTATATCATTATTGGCAGTGACGGATTGTGGAATATGATGCCGCCCAAAAATGCAGTTAACATGTGTTACAGTCACGATAAAATGGTGGTATGGAATAATGTCACAAATACATTACATATTTCCAAAAATAAAGAATGAAATGCCTTCTGCATTGCAATATTGTTTTAAATTCAGTTCTTCTTTTAATCCGAATTTTTAAAAAGGGACCAAAGGGAATGTCTTGTGCCAGGAGGCTAGGATGCACTGCTCTCCTGTTTTGGAAACAGCGCATGCTCCGAGCAGACAACACGACAGTCATCGTGCTGGCCCTGCAGGAACGAGGAGGCCCACCAATTCCTATGCACCGTGACGAGATCGTTGTTGACATGGCTACAGGAATCGACCAGATTCCATACCCCGGAACACCCTATAATACATGCGAGATCCAAAAGGTCAGAGCGAGGGCTTTGCTGCATTTCTTATTTTATTTTTTGTAATGTCTCATTAGCACAAACCAGACAAATCTTGAAGGCAAAATAAGATTTCCAGCTGCAGAGCTGCTGCTCTAACAGCAGAAAAGTCTTATTGGTATGATTTTATTCCCTTTTTATGTTGTTTTCCTGTGTTGTCTTTTATACATTTCAGTTCAGTTTTTATTGTAATTTTAATACTCACATCACTTAAAATCAAAGGTCACAGCAGTCATTCACATCAGGGGTTGATTGGTTCACCAAATCATTCTTTGTTTTCGGGGCCAACAGGCGGAGCATGAGGATGGCATGTTTTATGAAGAGGATGAAATATATGGAGAAGAACATGTGGAATGGACATGCCTGGAGTGGTAGTGAGGTGACTGCTCAGTAATAAAAAAAAAATGTATCAAATGATCCATAAAATTACCAATCAGTAGTCTGTTTGTTAGCTCAAGTTGAAACTCGTTTCAAAAGTAAGCTGTTTGGATTAAAGAAATCCAAAACCTCTGAGTCATCAGTCACTCATCTAGTTGTTTAATAGAATTATGGTACATTGATTTATATTAATGTGTTGACTAGAAAATACAAATATGCGTAGAAGTTAGAGCTGTTGCATGTGACACATCACATCAAACTGAGGATTAAGTTAAATTAGGGCAAAATGAGCAACGCACATTTTCAGATTCAAGGTTTTTTAAGATACATTTTTGACACCTGGATTATCCTGATATCATGAGCTGTTCCAGAGATATGCCTTGATTTGTCTTGCTAATCAAGATAACCCATTGATATTTGGTCTGAATTTGAGGAATTTTTATGTCATTTTAAAGAATAAACCTCAAACAAATTTTGGATTTTGAGATTTATCATCTCGAAAGTAAAAAGGCTACAAAATTTTAAGGCTTTTCTGCTAAAAAAAATACTGTTAATTTTGTAGCTACTGCTCTAAAACAGGCTTTAAATAAATTCTTTAAGATTATATTTCAGATATTTAATTGAAATGACACATTAATATGGTATTTAATCATTAAATTTTGACAAAATGCATTTTAACCAATGCACTATAGCTGTCTATTTTTTCACATACAACATTGGGACTTAATCCTCAGTTCATGTGATGGGTTAAAGTATGGATTGATGTAGAACAAATGAGTATCATTTTTTTGTCATACTGAAATTAGCTATTACTTTTACAGGTATGCTAAACATGTGATTAAATAGTGTTAAATTACATAAAATACAAATAATATTGATATGCAATTTATAAAACGTTATAGTCCGTAGAAGATGGTATAGTAAAACCCTTATCCCAATTTTGCACAACCCACCTTGTGTTTTCATGGTGTATAGATATGTGACTGCAACAAAATAAGGATGCATTGACCTTTTATTTATCTGATACTCTAGCATGGAGTTCTTCAGCCCTGTTCCTCTTGACCCACTGTCCTGTTTCCTTTCTTCAATACACCCGATTCAGATAATAAATTACATACTTAGAATGTCATCAAGTTTAGCAGAAGCCTGTCAATTACTCATTCATTTCAGTCAGGTGTGTTGCAGCAGGGAGACATCTAAAACATGCAAGACAGTAGGTCACGAGAAACAGGGTTGAAGACCCTGCATATTTAGCATTGCTCTTAAAACACTCTGAAGCTTACAAAAATATCTTAAATATCAATCAGTTTGATCCACTCCTTTACACCCATATGTGAACAAGGCAGATAAACAGTGACAAGGTCAAAGGTAAGACCAAACCTCCACACAAGTTAACCAGTGAAACTGTTTTTTCAGTATTTGACATAAACAAGCAAACTGATCAATCAACTTGAACAATTGACTTTAACCTACAAACCAGACCTGTTTTTTTTGTAATCTCAACTGAAACTTGTATTGAAGTTAATTGTCTAAAGGGCACAAATGAAGGACAATTGCCTTAAGCTCAAAAGGTTCTAGTAGTAATGGCCGAAACACCTGATGAGCTTGAGGTCCCTAAGTTCAAACTTAAATTACTGTTTGCTAAATAATCTTAATAATTTTGAAAATCTTCAAACTTTAAGTCATGATCTATACAAAAGAGAAACAACTGAAAGGAGCCTGTGCCTTGGCCTAGATGCTTTGTTGCAAATCATTGTTTAGTCATTGAACTGATTCAAGAGGAACCATTGAGATGCAAAAAGCACAACCAGTTTTTAAAGATGAGAAGTCAGACTTGTTTCTGTGGGAACTATACTTTGCCTTTGTAATCAATTATGTTCAAAGTCAAATGACACAATCTCTCAGTCTGCAGAAAGTTTTCAGTTCAGTTAGCTTTAGATCACATCTTTGCTTTGCGCTCAAGATGTGGTCCTGTTGGCAAGTGTCAACCTCCATCAGGTACTTTGGAAGTTTGCAGCCAAGTTTGAAAAGGTTCATATGACAATTAGCACCTTGAAGTCTGAGGCCAAGATCTACAGTCAAAACAAAATGTGTATAACCAACTTTGTTGCCAAAAAACTGAGGCATTAAGTAGAGACTTTGAAATATCTTTGGGTTTTGATCAGAAGTGGGGGTAAATGTGTGTTAGACAGATTGGGATTGAATTAACAGTTATGTGAATGATTTACTGATATGTCATGGTAAAGGTAAAGCAGAGTAAAAAAAAAAAAGATGGCATTGTCACTAAAGAAATTAGATTTTTAGTACAAGCTACATGAAACAAGCCCCCTTCCAAAGTTAGATGATCGAACCCTGAGAACTAGGGAACTAGGGCTGGGTGATATAACTGAAAAATGTATAATAATACAAGCTTTTCATTTTAGTTGATAACGATAAATATTGATTATTTTTTTATTTGAAATAAGGACTATGAGAAAAAGAAGGTTGATAAACCCTGCCAAACTGGTGATGTGACCTTCCTTCTTTTATCCACAAATGAGCTGTTGCACTCATTTTCTCTTTTCACCCTAACTTACCAAAGAGTGAGTTACCGGTAGTTGATGCCACCAACCTTGCTTAGCTGGGTTGTGAGAGGTCAAGCGGCTAAAGCCTTTCTTTTGCCTACATCTTTCAGAGTGCCATGTGGTTCTGGATTGGAGTTTGGTGAAATTATCAACATTCTGTTAGACAAATTTTCCATGGATGTTGATCCTGTGTCTATCACAATATACATAGTTATTGTTTTCTATTGATATGGATCACCTGTCTATTGCAATATATAGTTATGGAATTATTGCCCAGCCTCTGTAATGAACAAAGCCAGTTGTGGTGGTGTAGGTAGGTATACTAGGGGTGCACCAATTGCAGTTTTCTGGCCCATCACCGATCTTTAAAAAGCCTGACCTGACATTTCAAATTTTGTCCAATAATGTTTTTTTAAATAACTGACACTGTCAGGTGTTATAAGGTCACAATGCACCTTCAATGTTCCGATCTTATTTTATTGAAAAACATTGAATAATACCTTTGAAACAACTTGTTTTAACTGAACAACAGTGGCTGACTGTTGGATAAGATCGGCTTTTCATTTAAGTATCGGCCGATCACCAAACCCCCTAAAACTAAGGAAATCAGCGCTGATAAATCGTTCAGCCGATTTGTCAGTGCACCCCTAGTGGATACCATTTGACATTTCCTTTAAACTTGCTGGATGGGTTTGAGTATCGCTGCTGAGACTGTTGACCCTGCAACAGTGTCCATTCTTCTTTTGTTTGCTTTCTGGAGATTCATTCAGTCACACCCATACACATTTTTGTGATGCCTGCAGTCAGCAGTTAAACACTTTCAGTGTTTTGGTGGTAACGAAGTCAGGCTGCTGTGTGACACCGAAGCTTGTACAATGGATTTTTAGGCATTACATTTATTACCACTGTTACTGGCAGAAATGACATGCTTATCCTTCTGTTTTTAATCTAAAATATCTAAATGATGGCACTGTATATTTACCATTTTTTATCAATAGTTGCAATTTTGTGAACTCTTTACACATTAAACACTCCTAAGTATAAACCATTAATAGCCCTTAGTTTTTAAACTGATGGATTTACTAAAAAAATGATATTTAAATCACTTTACTGTACCTGTTTAAATGCTGTTTATCCAGCATTGTGATCCATTATCCAAAGACACACTTACCCAAGAAAAAATGACATATTTTGTTCATTTAAGCACACAGATACAAGTTTAAGAAGACCAGGATATTTTCCAAACATTCAATGACCTTTTTTGTCAGACTTCATAGTTATGTGCACCGTATTAATGATTCAGAGCACCTAAAACGGTTCAGGTAAACGGTACGGTAACGGTAAAATCGTTTTGTTTAAATATTTGATCATTTTGTTTGTCATTTTTAAAAGACTTTTATCAATGTTATGTGTATTAATTTATAAAGTTTTGTTTAAAAAAAATTTTTTTATTACTATTAAACACGATGAATAAATGTTTGTCAGTTAAATGTACATTAAGTGAAGAACCCATTTTGATAACTACATATTGTTGCTCATATAAATATTTTTTTTTTGCTTCTTTTTTTTTTTTTTTTTTCTTTTGCCTGTTTCAGCTGGATGCAACCTTCCCATTCAAAGACAGTTCCACCCCTCTGGAGCAGGCGTTTGGTCTGTATGAAGCAGCTTTCTGCACCACCACACAGCTCCTACCTGATGCTGACCCCACGCCGTGCCCTTCAGACGGTTCGGGGAATGTTTTTGAAAAGCAAGACCCAACCACCCAGATGGACTCAGCTACTTCTGCACCTCTTGGGAAAAGATCACGCCGTTCTTTACACAAACCCCCCGAACTTAAAGGTCCTTATCATCGCCTTGGCCAGCCCCCTAACAAAAGTTATTCCCAGAAGACACTTGAAAAAGGAAGTGAACATTCCCCGCAGTCTCACGATCAAAATCTAGAAACGAGTTCCCCTAAGGAAGGTGACATCCTATCACAGCACCACAACTCCGCCTTGTGTGTGTGCTGAATCTGCTCTCCCTGCTGGCATTAAATTATTGATCTGCATTGTGTCAGCTTCGCTCATCAACCAGGTGTGACACTTCCTAAATGCATACTTTTATACAAAGTCTTTGTAAATTTGTAATATATTGTTCTCACCTGCGTTCTTGTTCTTATTTAGTAAGCTTCTCCGCCCTGCTTCCTGTTTACATTGAAAATCGAATATCCTCAAATTGCTGCCTGCTCTATTTTTGTATTTTTAAGTATGTACAGTTTATCCAAAGACATATTTTTAAGCAGATGCATCACTGTAATTTGACCAAACTTTAATTTAATAAATCGGGATCCTTGTGTTCTTCCAGTTTAGTGTTTTAGTATTGTTTTTAATCAGGAAAAAATGAACTGTTTTAGATTTATTTTACATGGTAATTACATGGTAGTAGATTTTTTTGTTGTTGTTGTCAAGATAAAGGTAAATATCCCAAATCAACTGTTTGGATTTTCAAAACATACGTCCGGCCAAGTCAGTGTCTGAAATAGCTTGATTACTAGTCTGTTATATTTTGACTCATTTGCAAGCAGTGGTCTGAGGTGGTTATGCTGGTTCTGAATTTAAATCTGATTAATATTATTATTATTATTATTTCATTTAATTTTAATCAGCCTATGTCAACTATGGAACAGACTAGTTATTGTAAGTATGTTATGTTTGGGCTTCAAATCAAATAGAAAAGCATTACATGTGATTTAATCCTGTCTGTCTATAATGTAATTATTAAATTTGAGTGAACTGACCAGTTGATGGTCTTTTATGGGTTTTGTACTTTTATATTGTTCCATTTCATGCGCCTTCATTATTGTTTATGTACCATCTTGATTAAGAATTGTTATTCTATATATGTCCCTTTATTTGAACCATGAGAGCAGTAATAGAAGTTGACTTCTATACTTCTATTGGTGTTTATGAACTGTAAATGTTGATATTCGTAATGCACTACACAACTTTAGCATGTCTTCCTTTGTTGTTGGTTCTTTTGTGTCTATTACTTGGGATGGAATTTCCTCAGGCAACTCTTTATTGTATGGAAAGTGCCATAATCATAAAACTGTTTAAAGTTATAGGAGCTCAGTTGCTTTAACAACTTTTTTTTTTATTCATTAAAAAAGTGGTCATGGTTGCCTTAGCACACAGAGGTGTTATTTTATTACTTTCATATTTGGGACACAAAAACATGAAAATACATATTCATATAACTGTGGTTGTGCCTCAGCCCTTTATCATTTACATTTATCTTTCGGTTTTCCTGTTTTACTGCAGCACAGTAAACCCGCTTCATGTGCTAAATGCTCTCTTATTCAGAGCTAATTTTGTACAGTAGGTCAATATGCAACGAAATATGTACAGTACATTATTATGCAAAGTATCTGGGGTTTTCAGGAGTTTGGCATGTTCAGATCGACTCTGTATTTTGTGAATTGTCCACAGGTATTGAATGTTAATGGGCATGTGGTGTGTTTTAACAATACCAATATTTTTGTCTGACTTTATATCTACTGTGGCCGATTTTTATTGTTTACTATATAAAATATATACTTGAAATGTGAGTAGATATATAATGTCTGTGTGTTGTAATAAAGTTCTCATTTTTTCAGGTGGTTTCAGGTGTAATTGAATGAGACAAGGATTGTTTTTCATAGAGAAATACAAAATGCAATCTTTCCAGACTAGAGTTTTTCTCGATTGTTTGGACACATTTTCTGGTACTTGAGACAAAATGACTAAAACATGTAACTTAAGCACCAATCCCCTTTACCAGTTCTGCTAAAATACAAACACAATTCTTGCTTTTACACTTAAATTTATGAGAGCATGAAGCATGCTTTTAGAAAATTTGTGTAATCGAGAAACACTATTGAAAGGCCCAGGCAATGTTGCTCATGCTATTCTGGCATAATCCAGCAGATGGCAGCAATGTACAAGCATTAGCTCTCAGGCTTACAACTACATCCACTATTTGTAAAGATTTGATGTTTTAAATTATCACAAACAGCAAATATTTCAATAACAATTTTAGACCCATTTGTTCCTCTCTAACAGTTAAATGTTTCCTACCTGTAGAAGCTCCTCTTTAAACATGAATAATCCAATTTTATGTTCATGTTTCTAAATTTGAAGTCACAGGACTACGCTCCAGGATGCATCAGGCTCTGTAAATGTCCTGTCACTGTAATGTTTTAGAGAACTTGTGTTAACATATTGTCTGACACCGTGGCATATGCTGAAGATGGAATTAAAAAATGGCAACCTCTTTTGAACTCCATAAACTATTCATAGCATGTTGGGGTTTGTTATGAGGAAGGCTGTCACACAGACATAAATTCTGGTTCCAATAGTTGCACTTCCACTCTTGTGTCCTTCAAATACACATTCCTGCTAAAGGGTTCATGTGCATAGTGTGTTCCAATTCTGCAGCGTAGTCATTTGCCACGCCCCCTTTGCACCTTCTCTGGGTTTAACCTTGCCTTTTGTTTCTTTTGTGAACATACTGTCTCTTTTAGAGACTTTTTGGATAGCAGATCAACGATAGCAACGCTCTGACTTAAATATTTCATTGACTGTCAGCTGCGTATCTTCTGACCTGCCTTGCATGCAACTTTCCCCTCTTAGTGCAGACAGTCTGTCACTGTAAATCAAGCAGTGAAGCATAGTTAATCTCCCATCTCTTTCAACTTTTTAGAAATCGGCATCATCACAACCAATCGTTCAGGAGTTTGGAAAGGAAATCTCAAATGACAATACGTTTATTACAAAAAATTGGAAAAAGTAGATACTAGTTTCTGTAAACTTAAACGAAGCATATTTTTCCATTTTTATTTGATACAGGACTTTAGCTGCTTAAAAGTAACATTTCTACGTTTTTAAGCAGTCCAAAATAAAAGGTGGTATGCAATGCAGTGTCGCACCAGAAGAGACAAGTTAAAAACAAACCTTCACACTTTTGCATGACGTGTGTTTAATTTGTTTCTGTTTTCTCAACCAAGCAATTTTTATGTTTTTCTCAAATTAATTCACTGAGAATAGCAAGAGCTTGTCTATACCAAAGGTGCTGAGGCTGCAGATATTTGTCTACTGTAAGATGAGCAAACTTGGATTCCACACGCTGATCAGGTGGACTGATACATTCACAGCCTCTGCACCGTCGTAACACAAATGTTCGGTTGAGAAAACAGCAACATAAAGGATTGGTGTGCAAAAATTGACAAGTTGAATATTAGTTAATGTAGAAGTTTTTCACACAATTTAATTTAGAAGCCTTAATAAAGATGTAAAAAATGAATAAAACAAACCTGACCCTTGGTTGGTTGGCAAGCCATTAGTGAAACCTGGAGTAAGACTTTTGCCCTTTTCTCCATACTCTGATGTCACTACTAACTACTGATCATTCAAAAATGACTAGAGTGTCCCTTTAAGGTCAACATTTTAACTTTTAGTACAAAACTCTGAAAAAAAAAACAAAATATCTTGTTAATTTGAAGTTGACTTATAACTTTTTGGCACATTATGTTTGTATTTTTACATGTAAATAGTGAGGCTGGCATGACAGAAACAATGTGCATAGATTACTCAGTCAGCTGCCATTGAAAGCTGATGGTTGTCATGACACTCGGAAAACCGGCTGCTTCAAGTGGCTTAAAGACTATCCTCCGGCTCGCCACGCGGGAACTTTTCTTGGAATCGCCAAACTGTTTGACAAAAGACGATTTGTCTGTTGATCGCTAAATCCATTTAACCCTGAGCCAGACTTTATTCTCAGGTGTGACAATACCCCCCATTTAATACTGCATCACATTGTGACCAGATGAGCTTTGGCTAAACTCAGACATGGGGGCTTTGTTGCATGCCATCTTGTAGAAAACAACCAATGTCCTTTTATTGCCTCTCGCTATTCATGATTGAAATCCACCAGAACTTCTCTGAACTTTTAAAATATATCACATTCCATCCATACATTCATTTTCTTCATATGCTTTTTTTCTTTTGGTCAAGGTGGAACTGGTGATGGTCTCCAGAGCTCATTATGCAAAAGTCAGAGTACAGCCTGGATGTGTCACAAGTCAACGAATGAGACAAACAGCCACTTACACTCCCAGCCTCTGAAATGCACTTATAAAAAAAACCCTGCAAGAACAAGATAATCAGTGACCAATAAAAGAATGACGACTTATACAGGTTGGAGACAGTTATGTGTGACACTTGTGCCGTGGTGATTCATTGAATGAGAAATGTTGCCCTAGACTGCGTGTTCCCATTATGTGCTTGGATTTAGAGGTTTGGTGAGGTTAAGATTCTTACCAGTCCTAAAGCTGTGCAGTTCGATTCTGTTTCACCTCACACAAGAGGACTCAGCTGAAAAGCACACTGATATGTCTAGGATGACTTTACCAGCGTCTGGAGGACATTTAATTGTATTGTTGTGAATTTTTGGACACAGTTGGAAGAAACAAAATCTGTTGTTTTAATTCAGTCTTGAACCAAAGTTTTACATTGAGTTCAACTTTCTAGTTTATTGATACAAGCAGGAATCTTTCCATCTTTGTAGATTTGAGATTAACTGTGTTTAAAGGTCAAATGTAATCCCATATTTTAAAATAGGGCCCCATTTGGCAAAGTAACGAGCAGTTCAAAACTGTGAAAATTCCTTTTTTTTTTTTTTGTCAAGACAGTTTTGTCCTCATATGTAACTGTGGACAAGGACTGCATTTAATCCACCACTAATCTGACCTTCCATACCTTATAAGACTCTTACTGTGATCAGACCACTAAAGCTTGGATTTTAACGCTGTTGACAGTCATTGCAGTGCAGCCGAGGTAAAATGCCCTGAAACCTGCTGTGTTTGCTGAAAAGGTTCCTCCAGTAATCTTACTGGCCTGATTAAGTGTAGTTTAAACATTCGGAATGCTCTCCTTGAAACACCTCTGCTAAGCTCCCCAGAATAAGCTGTTTGTTTGACTTCAATATATATTTAGGAGCTTTTTATCCGTCATAACATTAGTGAAGCCAAAGAGTTTCCATTCTCAGGGTGTGGGCTGCGTTAAGTCAAACCACATTCTTGTTTTTGTGAAAGATGGATCTAGATAGATTTGTTTGAAATTGGTTTTCAAACCAGTAAATTACTATTATTACTGGTCAACAAAAAAAAAATGTTTTTTCAGCTGACTATTATTATTATGAGTATTATTATTCATCAACTGAAAAGGAGCCATATATTTCCTAACCAGTACAGGGAAGACCCACCTATTTCCACAGAAAAGCAGGAAAAAGCAAAACAGTGTTCACACGTAGACATCAACCACAATGTAAATCATTTAAAAGTATCCATCCTAATTGCACAGTATGGCTGTACAATTTAAAAATTTGAGTCTAATTTAGTTTATGCATTCTCATATTTTTTAATTCTGTTTAGTTTTCAAATTACTTTTGAATGATAGGTCTAATTCAATATTTCTTCAAAATTAACTATGTTTATTCATACCTCTGCTTATACACACTTGATCTGGAATTCAGTATAAAACATTTAAAGAGCAAGATAAATATACTGCATTTTACAGGATTTACTTGTGAAATGACTTAAGGATGCAGACTATCACATAACTGAAGAAAAAAAAAATTAATAATAAAACACAAAAAGGCTGATGAGACAGCAAGTTATTTACAAGAACACCCTCATCACTGGTGTAGTTGAAGATTTAAAGAGCTCAGAGGGAACATGCAGAGAAATATACTGACCGGCTGATGAATGACAACAAATATCATAATATAAGTAGACTTAGAGGTGAGACAAGTGGAGGCAGCTCAGGCTAACGAACATGGGAAGCAGGTGTGGATGATAAACCGAGAGCAAAAATATGAGGGAGAAAATACTGGTTATGCAGAGAGATACTGAGAAATAAACAACATGGAAACATCAAAAAAATAAATACAATATGAAAAGAACGAAACAAAACCAACAGGTCAGGACAGTCTTTTTAATCAAAAGTAATGCAAGATGTTATGCACTCTGAGAAATAGGGGTCCAATAATATTTTGTTTTTGTGTCCCTGGAGAGGAATACCCATAATGAATATGATACTTTGATGATTTATAATTACAGGATGGTAAAAGTGGTAATGTAATACGGTGCTGATTCTGAAATTCATCATAAAAAGTGAACAAACAGGCAGACAAATGAGTTTTTGTTGGGTTTTCTTCTTTGTGAGCAATTTTTTTCTTTTGTTTTCTTCTACAATTATTTGATACATTATTTGTAAATCACCTATATTGCACAAAGAATTCCAATACAAAATACAAATTCTCTTTATACCCTGCATGTCGCATGTTGACTGCTGAAAACAGGTACCAGCTATTCACAGCACTGACAAAGCAGTGATAGATGGATGAGTGGATGGATGGATGGATGCATTTAGAAACTGTTTGCTGGTGTGAGTGTCACACCAACCCCAGAAAAAAAACTCATATGAAAGGCTCTAAATGTTTGTGTGTATGATCTGTGTGTGAACCCTTCATTGCCATCTCCTTTTCTTAACCAGCCAACCTCAGTTGAACCAAATAAACTAACTTCATGAACAGTTTAAACAACAATTTCATTTGTTTTATACAGTTCTCATGGAAGATCACTCCTTTTTCCTTGAGTAAAAAGCTAGTGTGAAAAACTGACTTTGATTAGAAGGCTTTATAATAAAATAATGTCAGGGTGGAACTCAGTCATCTGCTGGTCAGTTCACTTCTGTTTTATCAAGTCAAGTTTTTTCTTTAATTTCTTGTAGTGTTAATGGATTTTCTGTCTTTGTAGTACACTTTTCTTTAAGAAAATTAAAAAGAATAATGTTACAGTAAGTACTTGAAATACAACAATGGTAAAATACAGTCATTGTGAAATTATGGAAATCAACAAAGGCGTACACACACAATATTAGCCTGGTAAAATACAACTCCTTCGCTTTAGGGAGCAGAACTGTGTAGGAAGGCAATGGCCAGGCTAACATAACATAGCTGTGTGAAAAAAAAGAATAAATTTAAAGAAGAATTCAGTATTGTGAATAGTCTTAGTGTAGTTATCACAATGAATCTAAGTGCAAACAGACATTTTAACTGTTGAACTTGTTAATAACTAAATGTTTCCAGAAATATTTTCTTTACTGTTGTTGTTCAGTAATGAAAAATGTAGATAAATACATTTTTTTAAAAAGTTGACTTATATCTTTTCGAGAGGCCATGGAAGCAACTTTCAAGTGTCGCCCTTCACTCTGAATTAAGGCAAACATGTATGCTTTGGATGGACAGGAGCCTCCTAGCACTTCATCTGTCAGCTGCAGCACATCTTCTGCTTTTTACACCTTTTCATGTTCAACCCAGCCTCCAGAAGGAAAACAGAAAGCAACTCATAAGTGCCAAACACACACATAAACAACCTCAACTCCAAAAAAGTTAGGGCAAAGTGCAATAATGTGCAAATCTCATAAACATATATGTTTTTTAATTTTGGGAGATCGGACGATGCTTAGATAAGATCGATGGAAAAGATCGGCTTCGCATCTACCCCCACAAATGTCTGAAAATCAGCCACTGTCCTCTTTTGCTCTGCCGTGAGCACTACCTGTCTAATACAAAACAAGTTTGTATTGTTTTAAGGGTATTGTTCAATGTTTTTCAGTAAAATAAGATTGGAACATTAAAGGTATACTGTGACCTTAAAACACCCGTCAGTGTCAGTTATTTAAAAAAAAAAATTATCGACCAAAATCAGAATCGGCAGGTCAGACTTTTTAAAGATCAGTGATCGGCCAGAAAACTGCAATTGGTGCACTCGGGATAATAGAGGCTTTTAGAGAATCCCTAAAAGGTTGCATCATCACTCAGTTTATTCCACAATTACAGTACATGAATTAACAAAGCAGTGTCAGACTCATCTCTAAATAACACCTTAGTACAAGTGTTCAGAAGGGACCTGAACCAGTTTGGACATTGGGGGAGGACTTTGAGGACATCAGATCTGGTCCAAGAGAGAGGAGAGCTTAACAAAAAAAAAGGCCTTTAAGTTTCAGCTGAACTACTTGCTGAACGAGTTTTATTTTATAACCAAGTTTTGTGTCTCAGTGAACTTTACAATACCGTGCGTCATCAAAGGCCGACTAAAAAGAAACAGTTGTTCTTAATTTTAAACTGACAATAATCCCATCAAGGATGTCAGGTCATTTATGGTCAATCCCCAGAGCACAGGTTTACCTGGAAATGTAGAGCAAACGTAAGAAGGGTCATAACAGGACAATAATTGGGCCTGTCAAAACACAAGTTACCGTATCTGTTGCAAAACATTTGAGGTTTTTTTTTTTCTTAGAGAAGCAGTTCGGTAGTTTAAGGCCAAGGATTAACAGACATTTAGTCATTGCATGTCCTCAAATGAACCTCATGGTTGGTAATGTTAGCCAGAGGTCCTCTCAGTTTATTGAGCGCTTCATCCTATAAAAGAGCAGAAGCTCAGGCACTTTACAAAGACACCTTATTTTAACCATATGATCTTGTTATATCTAATCTGAAATAAAGTGGGCTCGAGAAATAAAGGCCTTGGCCCAGGTTTTATTGTCACACCCTCATCTTCATCACTATGGCCCTAATCTCAGAGATTCTTGGATAAGGTTTAAGTGCTTTTTGTTTGAAATTCCAATCATTCTAGCTACAAATAAAACAATTCATGTTTATGACTGTAATGATAATTTTGCAGTAGCTTCATAGAAAAGACTGCAAGACATGTAGCCCTGATTATGCCATAACCAATCATTCTATTTGAAAAGACAACATATCCAACCACATGATCTTACATCCATTACAATTTTACCTACTAACGGTGGATGGATGGATTTAAATACGGCTGTTTGTATTTGTAAACACACTTTAAAAAACAACTTTTAAAAATAATTAAGTTTACCAGTAAAACAGGTATAAAAGTTTGCACAGATTTTTTTTGAGGGAATTACTGTATATGAATCATTTTTAAGCTAAAACTTACAGAAATGTAAAAACTATACATACCCTATATGTTTAGTTTTGAGCATTTTTTAATTTATCAAAATGGGTAGTTTATTTTTCTATATGTTATGTTTTTCTTTGTTGAATTAGATCATTTTTCTAACTATTGACACTTAAATTCCTAAATATAAATGCTTGTATGAAATTGTAGAAATTTGTGTAATAACCAAGCTTTTTTTTATTTGTTTGCATTGTTATTTGAAATTTTAAGTTACTGAAAAAAAAATGTTAAATAAAATCTATTCTAATTTATTCCATATTTTAAATAAGAAATAATTTTAATTAAATACAAATGTAGGAGACCACCATCTAGAACCAGTAAGGAGCACCTCTTGGTAAAGTGAGCTATTTCATTAAACATACTTTCTAAGTTTCTAATAAATACACAGGTGGTCTCCTACATAAATCAATTATTAAAGGTAATCAGCCACATTAAAGAAATTATAACTAGTTTGGTTAAACAGCTAGTCTAACTTTGGTCCTAAAATACAATATGCAAAGTATGTTTTATTTATTTTTACAAACATTAAAATGCTAACCACCTACAAAGGGGCATTTGCACATTTAAGTAGGTTGTCCCGCTAACATTTTTTTCATATGTATGCCAAATTAAACTAGTAATATTTTGTACTGTTTTATATCACTTTTTACAGTGTATATTTTCAAAAGCCTATGAACCATGACATTTTTGTTGAATCTGTTCAGTAAAAACAGAAAAGTCACAGAGCAACAACACTAAGTATCATGTAATATTGAGTATTTTGGAGACTTCTTGTCCTCTCAGGTTCCAGGAAACACTGTCAGATGCCTCAAGGCATGGACTTATTTAGTTCTTTAAAAAATCCCCATGGTTTTCACTACATATAGAAGTCACTTAGAATCATCATTCTAATATCAGAAGGTGAAAAAGAAGTGAAAGATGTTGTCTTAAAAAGGCCTATGCTGGCTGCCTCTAATGGGATTTTTGACACTCTTGGATCCCCGAAAATCCCCTGGATGAGCAAGCTTGTCAAGAAACAAGTGAATTATTGAACAACCAGCCTAATGCGATGAAGCTGACAGAACACACAAACTTCACACACTTTTTAAGTAATGTCCTGAAAACATTTACTCTGTTTTTGTACCACTGAATGTTGTTTTGATAGCTCTACAGTGACATGTTTGAAAGAAAAAAATATCTTTGTGAGCGCAAAGGTCAAGAACATTAATGACCTCAGAGCTGATAATACTATGCTTCATCTGACAACTTTTTCTTTATCAGAACTGTGCTGAACCTCAGAACTCACAGAAAGCTGCCACTGAATGGATCATTTTAGAGACCCTAACCCTTTCTGTGCTGCTGCTGAAAACAAGTGGAGCTGCCATGGTGCTGTGAGGTCTTTCCATTACACATATTACAAATTTTAATCATGCAACTATGTTTTTTGTTGTTGTAAAAAACTACAAGTACAAGGGAAAACACAAACCAAGATGAAAAGATGAATCAACTCTTTCCTTAATCTAAAATGATTTTGCATTGGATTTTATTAGACTTCATCTGCCAAAACAAGGTAACTAAAAATAGAAATTTTGCAGCTTTGTTTTGGTAATGAATGGAGATGGAGATGTTTCAATGTAATTATAAAGCACCAATGTTTTTGCATCTATGTACAGATGAGTTGAAAACTATCAGATTATTGAAGATGTATGAGAACAATTTAACAGATGATGCTATTATAAAAATACCAAAGTATTATTTTGTTTACAATGAACATATATGGATGCCCATGTGTATGCATGTGCAAAAATTTTTTTACACAAACATATGACAATGAGTTATGTTCATGAAATATATAGTGCACAAAGGACATTGGCTAAGATGGTGATAGTACTGCATCTTTTGGCACAGGTATTTAATGAAAATCCATTTCTATTAAATATAAAGCACTTACTGTTGTAAACACCAGCCCAGTTGACAGCATTTGTCTTCAAAAAGAGTTGATCTGAAAAAAAAAAGAAAAAAAAAAGAAAAACAAAAGTACTTTTGGTTGAATGAAAAACAAAGTAGAATAAAAACCTATCTTTTAATAGACTACAATTTTAAAGTCAGGCTATTTTTTTTTTGAGGTACCCTGGTTACCTAAATTTCACCAAGATGAACAGATGTGTCATTTCTGTTCAGATTATGATGGAGTTGAAAATGAATGATTCACTCCAACTCTCACGTCTTTCTTAGCATGTGGTAAAGATGACTTCCCAGGAGCTCTCAGAGGCCTCTCATTCTTCTGACTTAGTCCCCGATGTGGACTCTGATCTAAGGGACAAAAATAAATACACCATCACTCAGATTAATTTAGCAGGAAATTTGGTTATATTACAAATAATCTGTTGTTCTTTGGCCACTGAGAAAAGAACGAACTCAACTTCCAGCTTGATTTTTATTTTATTTTTTTGTTTTTTGTACTTAAGTATTTTTTTTTATTTTAGCAAAGTAAACGAAAATCTTTAGTTTACAGAAATCATCTTTTATTTTTCTTCTTTATGTTCTCTTAACTCATTTCCTTGCAAGTTACATGTACCAACAGTTCAGTTCCTGTGTTAAATGTTTCCTGACTTAAACAACTTTGAAACATGAATTTGTATTTTACATTTAGCACTGCAAAGAGCAGAAAAACAGCTTGTTTTATCCACTGACCTAAAAAAATATGCTGACTGTACAACTGACATCAACATGCAAAAACAGGAGAGAGCTGCTTATAAAGTTTTTATGAAGCAAACAATTTATTTTTTCCACAGATTAGCTATGTTTTAACAAAAAAACGTTGTGATGTTTACAGTACATTTTTAAAGAAAATGTTATTTTTAACATTATAAAAACACATTTTAAAATGGGCACACGTGCTCGTGGTTCTTCAGAGGCAATGAATCTGCCTTTTTAGTTGACCTGAATTCTGACAAAAGTTAAAAATCAAAAATGAGTGCAGTTACTGCAAAATCATGCAAACTGTCAGATTATGAAATTATTTAGAAACATCAGGGTCTGTGTCTTGTTTAACATGTAACAAAAAACAAAACTACCTATTTCTTAAATGTGTGGACTACAAACATTAAACTATCAATTAGCCATGTTTTAGGTTAAGACATATACAGAGCTGTATAGTCAAACCTTAAAAAAACTTTTTAGCTCTTTTTAGGCAAATTTTAGCTCAATAATTGTGAAATTGACTATATTATAACCATACAGAGTTTCCCAGGCCAGTGACTGTGGCGGCCAACTTGAGTTGGGTTGACTCTAAAAGTTAATAATTTGTCAAATAAATACTTTCTGACAGTTTCATTTAAATCCATTCATCCATCATGACATACTAAGTGGACTCCAAAGAGTTAATTAAATTTATACGAGGATTTTGTGCAACAGAACCTGTTAAATCTCAGAAAGTATGTTGGGAATGAGTCTAATCTACCACAACAAATTTTATTTCAATATCTGCAAAATTGAGTCACACCCATTTATGTTTTTCTTAAAGTCACTTGGCTGTGGCAGCCATCTTGGGTTAACTTAAAAAGAAAATCAGTTCTTGGTGTCCATCTAATGATTGTTTCCCCAAAAGTTTCTTTCTAGTTCATCAGATGTTTTGGGAACAGACAGACACATGAACGCACACACTTATCATTTAATTGTTTCTCAAATTTGATTTTCTAAGCACTGAAGCCACGCCCCCTTCTCATCATCCGCTACATACTGTGACGCTCTGTAGCTGCGGTTTGTTTCATTACCCACCATGAGCGTGTTGTGAGCACAGTGCTCTTACGTGACTTTTACGCACGGAGCCATGGCGCACCGCTCTCTCTTTGTGATGGTCCAACCTGTGCGCGATCGCTTTGAGAAATGAGGAAACTTAGTCTGTCTTCTTGGCTAAACTCTCACCAAAAAAAGGAGGGGGTTGCTGCTACAGGAAGCGCTCTAACTGAGACGCCATCGTTTGTTCCAAAGCTCCGATGAGAGATCCGGGGTCACCGCAGCGGCTCCCATGGCTTACCATTCTTTCCAGGCTCACAGAGCAGACGCATTCCCCTTACCAGCCTTCCAGTTCAGCGCTCAGCCTTCTTTTCACCCAGCCTTGCCTCTCCCGGGGGCCGCCTCATGCTCTGGGCCCCTGTCGGAGACGCTCGCCTGTGACGCGCGGTTGCGCGCGGCTCTGGAACTCCGTGCTCAGCCGGTGCGTCCCGGGTTTTTGAAAAGCCTGCAGTCCGAAGAACGGCAGGATGACGAGCCGAAAGTTACTCTGGAGTCAAAGGACTTGTGGAGTGAGTTTCACAAAATGGGGACTGAGATGGTTATCACGAAATCAGGCAGGTAAGACAGTAAGTTTTAAAACGAAACTTTATCCTATTGGGTTGTATTCATTTGTCAATTCTACTATTATATATTGACATGTTTTTGATCTAACTGATGAATCATCTTTTTTGGCACCTAATATTTATGGAAACGTTTTTTCTTTATCTAAAAAAAACCGCCATTTCACTTCTCCTTTTTTAACCATCCACTTGTCTGCAGGAGGATGTTTCCGCCTTTCAAAGTGCGTGTGGAGGGCCTGAATGAAACGGCTAAATACATCCTGCTGATGGACATTGTTGCTGTTGATGACTGCCGCTATAAGTTCCACAACTCCCGCTGGACGGTGGCCGGAAAAGCGGACCCGGAGATGCCAAAGCGCATGTACATCCACCCCGACAGCCCGTCCAAAGGAGAGCAGTGGATGAGCAAGCCTGTTGCCTTCCATAAACTCAAACTCACTAATAATATTTCAGATAAGCATGGATTTGTAAGTATCTCTTAGTGCTTTTGCTCATAATTTTAATGACAAAACTAGAAAAAACTGCTTGTTCATATTTTGGCTGCTAATCAATGGGCAGGGACTGAGCCAGTGGGGTGATTGGCCACCCCAAGTGTCACACCCAAATGATTGACAAGTGGGGTGGAGTTTGGATGTTGCATTTCAAAGTTGGGCATACAATGAGAGACGTTTTATTTGCATTTTTCGTCATGGGGATTGCTTTTGGCTACCATCACACTGAATTTCATTTCAGTTTTTCTAAAAATGACTGCATTGTACCCATTTGAAATTAGCTTTGGCATCCATCTTGGATTTTGTATTTGAAATAAGATTTTGTAAAAGACTGTTCTTGGCTACTAATTTTTAGTTGTGTGTTTAAAAATGGCTGAATTATAGCCCTTTGTAAAAGTTATCTTTAGCATTAGCAGTTATCATAGTTTGGACTAACAATCACCATGTTTTTTTTATCATTCTAAGCTACAATAACACACAAAATTTCAGCTCAATATTTCTTATAATAGCTAAATTATAGCTGGTTTAAGTTAGCTGTAGTGGCCATCCATTTTCAAATTCAAAGTAGTTTTATTTATTTGTGTGCCATCCCAAGCAAAAATGTCTAGCTCCGCCCCTGGCAATAAGATGTTGTTTTTGTGAACTTTGCAGACTATTTTGAATTCCATGCACAAGTACCAACCCAGGTTTCATGTGGTGAAAGCCAACGACATAATGAAACTTCCCTACAGCACCTTCAGGACTTATGTTTTTCCTGAAACCGAGTTCATTGCTGTGACTGCCTATCAGAATGAAAAGGTAAAATAGATTCTCCTCCTCAGAACAGCATCACTGTGCAAATAGTTCCCTTGCATAATTTCTCTCCTCCTTCCTCAAGATAACGCAGCTAAAAATTGACAACAACCCCTTTGCCAAAGGATTTAGAGACACTGGAAATGGGAGACGAGAAAAGAGGTACTTATGAAACTTTCTAACCTTAACTAATGAGTTCCAGCATATTATAACATTTGTTATAATGAAGTTTATGATCCTTAGGAATAAACAGCTGGGTGATTCTTTGCTGCACGAGAGCCAAAGTGAAGCAGATCAGGACTGTGGTGATTCTGATGAGTCTTGTGAACATCCCAGTACCAGTGAGCCTTTTTATTCTCCTGTGGTGTCCACTCCCACATATCACGGTAGGTTAGTTTAGATTTGGCTGCATGTTATCAGTTTTGCTCCGAGTACACAAGGCCCAATTGTTTTGCAAGAAATTTTTTTGTTCAACTTATACCAAAACTCCAGCCACAGACAAACTTTATATTTAGATTTTACTGACACATTAATTTCCAATAATTCACTCAGATCAGGGATGCTTTTATTTTCTCCTGTTAGTTTTAAAAGTTAGCAACCTGTTGTTTGCACAACAAAACTTATTATAGCTTAGAAATATAAAAAGTGATGCCATTTTTTCTCATGACTAAGCTTCATTTATTACAAAGTATGAGATCAAACACAAAACACGTTATCCTGAATTGTATCAAACTGCAGTTTGAACTACAGTAGCTTTCCAGATATGTTGAATGCAATTTGGAAATATGGGTCCACAATGAAAGCAGACAAAGAACTTGACTAAATCTGTTGAAACCCTCATAATACCAACAAAAGTATGTTTTACAACATTTCTTAACATTTTTTTCCTAACAGAGGAAAACAATATTGGAAGTGATTCAGATGCTGATCCACAAGTGGAGGACGTTTTTGAAGCCAGCTGTTTTAGGTCTTCTCGTACTTTGACCATGAGTCGGAGGAACAAGGACATATTACAAAACAAGTCTGACCTTAGTGAGAGGACCAACAATCAGGATGGAAAAAAAGAGAGAACAATGCAACGAACACTGGATGACAGCTACCCCATTGAGCTGAACTCTTCAGAAACCCTGCCTGTGGCGTTACACTCATCATCCCTCAGTGAGAATCACAGTCTGACTTTGGATTTCTCTGGAGTTCATCCCCAACATTTAATCAGGGCTGGGGCACCTTTGTTATTTCAGTCAGGACAGATGTCAGGAAAACCGAGGGGGTTTTACACTATCGGTACAGGACCTGGATTTATACCTTTGCCTGGAGCGAGGGACTTTGAAAACCATGGCTTGTCTCCTCAAGGCATCACCTTTTCAGCTCCGATCCATCACTCACTGGCTTCTCAGGTATGTTTCACTCTCAGCTGTTCTATAGGCTAATGGTCACAGAACACCAATCTTCCATTGAGATTTTTGGATTGTCTTTTCTATACTGGTAAAGCTATTAAATCATTCTCTTAAATATCTCAAAATCCACACTAATTTTAATTCAACATATCTGAGATGCAGCTACACATTGCAGTGACCACCAGTCACCCCAAAGTTTGTGATCTAAGTAAACAATATAGTTATATATCAACAAGAAAATAACAAAATGAAAAGTGAACAATAAAAAAGGTTTCTTCTTTTTTCAGTTAAATAATTTTTTGTCAAACCTGATCAGATTGCTCATATTACATAACAATCACTGACTTGTTAATTAAATAAATAATTTTGTAAGACTGAAAAATTGGAAATTTAAGCCCTCTTGTACTTTGAAAACCATTTCACCTTAACCATTTAATGTATTATATTACTTTATGGCACTGTTATGTGGTCTGTTTATTACATTTCATTACCTTTATTCCAGTAAGTGTATTCTGAGTAATGAAGTTCTTGTTTCTCATTCAGAGAAAAAAAATACTCTCACTGGTGAGCTGTTATTTCCTAATACTTAGTTTTTTTTGTAAAATGTTTAAACCGTAAACAGTTAATACTTGTAGGGTTGTATGGAATAGATATGTGTTGTAAGTGTCTTACTTAACATGGACAAAAATCACAGTTAGTTTATTTTATAGGAACCAGGAGGAATTCTTATGATAGCTAACAGTAAATCAGATCAGGATCCATGTAAGAGTTACTTCTAGCATCCCAAGCTCCTATACATTTGTGTCAGTTTGAGCAAAGACTATATTAAGGCAGCATGACGGCTCAGTGGTAAGCACCAGTGCCTCACAGCAACAAGGTCCCGGGTTCGATCCCCAGTTAGGACCCTCCTTCTGTGTGGAGTTTGCATGTTCTTGTGCTTGGGCTTTCTCCGGGTACTCCAGTTTCCCCCCACACCCTCAAAACCATGTACAATAGGTTGCCTCCAGGCCTCCCTTGAAAAAGAGATCTCAATGGGTAAAATAAAAATGTTTACGTCATTACCTTTGCGTGAAACAGTTGTTTATTGATGCTTTCAAATCAAACAGTCAGACATTATGGGGCCAAGACTTGGTGATACATGAGTCCATTTTGATCTTCTTGCATTTAAATATAAGCATTTAGACATCAGCTAAGTAGCTCTTAATATTGGTTAAATTAAAACTTGGTGTTTCAATTGTGCAAATACAGGACCAATATTCAGTTTGCTTGGCCAATGAACCTACATTTATGACAGGACAAATCACGTTCCTTTACACTGAAGGATTATTCCTGTGCAAAGAAAAATCTACTCTGAAGAAAGCACTAAAAAACTGTCCAAAAAAAAAGTAATTACAAGTAGTAATTAAATAAAAGACTTGCTCAAATGGGTATAAGGTCTGTGATGTGGTCCAAAAGCACCTTCTGTTAACTTTTTTTAAACATGTCCATGTTGCTACATAAACAACAAAGTCTGACAGACGTCTGGTGCATTATGTTTACTTTGCGAAGACTCAATTTTTTTTACAGACTATTTGTAGTTTCACAATTAGACCAGAGGAACTGAAACCTAGCTGATTTACACCAAGATAAAACCTCTGTGAATTTGCTTGCAACAATGCATTGTTTGACTTAGAAAATAGTGACAATGTAAACACTTATCTCCAGCAAAATCAACTAAATAATATGGCGCAGTTACCTGCAAGGAAAAGTTGGAGTTTAAGTTGATTTAGATGGTGAAAATTTGGCCTCTTGAGAATTCCTCCTGTATTTTCAAAACTCTGTTGCAGGAAAATGATGTGGACTAGTCACAATTCCACTTAAAAAAATAGAAAATACAATAAAGCCCCACAAAGTTGTGCTTCACAGTTTGTGAACTCAGTCTTTCCCAATTTTTTTCATGGAACCTAACTACCTGTATATCCAATGTTTTCTGGAGAAGTTCTCCTTTCAGTGTTTTTTTTGCCATTTGTGGGTTTTAAAACTATAATAACTTTAACAACAAGTTTATTTTTCTCAAACAGGGCATCTTGCTGTCACCTTTCGGAGGGGCGGTGTCATACCCCTACCACTACACAGCACCACCAGGTGAAAAAGCTTCAGCTCCTCCCACTTGCTCCAACATGCAATCTTACACTAGAATCTATCATCACAGCAACTCTCGACCTTGGTTGCGATTCAGTCCATATCAGACCTCTTCATCTTTCACCTCCCACTGCCTGCCAGGTAGGTCACATTCACAGCTTGAAGTGTCCAAATCTGGAGGCCGAGGCTCAACTTTAACATGTGACAGTTACGGCTGTGAAGGAAGGGCCTTGCAAAGGACTGTTCCACCCCTGGCTAGGGTTTCTGTTGATGAACTGCATTACAACTGTAAATTTAGGAAGCTGCACACGACAAACAACTAAAATAAATATGATAAAAAACCTGGATTGTTGTGTCTTTTTTATTTTTTTACATGTCAGAATGTAATAAAATCAGCTTCAACATTTTGTTTCCCTGGAAGTTAGAACATCATTAAATTTTGAAATTTAAATAAATTAATTTGATGAAGACTTAAACTTTCAATTTAAGATACGGTCATTTAAAAGCAATATAATCAGATTAAAATTATTATTATTGTAATTCCAATTATTTGTACCAAAAATACAATTAAGTAATGCATGTCACAGGCCACTTTTCACGCAAGTTTTAAACAAAGATTAAATGATACATTTCTTAATTTTAGTCAAACCTTGAAATTATTGTTAACCTTAATCTCATGCAGTATTGCAAAATTATGTTTAATTTATTCATACTCAAAGTATGTGTTGTGTATGACTTTCAGCTACTACCATGCCAAACTTTAGTTCAGTATCTGTTAAATTGACTGAGTTATGGCAATTGTTATGTTTTCTAACTTTATATACTGTATACACACACAACATATCTGTGTTAACAACGCCACATAGCGTGATTCCTCTTGCCAACCCAGACCGTTTAAGATTGATTATATCAATGTGCGGACTTGTTTTTATTTCTTAAGAGTTTAAAAGGATTCAGGAGTCAGAGTCAGCTCTCCAACCCAGATCAGAATGTGTCTGGATGTTAGGCCAAATCCTTTAAGTTAATTTATATCATTAATCTGTCTTTCATTTGTGGACTTCCATGTGAATTTTTGGCAGTCAGTGTGTTTGACTGAGCTTCCTATTAAATGTCTGTGTTTTGGCTCTGTGAGGGTTTGACACACAAACACATTTTAATTCAAACAATATTCCTTGACCTGAATGTCTTTAATTGAAATAATTTGTTTTTGACAGTCATCTTAATCAGTTTATTATATTTTTAGGTACATTGGGACTTCAGAATGTTTCCAAATAGTTTTTAAGGCATTTCTTTGGATTTGCTAAAAGTTTACCTGCAAACTGTTGTGTGCACACACGATATCCCCATTGTATTAAGACCTTGCTTTGGTCCCAATAAGGAGAACTATTAGTCCTGACAAGTTGATTGTACCAGAAAAGATCCTAAAAAAACTAACAAAACAGGTATTCACAAGTACACACACACAAACACGTACTAATTACTACCATTGTTACCTCATGGAAACATGAACTCCACAGGACCTCAGAGGGTGACGTGGGGTATCAAGCACCTAGATTCCAGATCCTATAAATCCTGCACTTTATAGCTCCATGGATTAGATTAGTTTTTCCAGACAAGTGTTAACAGCGGTCAGAATGCACACACGCCATCCTTTGCCCTCATCTGCCTTGATAAGTGCATTATTGATTTGTGCTACTTATCAAATATGGTGCTCAGCTGTTCAGTTAGAGTTTATAAATTGGAAATAAACATTTGTCCATTCACAAGAGGATAGCTTTTTTTTAATACGATTGGGACACTATTAATAAGATGTTAGTCTTAGCTGCTATTACAATTCCCAATCACTTATTTCTCTAATCTTACCCATTGTGACTTAACCAACCGAGTGTTTTTGTTTATTTCACATGAAAGGTGCCACTTCAATCAATGGTAATCATTTCAAATTTGAGTTTAAATGCTGAGTCAGAAGAACAGAAGATTTACTGTAAAAACCCACTTGAACACTAGCTATAAGAAGCATTTGTATAGAGGGAAAAATCAAACATTAAGTGGTCCCAAAGCATGGGAAATAACAATTGTGCAACTGCATCTAACATTCTGACACAGGTTGCATTAGGCTAACGACTTTGATAATTGGTGAAACACACAAACCCTCACTCCATCAAACAAATTCTGTGCATTTATGACAAAATCAGACAAATTAAATAAAAATGGTCTGGTGGAGTGTTTACAGAGATCTCAAATTATGGAAAGTCTTGTGGTCGTTTTGTGAACCTCAGGGTCTCATCTCTGCTGTTTTGTTGGTGCGTTTACACGATCTCCTGCACTAGAGTGGTTTTGAAACGGAAAGCAACGTGTTCAGGGTGAGTTAGCTCTTCTAATTCTGAGACAATGAATAGACAGCAATCTCTTCTGTATCATTAAGAGACAAAAAACACCCGTATAGCATTGAAAATAAGAAGACAAATTTCTGCTGCCACTGACTTATAGGAGAGATCCTCAACAGGTAGGCTAAATAAGGAAAGGGTTTTTTTTACTTAGATGACTTATCTGTGTTTAAAAGTATATTGTACAGCAAAGAGAGTGAAAGCGCCTACCTATAATATGTAAATGTGCAGAATTTTACTTTATTTTACACAAATTATAAACCATTTTCTCTGGTATGTAAAGCATTAACAGTATTTTTAAATTATATATATATATATATATATATATATATATATATATAGTGTTTTGTGAAGTCAAAACAAAAATTAAAATGCGCTTTATAAATGTTGACTTATAAAATTATTACAATTAATAGCCGAAGCAGAGAGAAAAGCTGATCTGACGATTGCCATCTAAAGGCCTCTGTCTTCATCTAGTGGTCAAAACCTGCAAAGATGCATGCATTTACTTATTAATTTTGTTACAGAGAAAACAAAAAAAACACACCACGCTTTTCCCGTAAAATTAGTGTTACAAAATTAAATAAACATAAAAAGCTAAACGTGTGCGTTTGATCACAAATATTATTTTTAGCCCAGCGAAGAGAAGCAAATACGCGTTTCGCTCCTAAGACATGTAAACACAACCACCGGTGGCACGTGCGCCCGTCATGCGTACTTGACAGGCCTCCTTTAGACCCCGCCCACCGCCTACAAACTTGGGACTGACTCGCGATTTTGATTGGTCCTCCTCGAAAGAAACCTTCCTAGATCTACAGAAAACAGATAGAAGTTTAGCGGGGAAAGCTAAATTCCAAAGTATAAAGTAATTTCTAATCCAATTTAATCTGAATAATTCAGAGGAAGTCAAAGAAATGCATATTGTTTTTATAATATGCAAGAAGAAAGAAAACTGAATACATATTTATAAATACAAAAACAAAACTTGTAATGCAAAGATATGATGAGAACTAAACTAAGAAACTTTTTCTTTTGTTTTGTACTTAATAAAGTTACCCACTTGTTGAAATCGACAAATTTACATGATTTCATTGATATAGCTACATATCAATGCAGGATTTCAACGTTACAATGATTTCTTACCTTATTTGATACTGTTGTATTTTACATTTAATTTTAGTAACAAAAAAAAACTACAGTCTGTAACGTCTCTTTTATGTGACGTATTTCTATAGCGGAAGTTGCAGTCGGAGGTCATCGTCCCAGAGTAACCTGGCTTCGAATCACGCATCACCCCACTCTGTGTCTGTTGGAGCACTGTGTGACCTCATCATGATGTGATTTTCTCCTACCCGCTTAATTTCATCATTGTTGAACCCGAGGATGCCCGTCTGACAGTCCGTTCATTGATTTATTTAGGTCAACTTTTTCAGGATTTCGTGTCGGTTTATCATCTCCACCGGTAAGTTACATATACACCTTAGTCTCTGCCCGGTTTGCCATTTAGGGACATTTTACCGGCGCTGCAGCACAGTAAAACATACAGTTTTAAAGTCAGATGGCGTTGCTGATTACATTAACTATAGCATTATCTACTACCCGGTTAGCTAGCCGTGCATTAGCATCCTCGCTTCGGCTTATCTTTAGCCGCTGCGCTGTCGAGAACGAGCCTTGACAGGTACCGTCAAGACGGCAAAACGTTTAATAGAAAACAGTATGTCAGCTAAAGTTCTTTAATATATAATTTATGCGTTGGGGGATTCATTTAGGCTACATGTTGTCGCTGCTGTGTGTGGTGGCTGTGCTTGGCTTGTTTTTCTGGTCCCGCAAGCAGTTATCGATAGGTAAGGTGTGCCTTACTTGAGTTGAGAGGGTTTCCATTCCGTTCTCTAGCAGGTGAACAGTTACGACAACTAGGTATCCAATTAGTCTATTATTTTGTTTTTACACATGCTGATATTAAATGACGTTGGGTTGGGCATATTGTGATAACTTTGCAATTACAGTAAAAGTGAGGTCCAACATGATTATAGTAAAGACTCATTGCTGTCACTTCTTTATGAAATATTGTGCTCTCTTATGGACGTAAAATCGCCATGTCCTTGCACCAACAAAATCAAATCAAACTTTATTTATAAAGCACATTTTATACAACAGAGCGCTTTACACCACATTAAAACAGAGGGGCAAAACATAAAAGAGAGACAACAAACAGGCAAAGAAAAAATGCTCAGAGCCATTTAAAGTAGTAATAAATTTCAAACATTGAAAACTGAGGAAGGTTTAAAATGAAAATATATAAATCATAGAAACACAAATATTAAAATATAAAGATTAGTACTTTGGGGCACTAAAAATTTGAGAAAAGTGTTAAGTTTAGTGTAAAGCTATTATTATTTCCTTTAAAAGTTAAGACCGTAAAATGCAATACATTTTTATAAATTAGAAAACTAATAGTACAGTAGGTTGCTAAAATTTGTGAATGCAATAACTTAAAGAAAGACTAAAGGTAGTTTTAAATTGTATTCATAAATGTAATCATTAATTTTATTTCTAGATTTAAAGATGAATAAAGTCCAACTGCTATCATTTAATATGACTGCACATATTAAAGTTTGAAACAATGCCTCAGATATTTTTGGACTGATCATTACTGATAAAAGAATTGCAATAATTACTTTTATATATATTTAACTGGATTTGCTTACCAAGCAAGTTCAAACTGTCTTGGAGCCTTCAATTCGGACCCAAGTGTTGCAATGTTACTTGCATTATCAATAAAGCTCAAGTTTATGCAACCCAGTTTTGCAATATGACAAACAGCATCATGTTCCAGACAGAGAGATATGTGTGATCTGATTAATGAACTCTGCTCCTCCTTTTATAACCTCTGCTGCCACTTGTCTGGTCTGTTTCTTGTCAGTGTTCGCAGCCTGCTCGTGTCGCCCAGCCATGGCACAGCAGGACGGTGCTGCCAAGAAGAACCCCGCTGCCAGAGCCTTGCAGTCTCACTTCCTCGTGGGGTCCATATCGGAGGAGAACTCGGAAGATGAAATCCAAGGGAAGGCTGACATGCAACCAGAGGAGAAGGATGTTCGCTCACTGTCGCCTTCTTCTGTTAGCTCTGACAGCACCAGCGACGTGGGTTTCGATCACAATGATGGGCCTATCCACAATCTAAGGTTAGAATCCAAATCTGTGTACATGTTTTGATTATGTTTAGTCTAAAACATTTTCATCTTGTGGAAGATCTTCTATACAGTATAAAATGTGATTTTTCTTTTCCTGGAAATTATAATTTTGATTAAAGACCATATGCATGACTCATTCCAGGGGGATATTTATGTAGTGTAGTATTAAAAAGGACAGATGCTCTTTTTAGGTTTAGTCTTTTTCCTCCACTGGACATGCTTCCTTTTTTACAATACATGTGAAAAATGCTGTTTGCCTAGTTGGGCATCAGTAAAAGGTTTCACTGAATACTCAGTTTGTGAAGTAGTCCAAGGGAGCAGGCAGAAACCTCAGAATGTTGGTTTGGGTAAGCTGTGAAATGCTCACACACAGAAACCTTTTTATCCAACTCTTGGAAGTAGATGTTCAACACTGTTGGATTGTTGTAAAGCTTAATCTTCAGTTTTTGACTTTTCTGTCAATGCCCCAAGTTCTCAACGAGCTTCATGAGAATCTTTAAGTTGGTCATATACACAGATGGGAGTTTTCCTTAAAAGTTCCACGTGCATGCTGGGTGTTGTTTTTGTAAAACTAGATGCCTTCTCCTTTCACTTAAAATAACAAAAGCTTGCATGTTTTTAAAGACAGGAGGGTAGCTTTAAAACAAGAAATACTGGACTGGAGCATCTTAAGGTTGATTAAAATCAGGACATTGATAGCAAAACCTGAAATGTGTCTAAATTAGTTTCTTGAAATTCGTTCACTTTGTGCTTGTGATCCCAGCAGTGATGCAACAGTTCAGTATCAGCCCATGGAAGCCAACCAGCCAAACGAGCTCAGTCCCTTTCACACCCACCAGCTGATAGTTACACTCCTCCCTCATGTACTACCCACCAAAGCTCTGATTTTAACAGAATTGGATTAATAGAAATTCGCAAATCCTGTTGTGGTACTTGTCGAGACATGCAAACATGGAGGAGTAATGAGCTGCTTTACAATAAACATTTCCACATTTATATTTTCCAGTTCTGTTCTTGTTGTGCGAATAGCTTTTGTCCCAATATTTCTCAGATTTTACTTGACATTTTTGTTTTATAGAGGTTTCTGTGCATTTCTGTCACCTTAACCAACAACATAATTGTGAGGGATTTAGTAGTTTTATTCTGGGCTATTGCAGAAATGAGTGTCTTTATCCTGAGGTCATATCATTAAGAGGGAAAGTATTTATAATCTTAAAGGATTTGACATGTTTGTTAAACCTAAAATATGGACAAACTTGAAAGAGAGATGTACTTCAGTTCAAGGAATAAGATTGTGGAACAACTTGGCTAGAGATTATAAAAAT
>JARVJO010000082.1:16629279-16644923 GCA_031762555.1 Cynodonichthys magdalenae
ATGGGGCAGATGTTATAAGATTTTTTTCTTCTTTCTGCTCCCTTTCATTTAATGATTTTGTGTTTATGTTGTGTTGAAATTTTTTTTTTTTTTATCAAATTAAATAAACATTACGGTAAATATCAAAGAGTTTTTATCTTCTAGACGGTAAATGTGAATCATTTTTCCATCGTCCTTTAAAACCATTGCTAAAGCCATCACTAGGGTTGGTTTGGTAGTTGAACAAGCTACTTCTCTGCTTCTTTCCAAAACTGAACAGCTAATAAAGGGTCATTACATGGCTTCTTTGTATTATTTTATAGGCCCAGCATGTCAGGGCTTCACCTAGTGAAACAAGGCAGAGATCGCAGACGAATTGATCTCCAGAGGGACTTCACTGTGGCGTCACCTGCTGAGTTTGTCACTCGCTTTGGTGGGAATAAAGTCATTGAAAAGGTAACAGATTTAACTATTTGCTACTCACTCAAAAATTATGCTAAAAAGCTTTCTAACAAAGTTAATCCTGCTGTACTTGTGAATCGAGGCTTATTATGGAAAAACAACCTCAGTAACTTTATTGTTGTGACCTCATTCGATCAAATCAATATTATTAACTCATATTCTCTTGCTTCAGGTTCTTATAGCCAACAATGGCATAGCTGCAGTTAAATGCATGCGCTCCATTCGTCGCTGGGCCTACGAGATGTTTCGCAATGAAAGGGCAATTCGCTTTGTTGTCATGGTGACCCCAGAAGACCTGAAGGCCAACGCAGGTCAGTTTTTAGTAAGATTTGTGTGCATATCTCTTGTTCAAGGTCTCTTTCTGGCAGAAACTGATCTGCTTTCTTAATCTTGTGTTTTATGTGTGCGCTTCAGTTATTTTCTGCATGAGGACATTGAGGTTTTTTGTATTTTTATAGAATACATCAAAATGGCAGATCATTACGTGCCTGTGCCAGGAGGAACTAACAACAACAACTATGCCAATGTTGAGCTTATTCTAGACATCGCAAAGCGCATACCTGTTCAGGTACAACCAGTATTTGGTTTTAGTTTAGTAAGTTTTAGCTGTTATTAATTATTAACCTATTAGTTGAGCATTCCTGTTTTTATATTTTAAAGGCAGTGTGGGCTGGATGGGGTCATGCCTCAGAGAATCCCAAACTCCCAGAGCTCCTTCAAAAGCATGGAATTGCTTTCATGGGTAAGGTAAATTGGTCACTTTGTTGACCTTCTCTTTTTCCTTAAGTTTATTTGTTTAGTAAACCTAAAGTTTTATTTGTAACTGTCTTCTTAGGTCCCCCAAGTCAGGCTATGTGGGCTCTTGGGGACAAAATTGCCTCCTCTATTGTTGCTCAAACGGCTGGTATTCCCACTTTACCATGGAGCGGGGCAGGTAGATCATATATTCTGTTCCTCTGTTTTTGGGAATCATTCAATAATCAACATTCGTAACTTTTTCAAATCTATTTTACACTTTTACTTGTTTTTGATGTTGGTTTCTTTTGGTTTCTGAAAATCAGGCTTGACAGTAGAATGGACTGAGAGCAATCAAAAGAAGAAGATCATCAATGTTCCTCCTGAGCTGTATGATTGTGGCTGTATCCAGGATGTAGAAGATGGCCTCAAAGTAAACTCAGAATCTAAACAAGATATCATATTGCCAAATGAATATGCACAGAAACTGATAATACTTGCATGTTTTCTGGAAATCTCTGTTCTGATGTTCAGGCCGCAGAGAAAATTGGTTACCCTGTGATGGTGAAGGCCTCAGAAGGAGGTGGAGGAAAAGGAATCCGCAAAGTCAACTGTGCCGATGACTTCCCTAATCTCTTCAGACAGGTAGAAACAAATGTAAATACCTAAATTCTGTGACTGTCATTTTTTTGTGTTTTCTAATCGCATGATTTTACTTTTTCTGTGGTGATTTAGGTCCAAACCGAAGTTCCAGGATCGCCTATTTTTGTTATGCAGTTGGCCAAACATGCCCGTCATCTGGAGGTGCAGATTTTAGCCGATCAATACGGAAATGCCATTTCCCTGTTTGGCAGAGATTGCTCTGTGCAGCGGCGTCACCAGAAAATCATCGAGGAAGCTCCTGCTACCATAGCTACGTGTGATGTGTTTGAGGACATGGAAAAGGTACAGCCAGTTTAATTTAAAAAAAAGCAGATAAGTTTTATCCAATTCAAGTTTTGATTTTTAGAACCTATCTTTCTCCTCAGTGCGCTGTGAAGCTGGCAAAGATGGTGGGTTATGTCAGTGCAGGCACAGTGGAGTACCTCTTTAGCCAGGATGGCAGCTTCTACTTCCTGGAACTCAACCCCCGTCTGCAGGTGGAGCACCCCTGCACTGAAATGGTGGCTGATGTTAACTTGCCTGCAGCTCAACTGCAGGTCAGTCCTCCACAAACCCAGACTTTTTTTTTTTTTTTACAGATATTAAACAACTTGTACTCATCAATACTCATCTTTTAGCTGACAAAGTTTGCATTACTCACTACAATCGCTGATCTGATGGGCCCCCTGTCTCCTTGGCAACTGACTGCAGAAGACGTGACAAATTCAGGGGTTTTAGCAGCACTGGGTCACATGGGTTGTTCTGCAGTGTTTCTGATTGTGTGTAAATAGGTCAGAGACGGTAGAACTGAAGGGTTGGGAAAGCTGAGTTGAGCTGATTGGGTGTTAGTGTGGGAAAGACACACTTGGTGGCTCTGTCAATGAGACTTTTTTTCAAAGCAGTAACAAAACTCATTGTCTCACAGTTTAAAAGTTTATTGTCTTTGTCTTGTAAACTGAAAGATAGAATGGTATATAGCGTCAAGATAACCAAGCAAGAGAAAATACTAATTTTTTTTGTAGATATATTTAAATTGTTAGTATTTAGTGTTCATTTCCCGTATTTATTTGGCTTGAATACATTTGTTTTACACGTTTGTTATCAGATTGCCATGGGTATTCCTCTCCATCGGATCAAAGACATCAGGATGCTTTATGGAGTCCAGCCCTGGGGAGACTGTCCCATCGACTTTGAGGGTTTGTCAACCACTCCCTGTCCCCGGGGCCATGTCATTGCTGCACGTATCACCAGCGAAAATCCTGACGAGGTACAAGATATTCTTCTTTGTTTTCCAGCAAATATTTGCTGCACAAGGTCACACAGAAGCTGCGGTTTCTGGTTTATAAAATTCTGTGTCTGTGTGATTGCAGGGTTTCAAGCCAAGCTCTGGGACGGTGCAGGAGCTGAATTTCCGCAGCAACAAGAACGTGTGGGGTTACTTCAGTGTTGCAGCAGCAGGGGGGCTGCATGAGTTTGCTGATTCCCAGTTTGGACACTGCTTCTCCTGGGGAGAGAATCGTGAAGAAGCCATCTCGTGAGTCAACTTGGAGTTTTAAAACAAAGTTGTGTCGTACACATATCATTTGTTTATATATATATATATATACTGTCCCTACCCCCAAACAAAAAAAGGTTTCCTTTCAAAGCAAGTAGAGGAGACTATCCTTGAATATGTTCTGAAATAACTAAATATTTCCCTTACTTATACATTGAGCAGCTTCTCATTCTTTAAACCAATGGGTCCTTTTGCGTACATGCATGTGTGTGAACAATGAAATTAACTAATTTATATTATATTTATCTATTTTACAAGTAGTTTTTTTCTGTACTTTAAAAACTGTCAAACTCTTCACATACTTGTGTCGAAAGAAAATATGTTTGTAGCTGGTTTCAAGCTTTTCTTTTAATGGTGACAAACAGTCAAAGCCTCTGACATGTACATGGAAAACAAAAATCCTCAGACAGAGATTTTTAAAATAAACCTGTTTTTTAAAATACATCTATCCTGGTGCTGAATAAGATAATGTCTTCAAACCTAAGACTTCAAGTCTGAGTATGAAGGCTTGACAGCCACAACTTTTATCATTGAACTTCTGGACTTTTTTTTTTTTTTTTTATAACATGCAATTTCATCACTGAGGTATTGTTTGTTATTTGTAATTGGAAATTTAAAACTGCAATACTCTATTCATTTCATAAGTATATGTAAATGACTCAAGAGCAAATTCCTAATAAAATGGCAATTTCCTCCTGAAGCATGTTGCAAATCAGGCTCCTAACAATTACCTGACTAACCTTAAGCTCATTGATTATTTTTGGAATGTGCTTTAGTAGACTGTTTTTAAAATGATCCACTTTGAACAGAAATAAATGTGACACTGAATGCACCATGTCTGTTTTTACAGTGCAAGAGCAAGTTTGAGCCATAGTCAAAGCTTAAGCCAAATTATTATCATTCTCACCAGACAGAATCTACAATTTCTATGAAAGATGATCAATCCTAGTATTGTTTTTTACTTTTCTAGCAACATGGTAGTTGCTCTTAAGGAGCTGTCCATAAGAGGGGACTTCAGGACCACAGTGGAATACCTCATCAAGCTACTGGAGACTGAAAGCTTTCAGCAGAACAGCATTGACACCGGATGGCTGGACCGGCTCATTTCTGAGAAGATGCAGGTATGCAGCTGTGCACTCAATGCCCTTCAAATAAACCGTACTGCCAGTAAATATTTGGCACATTCCAATGGCAGCATTGAAACTAAGCTTTAGACCAGTTCTGCGATAATAGTGTTAACATCTTGAAGTCACACATTTTGTACGAAGTTTTGATCAGATAAGATTTTTTACGAGTTTTGTACTTGCAGGCCGAGCGTCCTGATACCATGCTTGGAATTGTGAGTGGTGCTCTGCATGTGGCAGATGTCAGTCTAAGGAACAGTGTGTCCAACTTTTTACATTCTCTGGAAAGGTAAGTATTTTTGTCAAATAGCAGTAAAACAAAAAAATACATAAACGACTAAAAATAACTCTTTGACTAGGGGCCAGGTACTACCTGCACACACACTACTCAACACCGTAGATGTGGAGCTGATTTATGAAGGCATCAAGTACGTCCTGAAAGTGACGCGTCAGTCTCCCAATTCGTACGTTGTCATCATGAACAACTCTGTAGCGGAGGTGGATGTGCATCGACTCAGTGATGGAGGTCTTTTATTGTCCTATGATGGAAGTAGCTACACTACATACATGAAGGAAGAAGTGGATAGGTAAGATTAAACTAAGCTTTAGAAGTGGCAATTTTTTTCTTGTTTCTTTGTTTATCATGGTCTAGAGTTTTAATCTGACCTAAAATAATTCAAACCGCCCCAAGCCCAAAGATGTGTTCAACCGACTGATTAACTCCAATTAGAGGCCTGAGCCTTGAAGTAAACCTAACATATTTTAATTATCATATTTACATGTGTTTAATGTGATCCCCATTTTTTTAGCTTTAAAAGCATAAAAAATCTAATCCTTGTATGAAATGCTATCCTAATATTGTACAGACATATATTCAGACAGACAACCTTTTGCAGCCCTTGCGAGGACACACACCTACGCATGTGGCTATAAATCTAAACGCTAGCGTGGTCATGATTTTTTTTATATATTTCAAAAGCTGAAATGTCTGCTTTTTTAAATTATACTTCTCCTGAAGGTATCGCATCACAATTGGAAACAAGACTTGTGTTTTTGAAAAAGAGAACGATCCCTCGCTGCTGCGATCGCCTTCAGCAGGAAAAATCATTCAGTACACAGTTGAGGATGGCGGACATGTGTTTGCTGGCCAGTGTTATGCTGAAATAGAGGTACAGTATGTTTTAATGTTTCTGTGAATGATTTCTTCTCCAGGAAAATAAAAGATTCATTCTAATTTTGTCAGTACATTTGTGTAGATGTGAGGTTTACAGCTGTAAATTTCAGGTGATGAAGATGGTAATGACTCTCACAGCTGCAGAGTCTGGTTGTATCCACTATGTGAAAAGAGCTGGAGCAGCTTTGGAGCCTGGGTGTGTCATCGCTAAACTGCAACTTGATGACCCAAGCAGAATACAGCAGGTACTCTATCTCTAGCTTAATACAGTGTACCCAACTATATGTGAACCTCCACATCAAATCAGAGATTGAGTCGTATTTGGTCAAACTATAAACTCAGCACATTTTCAGATTTCTGGCTTTTTAAACTACATTGTGATTTGTAGATCATCCTGTTTCATGATTGATTCAAGAAATATGGCTTGATTTGTCTTGCTAATCGGAAAAAATCTTTGAAAATTTGTCTAAATCCTTTTTTAGTGTATTCTATTGAGAATGTATTGATGTTTCTTGAAAAAGGAAACTCAAACCATTTGGATATGGAGATTTCTTAGCTGGTATTGGAAATGCCTTCACTATCACACAGGAAAAGTAGCAAAAATGAGGTTCTTGCTTTTTTGAGAGAACCCACCATTGAATAATTTCTTTACCTTTTGATCTGAATATTAAGTATTTTATATTATAGGCAGAGCTGTACACAGGGACACTGCCTTCTGTCCAGACTGTAGCTCTGAGAGGTGAGAAGCTACACAGAGTCTTCCACAACACACTGGATCATCTTGTTCACATAATGCATGGTTACTGCCTTCCTGAACCTTTCTTCAGTGCAAAGGTAAGACTTTATGAATGCATGAATACATCATCTTAAGCACATGTAAATATAAACAGTTCCTGACCAATAAGTGCTTTGTGTGTCTGTCTCAGTTGAAAGAATGGGTAGAAAGGCTCATGAAGACCATGCGTGATCCGTCTTTGCCACTCCTGGAGCTGCAGGAAATCATGACAAGCGTGTCAGGCCGCATTCCCCCTGCTGTAGAGAAATCCATCAAGAAGGAGATGGCTCAGTATGCCAGCAACATAACATCTGTGCTCTGCCAGTTTCCCAGCCAGCAGGTGCCTGAACAACACTCACAACATTGTTACTATGTTTACAGATTTTTCTGGCATCTGTAATTCAGTTACAGTAAAACCTATGACAAGTGTCCATCATTGTCTAAAATTGATCCCAGGTAAAAGACAAATTTTTTTTTTCTGACAAAATAGGTGTTTTATAATAGTATGTTAAAAGGAAATTTATTTTTTAGCAACTATTTTAAATATTTGCAGTGCAATCTTGTATCACAATGTACCACATGGGGTTACTCTTATTGATTCTATTTCTTAATTCCCTCTGACACAGCTACAACATGTTTTATTTAAACATCTAAAGGCATATTTTATTATGACTACATACCTCAAGCAATATTCAATTTTGTTTGCCTTTATTGTCTAGGATCTGGCATTTTCTTCACTTTAATACAAACCTGTTTGTCTGTTTCTTGGATTAAATGTTTTTGAATCTTTGTTGTTTGCAAGGATTAAATGTTTTTATCTTTATTATCTCCCTTGTTTCCAGATTGCAAACATCCTGGATAGCCATGCTGCTACTCTTAACAAGAAATCCGAGAGAGAAGTCTTCTTTATGAACACACAAAGCATTGTTCAGCTTGTGCAGAAGTGAGTTACAAACACTACTACATTGTACCTCACCAAGCTACATATTAGCTTGCTTCTCCTTAGCACAAACCCACAATGTTTTGTCATTACTAGGTATCGCAGTGGCATCAGAGGCCACATGAAGGCAGTTGTGATGGATTTGCTTCGACAGTATCTGAAAGTAGAAATCCAGTTTCAGAATGGTGAGGAACACTTAAGCAATTTTTTATACCTTTGCTCACATTGTGTTGCACTGACTTTGTCCACCTTATTTGTGGGGGTGCTACTGTAGAAATGATTATGGGGGTGACTTCCTATCAGAAACACCGGTAAGCTTTGGTTAATCAAGGCAGCAGAGCACGGGCTGCGGTTCATTTAAAAGTAATTAGCGTTTGGATTACCAGAACAAACTTTTTGTTTTGTTTACATTTAACAATTGTAGTAGACAAATTGGCCTGCAGAGTTCAGGTACCCGTTTGCGGCTGCACAAACAACCAGACTAAGCTGAATCGGTGGCTACAATAACAGCGATTTGAATATAGACTCAAAACAAAAAAAAGTGTTGCTTTGAAAAGCGGTATAGATTCCTTTGCCTACCTACAGATAAGGAATAAAGAAGAATGTGACTGAAAAAGCGGAACCTCAAGCGAGGACCCAAAATTTTGTATCTTTGCTTATTTCACTTTGTTTACAAACTGCCAATGGAGGAAAACCCACATCCTACTTTGTGGCTCAGACAATCACCGGCAAACCGCAAGAGAAAAGATGCCAAATCTTCAGAAGGATTGAAAATTAATGCAACAAGAATATCAGGTGTGATTTGAAGTGAATTTAAAAATAACCCTGGGGCAGTTATTCTTTTTTTTATCTTACTTTAAATTTTAGATTGTAGCTGTGATAGTGTACAAGGTTTTCCTTATCTTTAGATGGCTTTCGTCAGGGCTAACAAATGACAATTATTTCAGTCAGACTGTCTTTGGCTGGGCTCTATGGCTGCTTTGAAGTAAATAAGATTGTGTCTGACTTCTTTTAACAAAACATGACCAACCTTATTATTATTATAGTATTACTGTGCAGGTTCTGATACACCTCAGAGCTTTTCAAGTTGTTTACCGCTTCACCGCCTGATGCAACCGAGTTGAAGAAGCTAAACATGCTACTATATGTAATCTGCAGCCTCTCATCCTTCGACCAAAGTAGGCAGCAGTATAATTATATTGTCTCATTTGAGCTTTGTCAGATGGTGTTCCTATATGTTTCAATCCACAACGCTCAGAGAACCGTGTTAGCTCATACTGCTTGCACATAAGCAAACGCCGGTTCCGGTTCGCGCTGGAAATCGCTCCCATAATTCACGCAAGGCATCATAGGGCCTAGAAATAAGGTGGATAACTTCTGCATTTTTTTTCCAAAGCTATTGTGCATTGCTCTATTAACAGGACATTATGACAAGTGTGTGTTTGCACTTCGTGAAGAAAACAAAGGGGACATGGTCAATGTCGTCAACTACATTTTCTCCCATGCTAAAGTCACAAAGAAGAACCTGCTGGTTACTATGCTGATTGTAAGTATTTGTCTTTATTCATTCAGAACAATTCAGGAACCTAATAATTGGAATCATAAATGCATAATATTTCTACCAAGTTAGAGAAAAGTCTAGTTTTACCATACATATACAGTATGTCATGAAATAAACCCTCTTGTTTTTGCTTGACACTTTATGGCTTGTATGTCTTCTAATCAAAAACATGAATTAAAAAATATGGGGTTTTAAGATCTGCATCAGATTATTTCATCCCATGTTGTTTTGTGCGTTTAGGATCAGCTCTGTGGCCGTGATCCCACGCTGACTGATGAACTTATGACCATTTTGACTGAACTCACACAACTCAGCAAGACAACCAACGCCAAGGTGGCTCTGCGTGCACGGCAGGTCAGATTTGGTTTCATCATCTTGTTTGCCCTTTCTCTATCTTGTCTTCTCAAAACATGTAGAAATGATGTGCAAATAGATGCTCAAAAACCAAAAAATAGAAGCTGGTAATCAAAAAATTTCATTTGATTATTTTTCTAATTTCACCACCAGATGGTGCTATATACTTTCCTTTAAGGCACAGAGTATGCGGTGACACTATTGTTTTATTATTATAGTGAGAAAGAATAAAATTTTTGAAAAACCACAATAAAACTTGTAATTATTATACGCTTCTCACTCCATAGCTGGAAACTAAATCTAGTGTTGAAACTACGTGAAGTTAGATGCTGTCACAAGACGTCAAAGGATATGTAAAGAGGTATTGTGTTTCATCTTGTGCCTGAAGGACCTCATTAATCTTCCTCACGCAGGTCCTGATAGCCTCCCACCTTCCCTCCTATGAGCTAAGACACAACCAGGTGGAGTCCATCTTCCTCTCTGCCATTGATATGTATGGGCACCAGTTCTGCATTGAGAACTTGCAGGTAGACAACAATACAACATAGGCAACAGTTGTAGTTTTATGTATTACTCCAGAAATTAACAAAGAGTTCAAAATAAATATTTACTCCTTTTTCTGTTTTAGAAACTCATCCTTTCGGAGACATCCATCTTTGACGTTCTGCCAAACTTCTTCTATCACAGTAATCAGGTGGTCAGGATGGCTGCCCTTGAGGTCAGACCAACTGTAATCTTCGCCTACAAATCAGCTCACCTAAACATTTATTCATCAGAATAGGTTTTTTTTAATGTATTTAGTGTTATATTTTTGTTATCAGGTATATGTTCGCAGAGCATACATTGCCTATGAGCTCAACAGTGTGCAGCATCGACAACTGAAGGACAACACATGTGTAGTAGAGTTTCAGTTCATGCTTCCCACATCACATCCCAACAGGTATAAAACATGAAACATTTCCACATGCAACATGTTCGCTTTCTGTCACTGTGGACTCAGCCAATAATGTTGATAGTTATCTTAAACTACAACATCATTTAAAGGGGGCATATCATGCAAAATCCACTTTTTTAGCCATTGAATGTTTTGTTGTGTATTTAGAGTCTTTAGGAGTGCAGAAAAGTTGAATTTAATTTCTCTCTTTCAAAAATATCTTTATATTCTTTTCGGGTCATATTTTTTAAGTCGTTCAGTTTTCTTTTTGACATTTTCTGAACTATTACAGAACTGCCAAATGTTGTGCCCTTCATTCGCAATGCATGACATGTCTCTTTTAATGTGTAGATATTTGTAGCATGGGTGAAGATGTGCTGTAGTTCAACTCTCCTAATCTATAAAAGAAAAATATTCTAACGAAGGTTAAGATTACTGATGATGATGAGTCGTCATGTTAAATGGACATCACCCATGTTCCACGGTCCCTCACCAACATCCTCCTCAGCTATGTGTTTGTGTTAATGTTGTTCATGTACTTTTCCTCACGTGCAAGGCTTCAAGTGTTTTAGTTTTTGAAGTGTGCATCCCTTAGGGATAAAACAAAGCTAAACATCCTTGATTTAAAATCGAAGTTGCTCCATCCATCCAGTCATTCATCCACGTTTCCCTCCAAATATTTTCTTTCTTTAGATTTCAAACATGACTAGATCTTCCTTTTAAATATCTAGTAAACTAAAAAGCTCTTATCTCTTATCGAACATGATAATCCAAATAAAACTAGAGCTAGATATGAGATTTAGCTTCCACATGCTGATTATTTAAAAAGACTGTTGCATTTTTCCCATTAGGGTTTTGCATCCCACTCGTACAGTTTGATTTGTCTGTGTGTATGTTTTGGTGCATTTGCTTGCTGATTCTACTCACTGCTTGTATGTTTTTGTCCTCTTGATATTTTTTTTTTTCAGACATTTGTAAAAATCCCATTTTCTCATCATTCTTTTGCATGCTTACTTTTGCTTCTAAATTAACTTCCATGTTTGTTCCTCTCTTTGTTCTAAATTTATCCCCGAACAAAGAGGTCCTAAAATCTCATGATGCATGTTTTAAAAGGAGCAGTCTGGGAGCAAAATGTGTGCTTTTTAAGTTTAAGTTTTTCAATATTGTGCTGACTTTAGATATTGAAAATATAAAGTGACATTATATTATAGATTATTGACACACACATTGCTCCATCATGACTGTCTTCTTCTCCTGAAACCTGACACTAACCACATAGTAATCAATGTTGTTTGATTGCAGAGGGAACATCCCTACTCTCAACAGGTATTGTACATGTTCTTTTCTATTGTGTAGACTAACAATTATTGTAGCTGCATGAGCCAAATCTTGGTGTATTATAGTAATTCTTAATAAAGTTGTTGATACTAAAAATGTTGGGTGCTTTGAAATTTCCCAAAATGATGTAGTGTGATTTAAAGTGCAATCTTTTTAGAATTTAACTGACAATAGCATGGCCCATTTGGTGTTCTTGTCAAATGTTTTGTGTGTGTGTGTGTCTTTAAAAATCATGTTTTTAGTCCGTACTGTTGCATAAAAGTGGCTCATTACTGTAGAGATTTAGAATAACTCGGGGTGTAAAAATGTAAGATGCTAATAGCAATGGTGAGAGATTTGTTGTACACCAGTAAGACGATCCAGAGCTTAAACGTTTAACTGTCCTGCCAGGAAAATGCCCACGCCAGTCCTGGACAGTAAAAAAGCCTTGAAAAGAAACTTGCAGATATCTGAAGCCCAGGATACACAGAACAGTGAATTTAAAGATGATCCAGAGAAGAAAAGTACCTCAGATGGGGAATCTGTGGACAGGTTTGATGCACAAAACCTCTTCATTGGTTACTGTTGGTGCAACTTCTGGGATATCTCCATATCGCCAAATAACACTAATCCTTATGGAGCAAAAATATCTAAAGGTTTTCTCTGATGGATCCAGGGTTTCTTGTGCACATGAAAGTAATGCACTTGTTTTATTTTGACTAACACAAGAACAGTCACCTTTTCATACTGTATGGTTGCTTTGGAAACATTTACTTCTCACCCTGAATATTTTTCCAATTCTTCCTTATAATATTTGGACCTCAGGCAGTTTTTATTCCTTTGAGTTCATATTTCTTGAGACAAATCTGTGCTTTTATTACAAATTATTGTATTTTATTATGAAGAACTCCCTCAAAGCAGAGGAATCAAAATGGTTTTGAGGTTCTTAAAAGTGGACTGGGGGAATCATTAGTCAACCAAATCGCATTGCAGGTTTTTATATCTATTCTTTTCTGTCTATATGTTAGGATGTCATTCTCTTCCAACCTGAATCACTACGGCATGGTGCACATGGCCAACGTAAGTGATGTCCTACTTGACACGTCTTTTACTCCGCCTTGTCAGCGAATGGGAGCCATGGTCTCATTCCGCACCTTCCAGGAGTTCACACGGTCAGTTTTTGATTTAAAAAAAAAAAAAATTTAACTTTTTATGTAATTATTTATTGAAAACAAATTAAGATAATAAAATGTGGTTTATGTATTTTGCTTTTTTTTACAGGAACATAAATGATGTGCTAAGTTGCTTCTCTGACTCTCCTCCTACAAGTCCAATGTTCCCAGATGGAGGCAATCCTGTCTTGTACGGTGAAGAAGATAACAAGGTGAGGAGAACAAACTGCTGCCAGTCACATGGACTTTACAAGTATGTGAAACTTTAAAATAACTGTTTGCGTTTGTCTTCTAGAGTGTTCAGGAGGAACCAGTCCACATCCTCAATGTGGCCATAAAGACAGACAGCGACATTGATGATGATAGCCTGGCAGCCATGTTTCGAGAGTTCACTCAGTCAAAGGTGAGGCTTAACTTCAGATAAAAGTTGTTTGAAATGCTTTAAATAGATCAAACAATGCTGATATTTTTGACCTTTGTTTTTGAAAGAAATCGCTGCTGTTTGAACATGGTATCCGAAGGCTGACTTTCCTTGTGGCACAGAAGGTGAGTGCTTCTTTTGGTGATTATTTAAATTAAACTCGATCTCATAATCTTGTTTGTCACCAAATAAACAGTTCTTAATTGCATTTACTTGAATGTGACCAAATGAATTAAGTCCTGCATGTGTCTTTCTTCTCTAATATTTTGTCAACGTTTATGAAGTATTGCTTAATTGTGGTAATTGCACTAATAATTTGCATTTACAATTTAGCTCTCGTTTTCTCTTTGTATCTCTTCCTGCATGCTTCGCTTTTGCTCAATTTTGATGGTAGGATTTCAGGAAGCAAATCAACTGTGAGGTGGATCAAAGGTTTCATGTAAGTACTAAGTAAATGACTGGATGATTATTGCACACCTTACCAAGGAAGTTCATTTTAAATAACCAGTCATGCTGCAAAATATTTCCTCTTTTTAATCGGTTAATTAAAATAAAATCGCAAATGAGTTTTTAAATGCCAACCACTTGTTATGGGTTCATATAAATCTTTTTTTTGTAGAGGAGTCATGATCAGCTGTTGAGATTTGAATAAACAAAACTTTAACAAAGTCTAAAACGGTAAATGTTTGGGTTTTGCTAAAGTGCGTTTTGAGCTTTTAATGCATCATTAAAGCTTCATTAGTGTGAGCTTGTCTTGTTTCACGTGTAATTTTCCACAATCATGTGACCACACATTTCATCATGCATATTTAGGTAGCAGCTGGACCTTCAAGTTCAACCAATTATTTGGAGAACAGCCACTAACATTTAGAAAACACCAAAAAGGACAGGGATTCATTCGGGAGAAAAGCTCATGCCTTTCACCTCTGCTGTCATTTTAACAATACCCTTTGATTTTTTCTTTTCACCACACTATAATGAGAGCTAATCAGGCTGTCTCCCCGTTATGTAAAGCGTCTTTTGCTAGTTTGCACCATTATGCATGCTCACTGCTCACCCCCCCACCAAAAAAAGAATTTTCTATAGCTCTATAATGTTCAGTAAAATGGTATTATTCCCAGTGTCAAATCATTGCAGCGACAGTTTACAGTGTGTTTACTATAGCAACTCTCTCATCATCATGTAGGCTGAGAGATGATAAGAGCATCTCCAATTGCTCTGGCATTGTTTGGGCAAGTGGGACACTTGATCTGATAACGTCAAACACCGCTGCCAGGCATTATTCAGAGGATCGCATGTCTCTGAGGAACGGAGATATTTTATTCATTAGCCTAGTGAGTGGTGCTTGTATATGTAGCCTGTTAACGCAGTGATGATAACTTGCTGCCTTTTGTGAATGCTCTGTGATTCTTTGACAGATAAATTATAGAATAAAAAAAAAAAATGAGCACAGCGCGTTTTGCATTTAAAGCAGTGCATTAAATTCCATTTTTACTTGTGACAGTGCAATGAAAGTGAAAACCAGACTGGGTAATGTTGCCTGCTATAAGGTTTAAAGTTATTCAGTAAGAGCTCCAGTGAATAAGCATTAAAGCACTTGTTTTTTCTGCTTTTGTCATGTTCTGTGATAAACTTTTTTTTTTTAGCAGCATTGAACGAAAGCATAACAAAAACATAACTAGTTTAATAATAGTGTGCTATGACTGCTGTTAACAAAAAATAAGCAAAAAAATCTGTGAAAGATTGTCCCCATAGATAATTGAATTTTGGCAAAACGAGGAACATGGTACCGTTCTTCAGAGTTTAAACAGTTAAAACAAAATTACACTTAACAAGACAAAGCTGGCAAAATTCCATTTTTAATGGTTTATACACACATGTAGTTTAGATTATATAATGTTTTGTGAATTTTACCATAATCTGGTCAAATTAGTGTGAGATGGAACAATCATTTCTGTCTTTTTTTAAACCAGTGTCTCACTCACTGCCAAATAACTGTAAAGTTATTTCTTAAATCCAGTTAGAATGTAGACTCAGGCTTCCAAAGACTGCCAATGCATTTGATCTCTGACTGTTTTTGTCTGGTTCTTAAAGCACTGTAGACATGCAAACATGGTTAGTAATGATCCATCGACCTGTCTCATTAAGTTTACTGTCTAGGAGTGAGAGACAGGTGTCTAGTTATAATTGGGACCCTGTTGCGTCACTGGCAGTAGCTGTAACTGTAACATTTCTTTTGATCTCGGTTCTCTTTAAATGTCTTATACAGTTTATACATCGTTATTTTGTCAGCATATATTACAAAATTACAGTGTTTTACTTTATAAGAAAGTTGATTCATTTTGAAATTTCAGGTATTTTCCCAAAATTTCTTCTGAAATCTTTTATCTGATTTATTTTTTTTTATGTAAAAAAAGTAGTGCTGGGCACGTTATCGCGTTAACGCAGCCGACAATTAACGGCGATAATTTTTTTAACGCGTTAACGCAGCTTCTTTAT
>JARVJO010000082.1:16645130-16657727 GCA_031762555.1 Cynodonichthys magdalenae
TTTCTATAAAAATATAATTGAGATTAATCTAGATTAATCGCAAAAATATCTTGAGATTAATCGCGATTAAAAATTTTGATCTATACCCAGCACTAAAAAAAAGGTTATATATTTGTATATATATCTGTATTTGTTATGAAAATTTATTTATTTATTTGTCTATTGTTGTTTTATTTACACAGAGGGAATTTCCCAAATTCTTCACATTCCGTGCCAGAGACAAGGTAAGTGTTGACTTATGAGTATGACTGTTTATATTTGATTAAAATGTATGCTATTGTTATGACATTACCATAAACCCAATGGGTTTGAAAACAATATAGAATGGACACCAACATTTCTTTTTTAGGCTTTGCTCAAATTTATTTCACACCAGTCAGTGATGGCTCTTCTTGACCACTACCCCTAATAGTTTCTTCACAATGGCACCACTAAAACTCATTATCGTAATGAAGTATTTGATTATGTTCCCCATTAAGGAGAAATGACACCCATTAGCAGCTCTCTAAGATTAAGATGGTTCAGGATTTCATTTACTTGGAACAGCAAATGACTCACAGGCATCTTTCAACTTGTATACCCATTCTGGAGTCATACACTCTATTGCTAACGTCTTCATTTTAAAAGCATTTTAACCTTATATCTTGAGAGAAAATATTATTTTGAATAGACTTGAGGAAACCTTGTAGTATTGTTTAACTCTCTGCGTTTTTTTCTGGCCTGTTTCTCAACAGTTCGAGGAGGACAGGATCTATCGGCACTTGGAGCCGGCGTTAGCGTTCCAGTTGGAGCTCAACCGTATGCGTAATTTTGCCCTAACTGCCATTCCTTGTGCCAATCACAAGATGCACCTTTACTTGGGCGCAGCCCGAGTGGAGGTGGGCACAGAGGTCACAGACTACCGTTTCTTTGTTCGAGCCATTATCCGTCACTCAGATCTGGTCACAAAGGTGAGAAAACACCAAAAGAACAAGCATTTCATGAATAATAAAGATTTTATATATATTAATTCTTGCATGTATATTTGCACCTGTCCATATTTTTAAGGCTTCCATATACTTCCTGTACATTTGTCTGGTTATTCACTAGGAAGCCTCTTTTGAATACCTTCATAATGAAGCAGAGCGCCTGCTGCTGGAAGCCATGGATGAACTGGAGGTGGCTTTCAACAACACAACTGTACGAACTGACTGCAACCATATTTTCCTCAATTTTGTCCCTACAGTCATCATGGATCCATCAAAGGTTTGCAAAACAGTTAAACCCACACATTTTAATATCAACTTTAATGTCGACCCTTTCTAACATTTCTCTGATGACTTCAGATTGAGGAGTCTGTGCGCTCCATGGTGATGCGTTACGGCAGCCGTCTGTGGAAGCTTCGTGTCCTGCAGGCTGAACTGAAAATCAACATCCGCCTGACTCCAACAGGAAAGCAAATTCCCATCCGCCTGTTTCTCACTAATGAATCAGGCTACTATCTAGATATCAGCCTGTATAAGGAGGTCACTGACTCCCGAACGGGACAGCTGGGGCCCAAAGACCGACAGGTGGGACACTCATACTGCTTTTTTTGTCCAGATTCAGGCAAAGGGCTGCAACTCTATTCTTTTAACCTCAGTGTCTAGTTGAAAAGAAAAAGATTCTTTAATTAAAAGATTTATAATTTTTATTCATTTTAAAACCCTTTGGATGTATTCATTGTTGTGGAGATCCAGTATGGTTTTGTGCCCTTAGCCTGTTGGACGTTTGTTTTGATTTGTTTTCTTGTTGCAGCAGATCAGGTAATATTTGCTTCAACCAGCCAGTTGGTCATCACCATCTTTTATCATGTAGATTTAGTTTTTAGTAAATTATTGTTGAATATATTAAATCTGCATAAACAAGAAAAATGATCTTTTTGATGCATGTTTTGTGTTTATTTCCTGTTTATCGATCAGTGTTGCGTTTCGTTGTTTTTTTTGTTTTTTTATAAAAGACTAAGAACTGCTTTGTTTGTTTGTTTGGGTTGTAGACTTTTTTGAAGGACAAGTTTAATGAAAATATGGGTCAAGTTTGAGTGGTTATAATATAAGGAATCTAAAAAAAGGCAGGGAGTGGAATTTTAATCGTGTGTGTGTTCAACTGATCATGTTTAGTGTTAAATGATTCAGTGATTGCTAGACATATGAGCTTTTCATATTTCCTACACCATTGCATTTTGAATTTAATTTGCCATTGGCATTGCAAAATCTCATAGTCGTTCATATTTTCCTATTTTTTATCATCCTAATCCCAAGCTTGTTAAAGAGATCCATATTGTCTATAAATAGTGAACACATCCTTTTTTTCCCCAGATAATGTTTCAAGCATATGGAGACAAACAAGGGCCCTTACATGGGATGCTCATCAATACGCCTTATGTCACCAAGGACCTGTTGCAGTCCAAACGCTTCCAAGCACAATCTTTGGGCACCACCTATGTTTACGACTTGCCTGAAATGTTCAGACAGGTACCATTCAAAAAATTTACTTTTTGAATGTTCTATTTAGATATTGCTTAGAAATGCAAAAAAATCTAATACAGTTGTTGTATGATGCTTCCTTTTTCTATTTTCAGGCTTTGAAAAAGCTGTGGCACTCCAGTCAGGCCTATGCTCACTTACCCAAATGCCCTCTTCCTTCTGAGCTGCTCACATTTACTGAGCTGGTTTTGGATGCACAGGGTCAGCTGGTGCAGATGAACAGACTCCCAGGCGGAAATGAGGTCAGTGTTGTAAGATTTAAAAGTAAAATCAAACTTAACAATCTTGTTTTTTTTTTTTTTTGTCTTCAGTGGTGTTTAAAAGTGTGTAATTTACATTTTGCCCTGTAGATGTCTCTGTGTTTCTTTGAGTTTTTCTTACACTATTCATTGTTTCTGAACATGTATTTAAGAGCAAAATAATGTTTATTTTTTTTATTTGTTGTCAAAATACAGCTCCAAGGCTGCAATAGAGCGCAGTCTTTCTCCCAACATTTTAATTTTATTTACAAACTTAATCATATAACAGGATTTTAACAAAAAGGACATATTTGCACTTTATTTTTCTCTAAGTATCTTCTCATTGTATTTTTATTGTGTTATTTTTACTGTTTTTTTGTTTGTTTGTTTGTCCAGATTGGTATGGTGGCATGGCGGATGACATTGCGAACTCCAGAGTATCCAGCAGGACGTGAGATCATAGTGATAAGTAATGATATCACTCACAAAATTGGGTCATTTGGACCCCAAGAGGACGTGTTGTTCCTGCGAGCTTCGGAGATGGCGAGAGAGTGCGGCATCCCTCGTCTCTACATTGCGGCCAACAGCGGCGCCCGCATTGGCCTGGCGGAGGAAATCAGACATATGTTCCACGTAGCCTGGCAGGATTTAACCGATCCCTACAAGGTCGGACTACAGAGTCTCAAACTTGTAACAGTCTACTTGAGAACGTTTCTTTTCTGAGTTTTATATTGTCACCTACAATTCACCAATGAGTAGATTTTTTTAGTTTTACCCATTATCCTAAAGTTCATCTGTTTTACACTCTTTACTCCAGACATCGTCTTGGTGTTTGTTCATTTTTTTTGGTTTTATTTTATTAATATGTGTAAACATTTACATATTATCTGGTTTATACTTTCTGCAACTGCTTTGTTTTTTGCCTTCACTTATTAAGTGTTGCCTTGCATCAGTAACATTTATATTTGTGTTGTGATTGCTGCATTCTCTGCAGGGTTTCAAGTATCTCTACCTCACCCCTCAAGATTACAAAAAGGTCTCCGCTCTAAACTCTGTACATTGTGAACATGTAGAAGATGAGGGAGAATCCAGGTAATTCCTTTTTAAAATACGTAGTACAGTACTTGTTATATACAAAAATGACATTATAAACAGCTGTTATATCAGTCAGGCATTCATGATTTTGTGTGTAATTGAGTGAGCTTCGAACATGCAAATCGAGTCTGAGTCACATTTAGTTTTGGTGAAATAAATATTAGGGCCTCGCGATATCAGGAAAACCGGCGGTGTGCGATAACTGTTCTTAATTTCGCGATGATGGTATGACTTGCGATGAATGAACAAATATTTAGGTATGCAGTGTTGACGTCTTTCTGCTCTGTGTTCAGAGCAAAACAAATACAACATTTCCATTACATGACAGTTTTATTTTTAAAAAGTACAGCTAGACGCAGCTGCTGTAGCAGCAGTGACACAACAAACTGCATGCAATACAGTTTCTTAATGACTTTAAAACATTGCCCCCATGAAACATTTTCTAATGCTCTAAATAGTGAAAAACGCCCCTTACTATCATTTTTTAAAGAATAAATAAAAACATATAAATAAGTTAAATAATTAAAATAAAAGTTAACAAACCTAAATTCAATTGCAAATTACCTCATTGAAGTTGACCAACATTTTCTCCACTGACCAAGAGGTTATGATCTAATGTGGTATCTCGGGTCCTTTTTGTTTATCAGACTGAAGCTGACAAAACACATAAATGCAAACATTTGAGCCAACCATTTATTGCAGTTTATGCCATGTTTTGCGATATGCCTATTGCACAGGTTATCGCGATGACAATAAATTTGCAAGAAATTGTGCAGCCCTAGTAAATATCCTGTTGCACAGGTACAAGATTACAGACATCATCGGAAAAGAGGAAGGTCTGGGAGTTGAGAATCTGAGAGGGTCTGGAATGATTGCGGGAGAGTCTTCTCTGGCTTATGAGGAGATAATCACCATGAATCTGGTAAGGCTAATTTGTGTTTGAAAAGCACATTTATCCATGTAATCTGCTCCTTGACCACTTGTATGACATAGAAGAAGCTGAAAAGCCGCCAAGTGGATACTTTACATGTATCTGAAGCTTCAAGATGCTTGTTTGCTCTCACAGGTTACCTGTCGAGCCATAGGTATCGGAGCTTATCTTGTGAGGCTCGGACAGAGAACTATTCAAGTGGACAACTCTCATATTATCCTTACAGGAGCAGGGGCCCTCAACAAGGTAAAAATATCTGCAATTAGCATTTCAGTGCAGCACAAATATAATTTGCTTTGATTATGATGGTGATAACAGAGTGATGTGAAAAAGAGCTGTTTATTGAAATTACCACAAAACATAAATCTGCGTTTTCATGAAGAAATCTCTAAAATAAATGTTTCGATAACACAACATTTTTAAGAATTTCTTAGTGTGTGGGAAAACAAAGCATGAATAGAGATAAAAGTTTATGCATGCCACTTATAGAAAAAAAGAAATTAGTCTGCTATGACTTTTGTGGTGTGTTCCTACTCGCTGATTAAGCAATTTTAAGGCTCTCTCCTTTTTCTCTGCTCTGTTCTACAAGGATTCCCTTTCCGATCGCAGCCACAGGCTTTCCTGCCACTCAGAGTGGAATAATTGAAAGCGAACCATGAAGCTGTATTTGCATAGAAATAGAGTGACATGCCAGAGGCTGCAGTGCAGGACACCCATATCATTTGTTTTTAATCAAAATGAAAAGTTTTGCTGATGCAGATTGTTTTTTTTTTCTGCGAACAAATGATGAGCGTGTGTGTGTGTCTGTCAGCATGCTTCACTACCTCCTCCTGTCTTGCTTTCCATTTTCTGTCCTTGTCAGTGCATCAGGATGACTCCATTTCAAATTAGGTGACAGATTACAAATATGGTAAACCAGGCAAATGGCCCAATGATGGTACTTCTATTTGGCAGAAATTATTTTTAGATATTTTGGTTTTAGTGGTAGGAGTATGGATGACTTTTTTTATACATCTTCATATTATAGAGATGTTATGTTGTTGTTAATTAGTTTACAATTATTGTGTAATTTTTTAAAATTCAGTTGAACTAACAGAACAAGAGAAATGCAAGGGATCTTTTTTCCTGCTCATCTATCATGTGGTTTCCTGGTTATTAACTGAAACTTAATAGGAAGCAGCAGGCGGCCACTCAGAGATCATCATTTCATTAGCTGCTAGAAACCACTCATTTTTTCATGGGGACTGGATAGTAACTACTGCCACAAATACCCCAGTGAGCTGTTGCTAGCATTTGGCCTCTCGTTTTCTTGCTTCCAGTCATCTCACTCAGTTTCTCCTCCTCCTCTCTCTGCCATGGAATCTTAATGAATCCGGCGATGGCCGGAGGCTCAGGGGTTTTGTGTATGTCAAGGTGACTGTAATGTTTCTTGGGGCTGCCGCCTCTCCTGACAGCTTTAGGAGAGTGCCCTAGATTTGTAGCCAGATACATAACCATTAATGGTAATAAAGAAAGTAAATGATGGCTGGAAAGGTGAGCACTGAGGGTAGGGATTGAGCTCTACTCTGATTTTTATGGAACCATGTCAGCGCCCAGCCACCTGTTCTTAGCTGCTTATGAAAATAGGGTGGGCAGGGAGTGGGATTTTATGGCTTCAGGTTAGCGTATGAGCAATGTGATGGTAAAAGAAGTTAGGTGGCTTCCAACTTATAAAACAGTCAGTTTTACAACTTTTTGTCTGGAAGATTCAGAACACACATCATTAAATTTGATTTAAGCTGATCAAACGAAAACAAAATTGAATTTAAAATATGTGGTTTGGTAGACAACTGGTGGGCAAATTCACATTATCTGGACATTGTTTTGATTGATTCATTGAGTCCATTTTAGACAACAAACAGAAGATTTTTATTCCCATATTAAAATGATCAATATACTGCTGATGTAGTGTTGCAATCTTAAGCAAGTTTTAGATGAATGTACCTTTAAAACCTGTTACTTGTATAGTTTTTATTGTAAAAATTTAGAATTTGAGAAAACATAACTAATGTTTATTAATCCCCACATTTGTCTTTTTCATATTAGGTCCTGGGCAGAGAAGTTTACACATCAAACAATCAGCTTGGTGGCATTCAGATAATGCACAACAACGGTGTGACCCACAACACTGTTTGTGATGATTTTGAGGGAGTTTTTACTTTGTTGCAGTGGCTGTCCTACATGCCCAAGGTAACAGAATCTATATAAATTCACTCATCCAAATTTTAGAGGTGACTCTGAATTTGTTTTAATACAAAATAATGACATGCTGTATTTTTTTAAGTGTATGTCTAGCCCGGTACCCATCCTCTGTGCGAAGGATCCCATAGATCGGGCAGTAGATTTTGTACCAACTAAGACTCCTTATGACCCCCGCTGGATGTTGGCAGGACGTCCCAATCAGAGTGAGTTACTGTCACAGTGATGGGAAGAACCTACTACTTATTTTAAGTTTGCATTGTTAATAAATATTGATAAACGACTTGATAGAGAAAATCTAGTTTATGCACTTTATGGTGAAAGGCAGGAACATCAAAGGTAACGGACATTTTTATGAAATTAGTCAATGCTCATTTTTTGTCTTGGAACCTATGTCCAGCCCGTCTAAACAACATGCTTTTACTCAGTAAATTATCACACAGCTCCTGTGTGCAGTTAGATTGGCAGTACAAATTAACTTCAACCTTTAAGTAACTTCACCTTTATTAGGGAGTTTCCAACGATTAGAATCACACTAACGAGTGTTTTTAAGTGTCTGACCAATTATATCCAAATGGCACAGAGATGTAAACACTATGAATTGGTAATAACAGTCACACAACAACAGAAAGTAACAGACATACAAAACAATCACCTAACAACAATAAGAAATGTAAATATCAAGATTACAGTCTACATCAAAATATAAACCATATTCGTTTTCGGTACTCATGTTTATATTTCTGTGATGTTTGAATTTTATTAGTCAGATATTCAGAACAATTATTTGCTATTTATTCTAATTGTAAATTTTTTTTTTCCTGAAGTATGTTTAGTTACCAAAATGTTTCTGTATTTATTTATTTTTTGCTAGTTTTACATAGTGCTTTTACTTTGAATTTGTTCCTCCTTCTCTTGGGCACCTGTTAAGAATAAAAAGAAACTAGAGTTACAAATAAAATCGAAAGACCTGCATCACATCTAAACGGTTGCATAAATATTCAGTTTAGTCCTACAGTATAATTCATCAAATATACCAGTGTAATGATTCACATTTATTGTTCTGTATTTGATTTTCACATTTATGTACAGAATAGAAAATCCAAATGAAATAAATGTATCAAACTTCTTATTTTGAACCAACTTTGAACTATTTTTTGTGGCCTAGTTGTAAAAGATCTTTAACAAAGACAGTTGATGCAACGGCAGGAAAATATGCTTGTAATTGAAAAACCTGCAAAAGGTCTTTCAAACCCATATAAATTTAAAAAGCACAGTTTCTGATTCATTATGTTTGTAACAAAAGTTTTAAAAAAAGCTAGAATGTGAAAACCAGAGACAGATGTCTACATTGTGAACTAACAATAACATTTCAAAGTTAACAAATGAGTTTTTTCTCTCACTAAAATTAAATAGTAGTTTTTTACTGTGGAAATGATTTCTTTCATTTTTGACTTTGTCGTAGTAGTAGTAATAGTAGTAGTATGGGACTGAGCTATCAAATTACAAAGAAAATCTTACTTGTACTCCTTAATGTCCTATATTTATAAGTATAAGGCAAACTAAATTCACAGTTAATGAAGATATAAAAAAGACTAAAACATTTGTACTCTGTACTTGCAGTATAGTCATTTAATACATTTCAAAAGAAAAGTTTCATATATCGATCGTCCTTTGTCTTTGAAGATACATTCATTTAGAAAGCTCAAATTTTGTCTTTTTATTATCACTAGTGCTTATTCAGCAATTGTTCAAAAGCAGCATCTCATTATTTTAGCCCAACATCCTAACAGTTGAAGGGTGAAATAATTCATCATAAGAGACTATTAAACAAATAAAAGAAATGGTAAAGGTTTAACAACATGCTGTTAAAGGCAAGGTCAGCACCAAAAGTTGACGCAGTGTGTTTCACACTGTGGGTCAGGACTGGGTAGGGTCCACATCAGTGGACTAACAGCTTTGGATGGCAAAAAGATTGGGGGGAAGTCTGTGTGGGAAGTCAGTCAACATCTCTGGTAGTGAGGAGTGGCGAGGCTTAATTGAATGGTAACCTCAGAGGCTGGGCTTGTTTCTCAGGGTGTGCAAGCAGAAAAAGAGCTGAGCAAGGCTACTTATACAATCATCCATCATAGTTGCTGCCAAGATTACAGATCTGGGGGGGGGGCAAGCCTCAATGTAAAAGTCAAGTCCGGAGTTATAGAAATATCATGGGATGATCATTGATTTATATGGAATTTGTGTAACACAGGCACCCAAGTACTAAAACTTTCTGCACTCACTGTCTCCCTACTTTTTTCCCCCTTTTTTTTCTAAAAAGATCCAAAGGGTTCGTGGCAAAGTGGTTTCTTTGATCATGGCTCTTTCATGGAGATCATGCAGCCTTGGGCTCAGAGCGTGGTAGTAGGCAGAGCCAGGTATTTTCCAAATAAAACAAAAACCCTCTTAAATCATTGTTTTAGGATTCTAAATGGCCTTCTTTTACAGACTAGGTGGGATACCTACTGGTGTTGTTGCTGTGGAAACCAGGTCAGTGGAGTTGTCAATTCCAGCTGACCCAGCTAATTTAGACTCTGAAGCAAAGGTAATTTCCACTCAGTGTGAACAGATACAAAAATACTTACATACGACAAGTTATTAATACTGTTTACCATCTTTATTTAGATCATCCAGCAGGCAGGACAGGTGTGGTTCCCTGACTCTGCTTTCAAAACAGCCCAGGCCATTAAGGATCTGAACCGAGAGGGCTTACCTCTCATAGTTTTTGCCAACTGGAGGGGCTTTTCTGGAGGAATGAAAGGTGCCTTTGCTTCCTGATTAGTCAGTCTATATAAGATTAAACCTAGTGTTTTACTAACCTAAATTTATTTATTTTTTCCAGATATGTACGACCAAGTGATAAAGTTTGGGGCCTACATTGTGGATGGGCTGAGGGAGTACAAACAGCCAGTTCTGGTTTACATTCCCCCTCAGGCTGAACTGAGGGGAGGCTCCTGGGTGGTCATAGATCCAACCATCAACCCTCGTCATATGGAGATGTACGCCGACAAGGACAGCCGGTGAGTTCAGCAGAACAACATTGTATACATTTTGTAGCAAATGAGCTTTGATTCCACTTGAATGCCTCATGTGTTCAGAGGAGGGGTGTTGGAACCTGAAGGAACAGTGGAGATCAAGTTTAGGAAGAAGGACCTGGTGAAAACCATGAGAAGAATAGATCCTGTCTACATGGTTTTGGCTGAGAGACTGGGTGAGTTCCTACCCTTTAATTCTAATCATTGCTTTCTTTTTATTATACAGGCAGCTTTTTGTCCCACCCACTCAACCTTGTCCTTATTTTAGTGGAAGGAGCGATGCATCAGGAGGGACCATGTGTGCTTTCACCATCCCGCTTTATTTGGTGTTGATTGTGTCATCTTTACTGCACTTCCCCCGGGAGACGTGTCAATCACAGCCCCCCTCAGATCAATCACCAGCTCTCCTGTGCAGACTATTGATTTTAGTTTGAGCCAATTCTACATTAGGATTGGCGCTTTGGGCGAAACCGGTGGGTAGAGGGTTGTTGTGAAGGGCTGGAGAGCTTTCAGATTGGAATTGACAAAAAAAAAATCAGCAAGGGGTTTGAAGGAGCTCCTAAACAAAATGCTGTCAGATAGAGTTGATTCTTTGCTCTATTCTCATGTGGGATTGATGTTAATGGGATAAGGTGATAAGGAAAGGTCAACATACTGAGGGAATGCTGTGGGAGGACAGAATATTTCTCTCAGATTTAAACACCACCTAATATTCTTTTTTTTTATAATGTTAGTTTTATGAAATCAGCGTTTCTTCAAACTCCAACAGGAACTCCAGAACTGAGCCCCGCTGATCGAAAGGACCTGGAGACTAAGCTTAAGGAGCGTGAGGAGTTCTTGTTGCCCATCTACCATCAAGTGGCCGTGCAGTTTGCAGACCTCCACGACACGCCAGGTCGCATGCAAGAAAAGGGTGTCATCACAGTGAGTAGATAAGAGTTTCGTGTCTTGCTTCAGTAGCAATGTGCAAGAAGTGAAGAAGATGAAAAGCCCAACGGCGAGCATCAGTCTAGCCGCTGCTGCACCTGTCGAGTGAATAATGTTTGGTCTCACCAGCCTGCGAAACTCGTCCTCGTAATTATCTCCTGATGACCCTGGTCAATCACCTTCGCAACTACAGAGCAGCCGCCGGCAGCCCCATCTCATTCTACACCTCCATGCTTCTATCTTTCACACACACGCTCACACACATACTTTTTACTCACATGACCAGAAGGGTGTTTCATGGTTGGATGGCAGTTGGTATTTTATTACTCGTAGTATGCACTAAAGAGATTTTTATTGGGGTTCATATTTACCTCAACACGCCTACAGAAATGTCTGATTGTTGCTTCCTAAAAAACAACTTGAGGTGTTTGGGACCACTTAATTCAGAGTTTATATTTATATATACAGTATATATACACAGTTTTTACACTTCCATCAAACATCCATACAAAAATAAGAAAAAACATCCCTGCTTTATCATATCAAAGGCTTTAGGTTAGTTCATTTTTTTGTCAAAGCAAATTGTTTCACACACAGCCTGGAATACTCTTACCACTGTCAGAAATGTTTAATTAAACATTAAACAGATCAGAAAAAGCAAAAACTATCCACATTTTACCTTGGATTTAAAATTTGGCTTGAATTAGTACGCCAACAGGTTGCGTTTTTTCTTCTCTAAGGACATCCTTGAATGGCAGACGTCACGTCAGTTCTTCTACTGGCGTCTGCGGCGTTTGCTGCTGGAGGACACCGTGACGAAAAAGATCCAAGCAGCCAACAGTGAGCTGACAGATGGGCAGATCCAGGCGATGCTGCGCCGCTGGTTTGTGGAGGCCGAGGGGACCGTTAAGGTATAATCCAAAGCACCATTTTAACTTCTGTTGTTGAGTTGCCTATTTTTTTTTTTAGTGGCTTGGAGTAATAAATGGTTTGTTAAACATTGGAATGGTATAAAAACCCTATAATATTCTGTAAAGAATTGTCAGTTGTCAACTAAGAACTATTATGATAAACATTTTAATTAGGTTAAAAAGGCCTGTGAAGAAGTTTATTTTTTCTATTGCTTATATTAAAAAAGTTTGCTTGACCATTTAAGTGCGACAAACATGTAAAAGAATAAGAAATCAGGAAGGGGGCAAACACTTTTTCACACCACTATATTAAATAGAGACTTGTTGAATCTCTTACTGTTTCAAGTTAATGCCTACAAGTTACTGCAAAGTATAAGATCTAAGCAAGTACTGTATTTATTCATGTATAATACTTGAAATTTAACCCTAAAAATCATCCATAAAGTGGGGGATAGTATTATACACAGGTTATTAATAACTAGAGTTTTATGATTTTGAGGTTCAAAAAATTATGATTGTATTATACATGAAGAAATATGGTATATATAAGTATAAGACTATTTAAAAATCAGTTAATCAACCACAAAATATCCATCATGACAATTAATATATGATAAGTGTACTTGTATGTGGCTGGACATTAGGGCTGGGTATCATGTCCACTTCTCCAAATATATATTA
>JARVJO010000082.1:16657827-16672164 GCA_031762555.1 Cynodonichthys magdalenae
GTAAACACTTCTCATGATCGGATTGTGTTCATGTAAACGATACATTCGGATCATTTAATCGGAATACATTTCAATCCCATCAAAGAATTTTGCGCATGTAAACATAGCTACTGTGTGAATGTGCATGTGAATGGGTGAATTCATGAAGTGTAAAGCGCCTTGGGGTCCACGTGGACTTGATAAGGCACTATATAAGTTAAAGCCATTTACCATTGTTAGTGTGTCGTACACAAAAATACATCATTATGTGGCACTAACTGCAGTATTTGCAAAGTGTGTATGTAGTGTGTATGTATGTATGTGTGTGTGTATATATATATATATATATATATATGTATATATATAAAAAAGCTCATTTACTTTCAAAACACTGCATAAATGCTATTTTCTTGCCATACATCAGTTTATAAAATTATAACCAAAAACCTGTTCATTTAAAAATATTGTAGGGAAATGTTATTGTCTCATATAAACAGATACAACAATAGAAGTCAGTTTATTATTTAATCATTGCTTTTTGTCTGTTACAAACGTTAACGTTTTCAATCATTCATCTTTAAACACTGAAAACACCTATTCATTCAAAACATGTTTATGATAAGTCATTTAGTTTAAGTCCTAAAGTAGTTTTTGTATTTATGTTACACAAATGAATAGGAGCTTAATCACTAAAGTGTTTATTTTTTGTAGATTTAGTCACCATATAGATAATCCCGATCCATACTCTGATGTTTTCCTCATGAGCCTCTCTTTCTGTTGATGGACTCGAGCTCAAACATCTAAAACATCTTGGACAGCAGCTGCCGACAGATGTTTTCTTTTTTTTCCTCTGCTGCTCGGTTTCAACAGGCTTTGCATATCAGCACATGAACCATACGTCCAGCAGCTGTAAGCTGTAAGACGAGAGAGACTATAGAGGCAGATGAATCACATTCAGGTCAGCAGCGACCTAAATAGCCTGCAGGTAGGAAAACACCAGATAAGATGGGACGGCACTAACTGATTTGTATCAAACAAACAAACAAACATTTATAATGGAATGCTCAATGAAAACAAACATCCCTCTAAGATATCTGAATGCGGTTCCTTTCCTGGCCGGTGTCTCGGGTTCAGACCAGCAGCTGCTGAGGTGACAGGAGCCAGCTCGCTGTTTGAGATCTCTTAAGAAAAGGCCTTGTTAGCTCATACATTACCACAATCAGGCCTGGCTGTCTTAAGCCACAATTAATCACAGCCCTGGCACGCGCAGATAGCAGAGCAACACACTGTTTCTTAATTAAAAGCAAACAGATTAAAAATGATTAATAAGGGCATTAAATGTTTTTGTGGACCTCAAGCATGACTGTTCAAGAGAAGTAGGAGCCTATTAACCCCCCCCCCCCCTCCCCCCCCCTCACACACTCCAACACCCCCCCCTCGCTACCAAATCTTTGTTAAGCCCTCCAGCCTGGCTTTGTTTGGGATCAGAAATGCCAGCACTCATGAATACTAATTTCTCCTAACCGGCACAGTCAACAAGACTCAAGCTCTCAATTTTTTGTCAGTCATTGTTGATATTTGTTGATTTGAAAATGTTTTTTTTTTCATATGTTTATGTACTGTATGTAGTACATAAATTTACATTAGCTTCATTATCTTTTTATTGTTTGCCATGAGGTCACACTCCCATCCCAAAATAATAATATTGGTTCCTCTTTTTTAATCTATAAAGGCTTTGAATCTTTCTCACTAAGATTCATCCTCTGTCCTTCAAACCCCTGTTATTCCTTTAGGCTTATCTGTGGGACAACAATGAAGAAGTGGTGGGATGGCTGGAGAGGCAACTAGCAGAAGAAGAGGGCGCAAGATCCGTTATTGACGAAAACATCAAGTATATCCGCCGAGATCACCTCCTCAAGCAGATTCGCAGGTGATCATTTTTAACAATGAAGCTTTAATGTGGTAAAACCTTTATTAAAAAAGTTCATTTTCAGCCTCTTTTTTTTTTTCTTCTTCTTCTTCTTTTAGCCTCGTTCAAGCCAATCCCGAAGTAGCTATGGATTCCATTGTTCACATGACCCAGCACATCTCACCTACGCAGAGAGCTGAGGTGGTGCGTATCCTGTCCACTATGGAGACGTCAGCCTCCTCCTAACAGCCTCTAATCACCCTCGCTGGCTGAGACACAGCTCGGTACATGACCGCAGCCAGGAGAGCCCAGGCTCAGCCAGCTCTGCTCCTCACTGGGACCTGGGCTGGAAACTGAAACAAGAGGAGCCAACGTGACGGACCCCTGGTAGCTGCCAGGTTACTGATGAATTGTTGGCAATGATTCTCTGCAAGATTTTAGGTGATTGGCATTAGCTAAAATGTGTTGTAAATGAGCTTTTGTGTGTTAGTTTTCACTTAGGTTTGTGAATTTTTGTTTTTAAGTGCAGTTTCAAAAATGACAATGCGAGTTACATTGTGACTAGTATTTAAAAATGTGATTAGAGTTTACAAAGAAGGCTTGAAAGGATGCTTCCATAATAATCACTGGCTTCCATCCTTTTGACCTGGAGTGTGCACAGTAATATATTTTTAGCCTTGATAAAATGCACCTTGCTTTGTGACATATGCTTGTTAAGATTTTACAAGTGTTTTGATGACGAGCTCAACGGTGACAACACATCACCTGGGGAGTTAGCCAAAATGGGCAGAGGGGAGTTGCTCGACTAAATGAGAAGCACTTAGTTACTGAACAAAGACGGGGAACACTAAAGCAGATTTTGGCCGAGGTCACCCAGCAGGGAGCGGGGACAAGGGTCCCTTTTAGACCCCGACTGTTTCACAGTTACCCTGCAGTGAGCAGTGGGCACCTCGCCTCACAACAAAACCACAGCTGTCCCTTCTGTTCTCACGCCACACATGCTGCTTAACAGGCACTTTAGTGCTTACTGTTCCCTCACACTGCAGCCAGAATCAGACCTGCACCGTTTTCACTGCTGCAGATCCCAGACAAACACGGAAAGGTGCGCACGCACAAAGTGACACAAACTAACACGCACCGAATGAATAAAAGCTTGAATAAGAATCACTAATGGATACATTTAGTGGGTAAATGGCAAAATAATGCCTGTTTAGAACGTAGTTTTTGTTGCTTTTGCACATTTGAGCACCACAATAGCTTTAGATCTTTAACCAAAGATACTTTAGTAAATTTACGTAGTCAATAAATATTAATGACTTTGTTTAAATATTAGTAAATATTTATCCTAAAATAAACCCTGCTGTTCAACTAGCTGAACATGTTACACGTTAGATGTGGTGTCTGATTTGAACTCAATTCCATTAATATGTTTCTATTTATAGTTATGTTTATAAATCGTTACTTATTAATAATTCCTGAAGGCATAGTCTGAATTACATATTACCGTTTTGAGTTTGTTACTAGAAAACACTTTCATAAAAGGAGAACATTCATATCAAAACAACTTTACATTGTTTTTACTTGTCATTTGTTTTTGTTGAAATGCTACTGAATTTGTAAACTGTGCCTTCTCAGTGTCCATATTCATCTGCAGACCAGATGCTTCATAAGTAACGTGTTTTAATTTTTTTGTTTGTTTTGCTTTTTTGTGCTAGGATGGAGATAAATTTACAGTGATGAGCGCTAAATGTCCTTAACTCTAATAAAGCTTATCAACTTAGTTCAAAGTGTGTTTGTGCAAAACAAAAACAAAAAAACTTTAAAGTGTTCGTGTTCCACCAAAAAAGAATTTAATAACCAAGCAAACTCAAGTTTTCAAGAATTTGCTCTAATTTAATTTGACAAATATTTCTACATATTGATGATTCATGGGACAGATAATCACATCACAGGAAGCCTCATTAATTTTCAGCAGTCAGAACAAAGTTTGTCATTCCAGAGAGACGTTATCTGATTACTTGAAAATGATCCCGTTCTTCAAATCCACAGATAATTATTAAAGTAGCATTTTCTTTCTGGGTTATAAACTTCAACAGTATTAAGGAGGATGAAGCAGATCAAACAAATATTGAGGGATCTATCTCATCCTTTTTTTTTTTTCCTGTTTCTTTTATTTCATCCCCTTGGCTCTGTCAACTCTATTACCATCCAACCAACAAATATGTAAGACAAATTGAGTTGCATGCACCCAATACCCACCACAATTATAGCAGACCCAATAAGAAAATGAGTCATTTGGATGTATAATTGGAAATGTGCCTTGCTTGGTCTCCCAGGTCTCCCAGAGGGTTTTGCTCATTTGTGGTGGCACGCAAGGCTGGCTAATTCTGCTTTTAATCACTGACAAACTGCAGAATCAGGTTAGTTCTCAGCCACCAAAGGAAAAGGAAGAGTTTGCTAATACTTTCAAGAAATTACCAAATTGCTAGTTAACCATGTGGACCCAGCTTGTGGATTTAATAAAAAAAAGTCTTATCTGCCTTGTTGATCACCTTCAAATCTTTATAGTAAAAATTAACTTTGGAGAGTTCTCCCAACTGCCTAACCCCAGCGACTGCCAGTTTTAGGCAATAACAGTAACACAAATCTATAAGTGAACAGCAAGAAATCTTAATGGGGAAAAAAAAAAGGGAAAATCAGTGTCTGCGATGAGACTGAAAAGCAGGCATTAATACAGCAGAGGCGAGACACAATCACGCATCCGAGGCACCCATAATTCCACATTCATGCGTCTCAATGACTTGACGGCACTTGAGAGACAAAGCCTGTGACCCAGTTGCAGGATTCCAATTAGCGGGGTGTATGCAACAGTTGATATGAAAAGAGAACAGGGTCTTTACAGAGCCCCGGGGCTGTCTGATTACTGCCTGAAAACACGAGTCTTTTTGCCCGTGACAAAGAGTGGAGTGACACCGAGGGAGTGCCAGGCCTCAGCTGCTTCGCCTCTCTCCAGGCTGAGGATTTTGAAGAGCTCATCTCATCTCTGCTGTGCATGCCAGCCATTTTTTTTTTTGTTAACATTTCAACCAGACCTAAAGTGTACAGCAGCAGTCCGGTCACACTAAGGTTTCCCTCAGACATGTCAGGCATGTTAAAGAGATGGCAGTTTCCTGCTAAACACCAATCTAATCTGCGATAAGTGCAGTGGATTGAAAACTGTTAAGCAGTTGTAATTTGTGGAAAGAATAGCATTGGATTTTCTACAAAAAACAACTTTTCTGAAACTCGGAGGTATAAAAGCAGCTTTAGATTTAGTACTCAGAATATTGATGCTCTTGAGAGTTTGCAAACATGAATCAAACACTTTGAAAACGAGATTTAAAACACATCAGCTTTACTCCAGATTTTGGAGTTCTTTTTTTAGTATTGCTGATCTGTAGGCTTTGTAGTTTGAAAGGCACAAAACAAACCCGTTTTCCAGATTAGATCCACTGTTTTTGATAAGTTTTTATTTTCCTTGCAAGAAGAGTGCAGAGTAGGGTTCGGCAATATTGACAAAAAAAATTGTGGCATTTAGCTAAAAAAAAACTCCATTAATTTCTGATGATTACTGACAGCATGTGGCCAGACATCGTGGCCTTGGTCTGCATTTTTTGGGTTTTCCTCATACTCCAGTGTTTGAGGTGATTAAACAAGTTCGTAGGGTAAGCATTTGTTGCTCTGCACTGCCTTCCACCTTTGGGGTCACACGAGTGCCTGATGGTGTGTTGCACACAAAAATACGCCATCATCGCATGGCACTAATTGCAATAACTGCAAAGTGGCAAATATCAATTGTTGACAGTTTTTCTGATACAATTTTGCCCAACCCTAGTGCAGAGACAGCAAAAATTCCTCTGGGGGGGGGTTGTCAGGAAGGCTGTCTGTCACACAGACCGATTACAATTTTCTCTGATCATCACCACATAATGCACACATTTTTAGCCCACTCCAGCTAAGTAAATATATAAATAACCCCATTAAAAAAAATTTAAAAAAAAAGAAAAAGGTGTTTATGAACCTTATAAGCTGATAAATAAAAAAAATGTTTGAGCTTCAGAAAAAGATTTAGCATAAGTTTCTGTCCTTAGAAATAAAAATTTAACTTATATCTTGCTTCAAATTTTAACATTTAATATTCAAACATCAGAAATATCCTAAATGACTAAATTGGATGCCAAAAAGCTTCTGTGTATTGTGGAGCAGGTGAAGCTGCTGCCTGGAACATGCACCCCCCTCCCCTCATCCCAACATTAACATTCATGGAGCCAGTGGAGTGTGGCAAGCCGCGCACATCAAGCCAACCACGAGGCGTAGGATGAGGGGGGAGGAGGAGGAAGATGGAGGCCTGAACGTGGTTGGCGAAAGAGGATGGAGGGGGTGGTGAGAGGCTGGAGGATGACGCTGAAGGTTGCCCGATGTGGGATGGTGGAAAAGGTCAGCAGCCACGATGCCACGTCTGTGGTCATACATCACAATTATCACCGTGGGTCATTGACTGCTATAGAAATTATGGGGAGCAGCGGCAGGTCCGCGTGGCGTGCTGAGGGAAGTGGGCAAGGCCAGGTGAGCTACTGTTACCGAGTCTTGAAGTAAATGTCAGTAAAAATACGGTTCAGGCTACACTGGCAACACGACTCCAGGGAGGGAAAAGTTGTTCTGTTGGACTGTAACCTTGAGCCAGACTGAAATATGTCACCTCCTGAGTTGATTGAAATGCAGAGGAATTTTCTAGAGGATGAATGTCTGACTTTGGTGACCCCATGCATTTTTTTTAGTGCCATTATGAGACGGACATTTGTAGCAGGGCACAATAAAAAGCAAAGAAAACAGTAAAAAAAAAAACTGTTTCATATGTTCCAATTACCTAAAACTAGAGGTGGGCAGTAATAAAGTAAATTTACTTGAGTACTGTACATTCAAAAAATAGATGTGTTGGTTTTACTTAACCAAGTTATGTCTTGTAATTTGATTAAGTAAATCCAACAATCTGTTTTTGAGTGTACTTGAGTACATTTTTTGAGAATTTGTATTTTACTTGAAGCATTTTTTTTTACATTTTACTTTTACTCCTCTACATTTTAACAATAAAATCATACTTTTTTCCCTACTACATTTCTCCAAAGGCTTTACTTACTTTTTGCATCTATTTGTTCCACCGACACACTGTAAAATTACACCCTGTACAGTAGGTGGTGATATGCAGCTTTTAACAGGTTGCAAGGAGAAGAAGAATTACATTTATCCTACTAGTGTTGCCATATAGGTACACTACTAGACATGATGTTTCAGTACTATTCTTGCTTTTGTTGCGATCCTTATTAGTCCTGATTTTAACATGGACTCATCTCATTTAAAACCTAAGTTGGTGTATTTTAGACTTTTTGTCCTTTGGATTTCTACCAAATAAACTTCAGCTAGTAACTAAATATTACAAATAACTAAAAAACTCAGTATGAAATACGTTCCCCAAAGATTAGATTTAGAGCTTCGTAATTAGTCACCTAATACTAGGTACCATCAAAAACTTTTCCAAGCCTTGTCCTTGAAGTGGTGACTATGTAGAGACTAAATGAGCTGACAGGTCTTGTAAAGTATAATTGGGAAGATATAGATTTCAGTGGTGCAGAGGGTTCACCCTGCAACCAGAGCGTTGCCATTTCAAATCCCTGCCCGAGTGCATACTGTCGTCGTGTCCCTGGGCAAGACCTCCCCCATGTATAAATCTGTTGGTGTGACTGTGGTGGTTTGGAGGGACCATAGGTGCAGCATGGCAGCCACACATCCACCATTGAGTGTGACTGAGAGAATGAATAATGCATGAAACTAAAACATTGTTGAGCGTCTGGAAAGATTAATGCATTATTATTATATGTGTTGTACTTGGAGTTACTGATCTGTCCAATAAAGCAGTATTTTATTTCCAATTATTGTTGACTACACTCAAGTGAAATGCATTGTTAAAAAACTTTAAAAAAAAAACAACTTTAAAACTGTAAGTACTTTCAGTAGTATTTTTGAAAGCACATGTGTACTCCAACTTAAGTAATAATATGACAGAGCTACTTTTACTTTTATTGGGGTAATATTTGACCAGTAGGATCAATACTTTGACTCAAGTAAGGAAACTGAGTACTGTCCACCACTGCTGATTGCTTTTCCTGTCACATCATGTAAGCCAAAATATCTGGCAGTGGCTGTTTTTTGTCAGCTACAGAGGAATCACACTTCTCAGACTCCTCAGAACAGTTTACTCCAGGGGATTGGAAGAGAGACACTCACTAGTTGTTGAAACTCAAACTCAGGAGAAGCAGTTTGACTTTTGTTCTGGTCGTGGAACCATGGACCAGAACTTTACCCTTGCAAAACTAATAAGGCAATCATAGGAGTTTGACTCACCCGTCTATATATGTTTTGTGGGCTTGAAGAAGATTTATGACTTTGGTTCTCTGAGGCTTTCTGTGGGGGTTGCTGATGGGAGTACAGGGTGCTGTGAGCGCTTTTAAGGGTTATCCTGTCCCTGTATAACCAAAGCCAGTTTTGTTCTTTGTGTAGCTTTATTGATCTTTGAATAAAACTTAGCAAATCAAACATTACTTCTGAATATCTCTGGATTTGTAAGTTCCAATGATCAGTCATGAGTAAAGTTGCAATGCAGCCAGGTAAAAACTCTGACAGAGCAAAGACTTTGAGAGACGAGGCGTTCTGGTAGACACAGAGTTGCTGACTATAAGGTTTCAGTTGAACGCAAACATCAGTCCAGGAGCGTTTCATTTTGAGACGTGTGCCACATTAAAATGCATGTATTGCCAGCTTGTCAGTGTAGCGTAGAAAGTCATCTCCAAATGGATCTGTTGGTTTACTGCTTCCCATAGTGTCTGTAAAATGGATGGATTTAGGAATGGTGTCCTTTAGCTCTGAAGGACACACACAGCCAACTTGAGAAATTATTGTGCTCGACAACATTGTGTCATTGTTTTAGTTTAACTTGTAAGTTTGCAAGAATTGCGAGACTATATATATAAAAGTTTAATACTTAAGAATCTTGATAAATTTCCAAATAATTTTTTGAGTTAAGTAATTGCAAAAATGATTTTAAAAATATGGATTTAAATAAAGGTTCTAATACACACACACCAGACAGATCACAAGCCCATCACAGTCATGCTATAGCACCTTTTAACTTCTTTGGCTTCTGCAAAGTGCTTTACGATGTCTCTCATTACCCATTCACCCTGATGCATAAAGAGGTTTCTATGTTTTCACATTACATACAGAACTTTTATATTCTTCATCATTGAGGGGTTCAGTGTCTTGCCTGAGGACACAAGCACCACCTGCAAGGGCTGGAGACTGAACCCCCCAATTCTCAAACTGAGCCAAAGCCAACCCATGTGGCCCGAGGGCCAAAAGCAGCCAGAGTCACCTCCATCTGGCCCTTGATTTCCTTAAATATCCCAACAAAACTACTTGGATAAACAAAAAAAAAATTGGCTTAAAAAACCCACAATTACATGTTTACTACACCGATTTACTTCTTACCAACAGAAAGTGGCATCCAAGTCTGGACTGAAATAGATTTAAACTTTTCTTTGCTGGCTTAATAAGGTCGTGTTTGTGCTAGCCACCACACCAGCCAACTTGCCGCCCTATAGGCAAGATTTTAGGTGGTGCCTCCTGTGCATTTTTTAAACCTCACTGCCAATTCATATACATTCACATCTCAAATTAAATAGTTTTGTCTTTGATTTTTTTTTTTTTATTTTATTTTATTTTATTTTATTTATTTTTTGTTTGACGGTGTAAGATGATACTTTTATCATAAAACATTTTCTGCATCATATAACACCTCATCTAGGAACAAAGCAGCTGAGAAACCCACATAACAAGTTACCTTTATAAACCTGAGCAACCAGTGATTATTATAGACTATATCAACTGCACTGATAAAAAGTTATAAAATATTTGTTTTGTGGGTTATTTGTGGTGCAACTTAGATAGACAGCACCCTTAGTATTTGCCTGTACTAACTAAGCAATGGGCCGGCCCTGGTGCAAGCAGAACCAAACTATAAATATTTAAAATAACATTACATTTACAATTACTGTCACAAATGATAGTTAGCTTGTTTGATATACCACCTAAGTAATGCTGATAATTAATATGATTGTATCATTCAGACCATTATGTGATCTTTTGATTTGTTTAACTTGGTCAAAATGTCCCTTTAGGAATTTAATGTCCAGCCTGACCTTGCTTATTCAGTTTAGATTCAGCAACTATTTATTCTTCTCTAATATTTTAATAGTGAACACAATAAGTTTCAACTAGTGACTGCTGGATTACAGAAAAAAATGGTAAAAATGACAATCTGTTTGAATTTTTTTTATCTCTGTTTCTGTCACAAATAGGAACAAATCTTAAATTCTTCAATTAATGAACTGTGTGGTGTGACTAAAAACCTGCCTTACTTACACAAGTGGGTTTGATGTTTCTGAGCTTCTGTGTGGGGCTTTATTGGTTGTCTTTGATGAAAATAGCAATAATACTTGTAGTCAATTTGCCAATGTCTGTCATTGCTAGTTTTAAATAAAAAAATGTGGGTCATTGTTAAAAAGAAAAAAAAACTTAAAAGAAAACTTATAATTATTTGGACTGTAGTGAATTATGTTCTTGTTCTTGCTGAAAATTAACAGCAAGTGATCTTAACAAGCGAAGCGCTGTTGGGTTTTTTTTGTAAATAAATGACAAGTCAGCATCTAGAGCTAAAATCTGCTCTGGGCCTCTCAGATTAAAACAAGAAGAATGTAGGTGGTGTGTGTGTGTGGGGGGGGACTCATAATTCTGTCCTCTTCAACTTTAATCAGGAGTCCACTGACGCGCTCGCAGCCCCCCTCCCCTTCTCCATGTCTCTCATAATAATAGGCCGCTAAAAATTCAGGAGGCAGGCTTCACATCAATCACTCGCCAGATTTGAGTCCAATGCAATAAATATGTAAATGAGGGAGAAGCCAGTGTCTCATCATAGCTTTGCGATCTGCACAAGGAGTGGAAAAAAAAAAAAGGAAAAACTGTATTAATTGCCCGTGGCCAGAAGAATCCTATTACTGTGGGCATTGATTATAAAATTGTATGTGTGAATGATTTTCATGCAGAAAGTGGACGAGGAAGCCTGGGGCCAAAAAAAAAACTGTAGACAGTGTTGAATTGCTGAATTGTGCAAGAGAGTAAAAGGAAAAAGACACAATGAAGAAAAAAAGGCCACATATAAGTTCAAAAAGGATTTAGATTAAATAATAAAACTGATTTATCTTCAGTTACAGTAAAGAATCACCCAGAATAGTTCAGGTGTTCTGGGTTTTCTCTTCATTTCCCACTGAAGGGAAGTGCAACTCATGCACCAACTATGGAATACAGAATATTATTCTTTATAAATTTCTTCTAAAAAATAATCCACTCTGTGAAATAATTGGACTTCAAAGCACTGGTGAGAAATGGTTATTAAAAGCATTCAATGTGTTATAAACTTTGGAACTGTTCATATCAACTTACTGTTGAAAAGAAAAACAAATGGAGGATTTAGGAGGAAAAAAATGATATTTAATAAATCTGAATCTAAGATCAGTGTCTTATATATAAAAAGAAAACAAAAGGTCTGGAGGCATATATTTATCTCAACTGGCAGACCATAACAGTCCCCAAGTGACAATCAACTGAGTGATTATTTGTTCTTGTTTTTCTACTTTCTCTTTCTTTTAATTGATTTAAAATATATATTTTGATCTAATACTAAAATGTATACAAGACCATCTATTTAAATTATTTTTTTGGTTTTCTGTAGTTTTTATTGTTTTTGCCTAAATATCACTTATAATAACTTTTTAGAAGTCAAATAACCTTTTGCTTTATGTACAACTGTGTCCACAATCAGAGTCTGCAGGAACTGATTTTCTTGCCTTATTATTTGTTATTCACAAATCAATTTTTCTTTAGATAAAAAATACATTATTTTGATAAAATAAAAGAAAAAAATAATAAAACAAAACATTCCAGATTTAAATTGTTCACTTCATTTGAAGATTAGAGTTAGCTAAATATAATAAAAGTAACTTATATAAAAATGTTTTTTTTTTTGTATTATTATCTTGGGAACACCTGATGAGACTTTTTTCCACTTTCTTGTTTTAACACGTCAAACAAATGATTTATTTTTGTTATAAGATTTAAAATTTTATTTAAATTAGTCTAAAAGTGGCTTTGATCACCATGGCAACAGCTTTATGTTTGCCTCCCTTTTTTCCAATTTGCAAAACATAATTGATACAATACAAATAACAGAAATTTAGAAACTTACAGGTCAAAACCTCTGCAGTAAAAGTTTGCTCCATATTTTTTCCCCAGCAGCTCCACTGATCTGCTCCTTCACTCTACTGCTTCACTGCTCTGTGATTTGATCGTCAGCGCTTGTTTCCCTCCCTCTGTTTGCCTGCTTTCACCTCTAAGAAGCCGGTCTCTCACTAGCCTCCTCTCCACTATTTTTACATTTAAATTTAAAAGATGTTGCTTGAACATCCAAATGTTTCATAGCAGAGATTCTGCAGAATATATTCCCCAAGCCATCTGTTCATACAATGACACATTTACTGAAACAAAAAATACTTCCTGGTTTTGCAAATGATCATGGACGTCTCTGTTTTCAACACAAATAAACTGAGATCTGGAAAAAATGTTATGAGATCAGTACAAATTCAGTTAATAATGCAGCAAACTCTGATAACTGAAACACAAAATGGAGCTCACATTTCAGGCTCATTTAAAGCTATTTAGGCAAATAGGAATTAATTATTATATATTACTATTATTTGATATATTTATATTTGGTAAATTATTTTTTTCATCTTTAAGGCCTTTTTCGGTTAAAAGTGCCAGGTTTAGTCAGTGTGTGACGCTATTTGTAAAAGCACACTGGTTCCAGGCTGACTACTGGACTTCAGTGATATAAAAATAAATAATTAAATGTAGCTCAAAAAGGTTTTGCAAATAGCATTATTGATAGTAATATTTCCACAATATTATAACAATTTGTCGGCGTCTTTGGGTATTGAACAAATCGTTTTTTAACATTAGAAAGAAGAAAATAAAGCAAATTATTACAGAAAAAATAACCTGTTTTAGGGGTAACAAAGCAAAACAAGAAGGGAGCAGTTTTAGATGTGGATCGTTAAAATTTAAAACCACTTTATTTCACTGTTGCACAACCCAAAAATAAATAAATAAATAAAAATTTTAAAAGCTGCAGCAAAAAAATAGGAAGAGTTCAACACAAAAAAATCACTGCTAAAAGTGCAGGACTCCAGCTGGTTTATTCTGCTTTTTTTTTCCTAATGAGAAAATGGTACAAACTATAGCACAGTTAGTTACCATGGTACTAACAGGACAGCTTTAAACAAGAAAATAACTGGTCTGGATCAGATTCTCCCATCAGACTGACAAAGTCTTACAAAAACAAAAGATTCAAGTAAACTGTTTTGTACAATATTAACATCCAGATGGTTGCTCTCATGTGCCACAGGTATAAAATTATCTGACATATAAAGACTTTGTTCTGAAAGCAAACAAGTAGGAAAGGAAGTGACCAAAAACAAAAAAGAAAAGAGAAAAAGAAAAAGACATAAATTTTCCCCACAGTCCTGAGAGACGTACTACTGAGAGTCACAGTTAGAAGTTAAATCCTGCATGACACATTAACATGGACAAAGTTCACCAGAGTGTAAAAAAACATTAAAAAATATATTGTCATGAGCATATTGGGATTTCAGAAACAGTTACATCAGACTGTGCCACAAGAATCAGAATGAACTTTAAAAGTTTGTCTAAAAGTAGTTTTTTTAATTAATTAAATAAGGTAAAACAAAGCACTGAAAATAATAAAAGGTATTTTGTGAAATTGTGTAATTTTGTCTCTTGAGAAGAAACCCAGACATCCTTCTGAGCTGAGGAGTTTGATCTATTTTATGTGAGGCTCTCATGACCTGAGCCATGATGACCTGATTCTTTGTGAGGTCAAATATCGCAGATTTTCTCCTATTATTATTATTATTATTATTATTATTATTATTATTATTTGTGTGTCGTTTTTCTTCTTGTTACTGTTAATGACACTAGTCTTTATAGCTCTTACTGCATGTTCAGCCTTTAATCAGACCCATTTTAGCTACAATGAATAAAACCTAAATAATTATATTAATAATCGTACATTTAAAAAAAAGGTAAACTAATTTGACGAATGGATTTGTTTATTGCTCATTTAAGTGACTTTCTAAATAAATAAATAAACAAACAAACAAATAAATAAATAAATAAATAAATAAATAAATAAATAAATAAATAAATAAATAAATAAATAAATA
>JARVJO010000082.1:16696937-16708018 GCA_031762555.1 Cynodonichthys magdalenae
AAATTCTGAAGTGCTTCACTTTCAGAGACGGTGGGGACAACGTCAAACTTTTACAATTATTTACATTAACAATCTGCCTCTGTAGTAAAATTCTTTCTTCTGCCTTCACAGGAAGATTTTGTCAATATTAGCTCTATATATTAGGTTAGTTACATGTATACAGAATACTCCATCTTTTAGGACACTAGGTTTGCTTTTGTTTTTTCCTGGTCTTGGTCTTGACTCAGTCTCGTCCTTCCTTGGTCTTGGTCTCTAATCGGTTTAGGTCCTAAAATCTTGGTCTTGTCTTGGTCTCAAGACACTGTGGTCTTGGTCTTGACTTGGTCTCGGCTTAGGTGGTCTTGACTACAACACTACTAGATGGTGTCCTGCAAGAGTACTAAACCGCAACTATAACTAGGCCTTAAGAAAGAGGAGCAATAGCAAAGCATCATCATCAAAATGTTGAGGAATGAAAGAATAGTTTTCTAGGGAAGAAAATAAAGATAATAAAATTTACAATTTATGTTTTGGCGTATTTTATTACATGAAAGACAACCTAAGGGGGCCATTTTCAATTAACAAATGTGACGATAAGAAGGTCATTCAAACTCTTGGAGTTATCTTAGGAGTCAGCTTACAACACAAAACACAGGAACTGACTACAAATTAAAATGTCATAACTTCTTTAAAGGTCTTTCCAGAGAAATTGCTACCAATACTTATTTTCCATAACAAAAAGCCCCACTACACAAGAGTGCCACGACACAGTGCCAGCACAGACAGGGCATTGACATAATGTAGAGTGACATTATTGTTGGATCACTGCTATGTAAATGTTGCAATTTTGGTGTACAGGTAAAACATGTGACATTTCAAAGTTTCATGCTCCATGCATGACCAATAAATTTGTAGCATCCAGACACTATTTGTGGTAGAGAGTCAGATATGTAAAAATAAAAAAAGCAATGTTGTGTAGTTCATTTTTGTAATTATGTGTTTTAACATGTAGGAATGCAAAGCAAACACGCAAAAGTGAAGTAAGGGTATTATTCACTTATTTTTACACCCGGGACAGTTCTTGAACCTTTTCGGTTGCTGCAGCTTTTCATTCGTGATTTTTTAAATATTTCAGCTGACAGAGATGTGGGAAGCTGCTTTAATGTGTTCATCCCGACAACTGCCGCGTACGTCTCTGTCTGCAGACCTCTGAGCAAAGCCGTGTCGCTGTGGCTCCACACATGACCCTTGTATGAGCAAACCGTAAAAGCAGCATTACGAGAGTAATGAGTAATTTAACAGTTTGTTTCAGCACACCTGGGTTCCACGCGAGGACTGTATATTTCCTGTGACAGCCCCGGCATCCCGGCCCAGCCAAGCAGAACGTAACTGGCAAGGTCAATATCCCCGGAGAGCACAAAAGAAGTAGTTTAAGGATGTGGTGCATTTAAGGGGGCTTTTGTTTGTGTCTGTACTGGCCCATAGAGGAGAATAAATAAGAGATCTGTTCTTTAATGCCTACATTTTTGGACTGAGGAATGTTTTATTGTCAACAATGAGAATGAGAGTTCACAAAGAAAAGGGATAAACTTGTGGGATGGTATAATAACTGCTCATAGCTGAGTCTCAGCTCAGGTCTAACTTTATTTTCCATCTGAAACACAGCTCCTGAAGGCCTTTTGTTCAACCCACCAAAATCTTCCAGGCTCAGTCCCTCACTGTCATGATTGTGATTTGTATTTAATTTTAATTTTAGTGTTTTTAGTTATGTTTGTAGTTTTCAGCCATTCTTTCCACTCAGTCCCTGATGTTACTCAAGCTTTCATTTGCTCATCAGCACACCTGTTCTTCATCCAACAATCCCCATCTCAAAAAATAATCCACCTTACACTCTTCAGCACCATACTAGATTCTACTGTTTGTTAAAAAGTAATGTTACACATGTTTTGCTATGTTTTTGTTGATCTTTTAGCAGTCTGGATATTAACTTTTTTCAAAATCGATTTTAATTGCACCCATTCGTGCCTCCAAATTTGACTTCTAGTTCATTTTCAATCTACATTTACAACATCTGACACCTGACTAAAACTTCAAGTAGGAGACAGTAAAAGGCTATTCTCATTTGCTGTTCACTAAAAATTATGATTATACTTCACATAACAGTACATTTATATGAGTATATGCACACAGTATATAGAATAGTTAGTTCATGAGTTATTAAGAATGATTAAAAAATAACTTTTGGAAGTAATTAGCCTTTTCGGGTAAAACATAAATTAATGTGTTAATTTATAGCTTATTAAGTATCAATCAGTCTTAATAAATTATGTTTTAAAGGTTAACCAACCATTTATTAATGATTAACTAAGGCTAAATAAGGTTTATTTATTATAAAGTTTTAACAAAATGATCTTTGTTGAAACCATCAGCTTTGCAAAATAAATTGAAGTGAGCAGAGCATTTTCAATTTCACAATCTGGTTGTTCTTTGATAAAATAAGAAAAACTGTTTATCTTAAATCAAGAAATTAATATTTCCATAACCTTTTCTTCTTAGCCTACAACATTAGAATGATCTAAAGTCACTGTAATTTCATGTTAGTAAAGCTATTTCTTTGCAAAGGATCAGCTGAACCCCCTCAGCCCAGTCCTCCTGAGAGATGAGTGTGAATTAGATGGAAGGAGGGAGTGTGAAACATCTCACATCTGACCTCAGACCTGTCTCTCACAGAACCTGATGCTGAAGTAGTGGAGAAGCAAAATAAGCCCCCGTTCTGAGTCAGGCTGATGCAATATTGATTCAAATATCTTTGAACAAAGAAAATTAAGCACTCTATTAAAAAAAATTAGAAAATCTACGACCAAATTAAACAGAAAATACCTCAAGCAACCTCAATTCCTGTTACCACGTTCAATAGATCTCACACAAAAAACACATTGAAGACTTCTTTTATTTAAAGATTTTTTTATTCCATTTTGTTAGTGAGAATCTAAAATCTATACTGAACCTAATAACTTTAAACAAAAAAAACATACTTCTCACTTTTCAGATAATTAATCCTGTCAACCATCAGTCCCTTCTCCTGCTGTAGAATTCCTTCATCTGTATGCAAAGTCCCTTTACTCAAGGCCCTGTACAAGAGGGAAAAAAAAGGTTTCAGGGATCAGTGTTAAAGTATATGAAAAGTAAATTCCAAACATACAGTTTTTCAAATAGGAAAAAAAATATAAATATATATAATTTAGTGACTAGAAGATCAGTGACAGTGAAGTCTGTCTCTTATTTCCTGAGAGGAAATAAAGGAACAAAACCAGAATAGGACCACGTTAAAGTCACCACTGTGTCTGAAAAGGAAAATTGCATTGGTTTAAATGGTTTGTGTTGAATCTTTGAGTGCTGTGTTGTGTATTGATTTTGGCTTCTGTGGTGTCTTCAAAAGCTCCGTGTCTTTCACACTAAGAAAAGGCAGAAAACACTCATTTATGGCTAATCAGCTTTGTCTGTGAGAAAACCTCAGCTTGCTGCTCACGTTACTCTGAGATGTGTCTATGAATCCTGCAAGCATTATCTGGGGCTTTCATTTTGTTAGAGCTTGTAATTCTGTAAGAATCAATGCACCCAATAAAGGCGAAAACACAGATTGCTCAGATACGTTTGTCAGTTTGTTTCTTTTTAATCTGAAGAATTTCGCATATTTCTAATTTTAATGTTGAATTTTAATAACTTCTCTAAATTATTATTATTATTATTATTATTATTATTATTATTATTATTATATTTCACTATTTTACTAAGCTCCAGGGGCGGAGCCAGGGGGTTGGCTGGGGTGGCAAGTGCCACCTCTGACACCTTAATGACAACGTCAGGTGACACCCCCAAATAATTAATAAGTGCGTGGGAATCTTGGATTTTGTATTTGCATTTAGATTTTGTTAAAGATTGTTCTCTGATATACAGCAGCACGGTGGCTCAGTAAATAAATAAATCAGTGACTATTTTCTCCAAGGTCTGAAAGCCTCAGTTTTAGCTTGCTGTTTAACTCTGATGTCAGAATCTGAAATTGTGTTTTTTTTCTGTTCTGAGTTTGACTCAGTTTCTTTGGTTCATTGTTTTGTTCCCTTGTGTTCAGTTTGTGTTCCTCTATGCCACCAGCCACATCTAACAGTACTTTTCCACCAATAATTTATTTTCCTCAGTCCTGCTATGCCCACCTCACCTGTTCCCTATTTCTATTAGTCTCAGCTGCAGCCACCTACATTATTAGATTCAGCCTTTTTATTCCCTCTGTTTCTCATAACTCACCGATTGAACATTACTGGCTTTCATACCGCACTCCATCCTACTCATGTTCCTTGTGCTCTCTGTGATTGTGTCCTTGTTCTTCCTTGTGCTGGGTCAGAAGAACCTCTTGCTACTCAGGACATCTGATAAATGTAGGCATAACAATGAATACACAAATTTATTTTGGCCATTTAGAGTCTCTCACTTTATTATTGCCATGATAATGATTTTTTTATCCTCCAAAGAAAAGCTATCGTGAAATAAAATGACCGTTTTCATTGTGTTATTTTCTCTAACTGATATTCTGAAGCTCCTCAAATCTGTGTTGTGAAACAAGGAAAGTCACATGTTGTAAACAACACTTGTGTACTCTCTATATAGAAAAGAAAAAAAAAAGCTTAAATCTTATAGAGCTTCTCTCAGTGCATTTCAGAGCTGGTCCAACCTTCTCAAGTGCACTTATTGTTACCTAAAGAGGTGTAAAGTGTTGACTTCAGTCAGAGAATAAATCAACCTGTGGAGGAGGTGGAGCATTAATGAGCTGAGGGACATCGTACAGATTGATGGAAACTGGAACCATCTGTCAGTCTTTGGGATGAATGAAAACGGACCTCTCCACATTTTTTTTCACCCCCTTGGATGACATTTTTCTCATCAGACTTGTTTTGCACATTTGTTGCAAATAACTCAATCGTCAGCAGCTGTCTGTCCAAGAGTAGAAAAAAAGCCTGACCTCTCACGGACAGCTGAGTGACAAGGACAAGAAAATCAACCAGAGGCAGAGATGGTGAAGAAAACAGGAGGCGGAGGAAAAAAAAAGCCAGAGACCCTTGTGAACATAAATTCCCCTGGGTGAAGCTGGGTTTCAGTCGATGGGAGGCTAATTCATGTCAGAGGGTGGTTGTTTTTCCTGAGAGGCCAACAGAAGGTTGATAAAATTCAAGTGGAAATGAAGTTAGTCATGACATATATATCACTAATGATAAGAACAGGTTTTATAGGCTGTGTGACTTTAATTTAAACTCCACTTTTTATTCTGAAAGAGAACATTGCACACATCATTCAAGACAAAGATATTTTAATTTTCTAACTGTACATCTGTTTAAACTCCTCACTTTAAAGTGTCTATGACATCATTTTTTATAATAAATATAAATGCATTTTTGAAAGATAACATTGATAAAATGTTGCAAAAAATAAAAAAATTCACGCCACTGAGATGGACAGTTGTTGAGATATTTGCATGTGAAGTAACAGGAAGTGATGACAAAGGGAAACATCTGAATGTGAACATAGTGTTTGTACAGTTGCTGACAACACAGACTGTAGAGAAGAATCTGATGTTTCTTTAGATTATTTTGAATCACTAACAGAGAGAGATGAAGAAGACTCAGAGTTCAAATATTATTGTTTCAATAAACAAAGACCAGGGAGGTTCTTTTCTTAAATAGTTCCCCTTTGATGTCACTTCCTGTTTCAATTTGGTTGAGCCATGTTCAATAGAAAATATACCAGTTATGCCAAAAATTATGTAAAATCTTGTGTATCATGCCAGTTTTCTTAAATAGGTGTTTTGGACTTTTTGTATCACTGGGACTTTAAAACAATGCATTGATCTTTTTTTTTCCACTTCATAAAACAAACTGCTGAAATTACACAAAAGGTGCAAAATCAGATGGAGAAAACAGGCCGGCTGCAGCAGCCCATCACAGCAGGCAGGTTAGAAAGTGGAGCAGATGGTGACGTTGGGGCTCTGTGTCGAGTGCATAATGTGCCCTTGGGCCCAGGGAAGCAATGTCTACATTAATATGATTTGTCCACCTTTGATATTTAAGAGGATTATACCTTCTGCTCCGACACGTGGTTGTGAATGGACTTAGATGAAAAGTGGCAGAGAACAGAATAGAATTAGAGGCTCCTGAAGGACTTCCACATTCATTGTTAACTTCTGTCCTAATCCCCATTAGGATGTACAGGTCTGAGGGAGCGGGCGGAGAGCTAAGGGGACATGCCTCTCTATTGTGTGTCTGCTGGTTAATTGTGCTGTCATGGCAGGAGGAGGGGAACGCAAATGGAAAGAGAATAAGGGTTTAAGAAAGTGCATAAAGGCCCCCTGCTTTTTATGGGTGTTACCCAGGCTGGCTGTGCTCTGATCCTCTCTGTCACTAAATATGAAGTGCAGCGTGCAGTCACTGGTGCTGAGCTTGTGCTCAGGAGGTTTATATGTGCAGCACATGAATATAAAGAAATACATGCAGGTTAAATAAGGGGAAATAAAAAAGTGCAATTCAAGCTGCATTGGTTTTTCATTGCCAGTGCAATTAAATTAGTACCTAAGAACATCATTTCTTCATACAGGTATTGATCACTTTGCTAAACATACAACTAAATAACAAATAAAAAGTTTTTCTACCCAATTTGCAAGCAATTTTGTTACTGACGTGTGATACTATATTTGTCTGTTTAAATGTTTAAATTACAAATACTGTAACTTTTATAAAATTTGTGCAAATAAATCTTAGTTTTTTTCTGTATTAAAGCACCTAAATTGTGGTTATTTATTTATTTTTAAATCAGTGCTTTAGCACAGATGCACGACAGCTCCTATTTTTGACCTTTTACCAACTGAGACGTTAACAGTTATGTCACTTTTGAAATTGCTTTTAGAAAACTCGGGGCGCTATTTTGATAATCAGTTTCTGTGTTTCAGGCTTTTGTTCATCTGCTTGTTTACATGTGTTGACAGAAGGGAAACATTTGCCCTGTTTGTGTGCACACACAGGGTTGGGGTCACTGTATGTTTTAAGCCAAGCCAAGTAAGAATTCAGCTCGAGCCTTTGTCCAACAACCATTACCAGTTGTAATAAGAGATATAGTTGCTCCCATTTAATATACTGTATTCCTAAAAAAAAATAAATGACATAATTGTAGTGGTTAGAGCAAATTATGACACTTGCGGTTGTGGGTAAAAGCTGTGTAAACTGTCATTAGAGGTGAGGAGGCTTTCTGTGCGCTATAAAGCAGCATGGTAAGCAGGTGGAGGGGCAACAGATTGTCAAGGCAGATTGGCCTTGACAATCTGCCGTAATAACACCTCCATTTCCCATACAACGCCCACCCCTATTGCCCATTTTTCTGTGATTAAAGTTCACCGACAGTTTCAGTCTACTTTCCCTCTTATGTCAGACACATTATTTTCAAACTATTTTCTACTCAGAATTATAAAAGCTTTTAAAACATTCTTCATTTTCATTTCAGTTCAGAAACGTTATAAAATAACTAGAGAATTGCATTTCCTGCAAAAATGCTAGTGTGAACGCCTGTTGCTGAAAGCTGCTCAAAATAACCTGAAAATATTTATTGGCAATAGTGTTAAATGTGAGTTCAATTTGAAAAAAGGAAAAAAAAAAGCTTAACTTTGCTGAAAAAGGGAAAAAAGGAACAACATTATATTTGAAATAGCAGAAAAAAAGCTAAAAGCTAAAACAACTTAATTTAGCAGAAAGCAACTGTAAGAAGCATAAATATCACAAAGTAGTAGAAAAAAAACATAAAAAATAGAAAAAAGCAGAAGAATAGCAGAAAGAAGTAGAATTTTAGCTGAAATAGAAGAAAAAGGCTAGAATTAGCATACTAATAAGCTAAAGGTACTTTCCACTTCTAAAATGCAAATGTCGATGACTCCCACATCACTTTACTTTTGTGCCAAGTCAGGGACTACATATACTGTGTACATACACTGTAAATATGCATTGCTGCATTTTTTACTTTAAATTCTAATGCTATACTGGAGACTTTTATGCACACACTTCATCCTGTTACATTTCTACAAAGTAGTTTAGCAACATATTTTTATTTTGTTGATAATGTTTGCTAAATGTCAGAGGTGTCGAGTATAAGTACATTTATTTTGTTACAGTACTTAATTATTTTTTTGAGGATTTATAATTTTACCAAGTATTTTTTAAGACTTTTATTTTGTTAAATTCAAAAAATAAACTTTATCCTATCATTTATTTATTTTAAAATTTAACACCTTGTTACATGTTATAAATTTAAATATGACCAGAAGTAATCATTAAAGGAGTTGTTTATGCAATCTAAAGAATTGTCAAGAAGCATTGTTACAACAAAGAAATAATCCACCAAACACATTTATATATTTATAGTGTAAAATGTTATATTATTTCACAAACTGATTATTAAAACTGGTAATAAGAGCAGCAGTTGTTAAAATGTGAAAAAATCCATCTTAAAAAAGCAGAACCTGGTATTATGTCTGAGTGAAAAGTCCTTTTTTTTTCTTGTCATGATTTTGTTCCTGTGGTGACAGCACAGTCATGATGATGAACTCCCTGCAGCACCATTCCTTACCAATGTTTGCCCAAAGCACACTCCCCTGTCGTAATGATATTCATAGGAACATATCTAATAACTATGCTAATTACGAGACAAAAGAGAGTCTTTCCTTCTGGTTTGGTTATCTTGGAAAGAACTGTGAAATCAAAAGCACAGCAGCAATCTGGGATGTAAAACGAGAAACAAAAAAAGGCACTTGAAGTGAAGCCGACGAGGAGCTCATGCTTTATCATTACAGCAGTACAGTCCATTACCCAAAGCTTAGAACACTGCAATTAACCCTGCAATCATTTATTTAGGCTCTGTATGTATGGGGCTCATAATTAATCCCCTCGTATGCAGTTAAGCTCGGGCATCATCAACTAAGCCTGTCATGAAGTTAGTCTGCCTAATCTTCTTGACCCCCACCTCTTTACTGGCCTTTCATCTAGTCAGCTGAAGTTCATCACAACTGCTGAACATCCATTCTGTGACTAAATATTATTACACTTTACAATAATGAATTGTTTGGACTGGTTTGAAAATTCCCCCTTTTACAAAGCTTAGGTCCCATTTATTCAATTCAGTTTATTTATATAGCGCCAAGTCAGAGCATATGCTGACTCAGGGAACTGTAGACACACACAAAAAAAAATTAAGGAAGTTAGCAGATTTTTGTTGAATCACTTTGTCACAGTTTGCCATCTCAAGCAGCACATTGGTGACAGTGGAAAGGAAAGACTCCCTTTTAACAGGAAGAAACCTCCAGCAGAACCAGATCAAGGCTCAGGATGGGCGGCCATCTGCCTTGACCGGTTAAGTTTGGGGGACAGGAAAGGGACCCAGAGAAACACAGAAGGACTGGACCTGGTGTATTTTCCTCTGGAAGAGAGACTAAGAAAACATGTGATTGATAGAAAAAATTGCAACAATTATTTAGAGCGTGACTAAAGACAGCAGCAGATGCATCTGATGCCTTTGTTTTGACCAGTTTAGTGTGAAGTAGTTTACAAATCAACATTTACTGCACTTAGGTAATTCAGATAAATGTTACAGTGTGATAACCAGACTTCATGCAGATTAAATCTGTCACTAGCTATGAACATTTTACATATTGTGACACAGAAATTTAACGGTTGAGTATTGTACAGTTTTGGTTCTGTTCTGTTCTGTTCTGTAATCTGCATTATCATTTGTACACTATTGTAAGTAGTTTTACTTTTTACTGTACGTATAGAGCAAGGATGGGCAACTGGCTGCCTGTAGGCCACATCCAAGTATGCAGGTGACTTCCATCCAGCAAATTAGGCCCCGCCTACTGACTGTTTACAAAATTTCAAGGCAAACCTGTTTAGTTAGTCTGCTTAGAGACGCTGTCTGACATCAAGGATTTTCACATTCGGATAAGTATGCAGTACTATGTGGCCTTTCCCAAATTATATTTTATGTTGTGTTTAGAACATACATAACAGATAGTTAAAGCGATTCCATTTAGCATTGACTTCTTATCTTACTTTCTACCAGCAACTTTGTTATTTATTATTTCTTAGAGATTTCTTCACAGTCAATAGAATCACTTAAAAGAGGAAACATCTCACCAAAAAATCCAATTATTTGACTTTAAATGAAAATAAAGCACAAGAAAAAACACATTTAACATTGATTCCTCAAAGCTCTCGCTACATCAAAATTAAAGGTAATTGACAAATTCCAAATTCATTTTCTTGGCTTGAAAGTTGGCCAACAGTCATGTGAATAATGCACTAAATACAGTGACAAAACCATCAAACTATTTTAGATTTAAAGTATTCCTTCTGGGGCTGGATAAAATGTTAATGAGGACCAGAACTGGTCCCCGGGCCTTGAGTTTGACAGATGTGGCCTTACGCTATGACATCAAGACATTTTTTGAAATCTACATTTTTAGATTTGTACAACCTATTGCCAAACTTCTGCCAAATTAAAAAAAAGAATCAGCCACTTTGATCAGGATTTATTCACACAACATCACAATAAACTAACAAAAGTAGCTGAATTTACAGAATAATGAATAACCATAAATCATATGATTCTCTGTTTGAAACTGCACAAGCTCTGAATGTCGTGTTCTTAAACATGTGTTGCTGTTTTTGTATCATTATATATAATGAGTAAGAATGAGAAACCTACAGAAAAACACATATTTGAATCGACGGGAAATTGCTTAAGCAATTAATTTAACACCACATCCATTAAGTAGGTAAACAAAGAAATCAATAACTAGAGTTAATTAATTTGTAGACTGTATTTAAATAAATCCTCTTGACTTTTTTGTCTGCTTGACTTAACACACAAACAGCAAATTGCAATGCTGATGAATGATCTTTATATGAGTATGAAAACTACTGGGGATAAATAACCTTTTGCAAATCAAACTTCTGCTAAATAGAAGTCAGAGGTTAAAAGTTTTAAACACTGAGATGTAGCTGCAATTTACTCATGTG
>JARVJO010000082.1:16711797-16740536 GCA_031762555.1 Cynodonichthys magdalenae
TTTATTAATTTTCATTCATTCCCCCCCCCCCCCCCCCCACACACACACACACGCACACACACGCACACACACGCACACACACCAACCCCACCACCTCTCTGCTCTCAGTCTCTCCTTATCAACTTCATTAAAGTTAGGAATAATCAAGAAAAGTCAATCAATTAAATCACGGTTGCATCTTGAAGGCAATTCTGCACTTAAGAGCTCACACGTGTGTTGTTGCGGGTGGACTTTTGGATCTTTGTCACCGTTTGGCAGCAGGAGGACACAAGGCACCTATAGTGTGTAATTGATGGAGACAGATAGCAGTCAGATGTGATTAGTTCCAGCTTGGTAAGCAGTCCATCGTTGGCGTGGTTGACACAAGAAAACAGAGAGGAGCAAAGAAAAGCAGCGGAAAAAAAGGACCTATGCAGCTGTCTGTCATGTGGTCTGCAAACCATGAAAGGTGCAGTTGTGAAATCCAATTTCTTTTAAACTTGTGCGTTTGAAAACTAGTTTTTCATTTCACAGCAATGTATGCACATATCAAAACACATGCTGCTTAACATGCATGAATAAAAATGCTGGTTCCATATTTGCTTTGTGGTGAACAAACATTTTCCTTCTCTTAAGCTTCGAGCAAACAGGATTGTCAGGTGTATATTTACATATTGAATAAATAAACTATGGTATCCCAAATGCACTTGATAGTTGTGTTTAAAAGAAATCTGCATGTGATAGCCTCTATAAGACCAATATAAAGCTTAAGCTCTCTTGTAGAGTGGTGGAGACAGCCAAATCAGAGGAGCGAGTCCAGAAAACAGCTGACAAAATGTTTCTGCTGCAGGAACACGATCTAAATACTAATCAAACATCATTTACAGCTGGCTTTATTTCAGGCTCCTGAGAGACTGTCCCGTCCTGCTTCTTTGCCATGGTAACGGGAGATTCATTTCAGAGGTGTCATGCTGCATTATCATCTCAGCAGCTCATCCGCTCCCCTCCGCCCTCTGGCTCGCACGCTTTTGTCCCCCCCTCTCTGTTCAGACTCCTCAATCTCAAACCTGCCCAGCATCCTGAAAGGGGAAACATCTCCTATCTTGCTCCAGCTCAGATAATACATTGATGTGATTTCTTTGCCTCGCTCGCTCGCACACACACACACACACACACACACACACACATCCCACTTTTAATTCAAACAGACCGACATGAGCTGCTACTACGCTGTATTAAAAGCAAATATGTCTGCATATGCTCAGCAGCTTTTTAATCTTTTCTGGAAACGAAACAAACAAAAAAAATACATTAAATAAATCATTTTTAATTGAGCTCCTAAAAATGCTTTTGTTGTATTTTCCTACCCAGTTTTAGGATTATCAAACTAATCTAACCTTACCATTAATATCCTATTTTTTTTTACTTCTACAACTCATGCATCCAATACTTCATTTGATTCTTTTATAGTCAGTTTTGCACATTTGCACGTTTCCCTTCTCTGCCTTTTGCTTCGAGGTGAGACACTGCCTTTCTTGGACCACTTAAGCTTTCTCAGCCCGACAACTTATCGCTGCACTTTAATGCTACGTGCTACATCATTAAACTTTGATTAACAAGTATTTGCAAGCAGACAAATCACTTCCACTTTGTGTGTAAAATGTCAAGTCATTTGTTTTGTTTCCTGCAGTAGAGAAGGGGTCTGGCTGGAACCTCAGTGGAAGAATCAAGGGGATGTCACAGTCAGGGAAAACACTTTGAAAAGGAACATATTTAGACTAGAGGTGTGCTGATTGATAACCTACTTGGGAATAAACATGCTGTTGTCAGAAAATGATCTCTCAAACGTTCTTCTACATATTAGTGACAAGAAATGTCTCCTTAATCAGATTAAATTTATTTACAGTAGGCTAGTAGCAGTGTTTCCATCAGCGTTTCTAATGCACATTTTGAAGTATTGCATTTAAAAAGATCGAAGGGAAAAATTTGAAAAAAACTTCTTCAATTTGCAAAAAAGATTTTACGCTCACTTGAAGTGTTTTTTGGATTTTTTGAAAGAGTAAATGCACAAAAAGGGTGATGGAAACACATTTGTCAAAGCTTTTAAAAGGAAAAATTGTGGCCATGCGTTATTATCTTGTGGCCACAAGATAAATCATGTGTGGCCACAGGATGACTATGTCGTGGCCACAAGATAACAATAATTGTCCTTGAGCTAATTAACACATGACCACAGAATAATAATGCTTGGCCACTAGTTATGTCATGTTCAGGATTATCTGTTTCGCCAACACAGACCTATGGTGTTCATGTCATCTCATAAATACGCTATGAAAGATAAACCACTTAGACACACCAAATAATAACAATAATAGGTCTTATTTTCACAAGGAGACGTGTGCTCAAAATTATCTTGTGGTCACGTGTTATTGTTTCGTTGTCACGAGATAGTAATAGTAACCACAAGATCAGTTTATTTTTTCCACTGCAGAAGGGCACCGCAAAGTCAAGTGTTTTTCTTCATAAACAAAAAATAACAAAAACAGGCAATTTAATGCTTCAATTTTAACAAAAAATGATTTTTGGGCAAATTTAGTTTAGAATTACCTTTTACAAGAAAAGCGTGAGCCATTAGTAAATTGACAAGTTGAAGATGGTATTAAATTCAAGTAGTTCTTTGTATACATAAGTCCCCCACTCACCCACACACACACACTTGCTGGAGAGTAAAATAAAATTTGGCATCCTGCCACATCAAGTACCTCCACATGAGCCAAGGGGTTCACCTTTTGTTTTGTTCAAGATGGCTTCCGGAGACTGCAGTTGGTAACAAAAAGAGTGAGCACGGCTTTTTCAAACGCGACATGAAGCTCTGCTTTTATGAGCCATTGAACCCAGGAACTTCAATTAAAATTAAAAAAAGAAAATAAATGTACTGTAACTGTATAAAAACTTATATTTGGCTGAATTTCTGCTCAGCCTTTCTTTAAATTAAAACTGAACAAAATCAGCAAGCTGGGACTTCCTATCTCCCTCATTAGGCTTGTTCAGCCGCTACACAAGAAACAAAAATCAACTTATATTTAAAAAAAAATCTTTAAAGCACAAGATTTGTATTGCTAGTGAAGTATAATGTGCATACACTGGATGTGATGAAAGAAGTGGCTCCTACTCTGCAGCTGTATGTGAGCAAAGGTCAAACTTGTGAGGATTGAACTCTTGAAGGAGCAACCTCACCCTAACTAACCCTTGAACCAACCTGTATTTCTCCTGGCTGCGCATGATTATACCTTAAAGGTTAGACAGCTTGAACATGCTCTGCTTTCATCACAGAGTTACTATATTTTTTCACAGGTTTAATCATTAGAATAAAAAAAATGAATGAATCAGGCTCAGAGGAAGAAGAGCTGTATGTCAGTCTCGACAACGAAAAACTCAAATGTTTATGGAAAAATGAACGAACCCACAAGATAAACAATCAAACCCCTCATTAATCAATTTAAAGGGAAAATAATGTTTAAATAAAAATACATTAACTAATTTCATTCACATCCAGTTTACTCCCACTTAGAATGCAATAAACACTGCCTGGTTTTGTATTTTATACATTCTGCTTCTTGATTTCACCTCTTTCAGTGGATACTGTACAGCAGACTCCTTGAACGTGTCATTACATTAAACTCAGCCCTGTGGTGAGTGTGTGTGCTGAAACAGAGCGGGAGGTCTAATGGTCTGCTGTATTAGTGGGTTAATTGCCATGTCCTGGTCTCCACTGGATTGTGAGCAGGACATTTTAGTTTAATTGTGAGCCATCCGCAGCCTGCCACTTATACACTGTGGGAGTATTAAGTGCTGGAGATGGTTCTCCACGATGCTCTTGATGCAAAGCTGATTTGGTACCACGTTGCCACCTGTTGGCATCATTAAGAATTGCTGTTTGAAAACACCTACAAAGAGCCTTCTGAGTGAGGTATAAATGGTAAAATTTGGATATAAAATATTTGTCTACAGCTACATTGACCACATTGACAATTTGTGTTCTGTCAAAAAGATACCTGTGAATACCTGTGTTTAAAGCACTATTACATACAGCATGCCAGCATGGTATGTATGTTTCTACACAGGCAAAATCCACTTAGCACATTATACTATGAAGTTGGTTAGGATAAATGTTCTCTCCAGGACATTTGTGAGTATTTTCTGCTCAAAACATACTTAGTATATATGGTAAACTGGACACAAGAACAGAACTAGGAAGTTGAAGCTGAAACAAAATGAGCGCCCCATTATGCTGGTTGTAATATGTTCAAATCTGTGTAAATGAATGGGACATTAGCCATCCATCCATTCATTTGTTCATCCATCCATCCATCCATCCATCCATCATCTTCAGCTTATTTCAGAGTCGGGTCGTAGGGGCAGCAGCTTAAGCAGGGAAACCCAAACCTCTCTCTCACCAGCCACCACTTCCAGCTCTTCATGGAGGATTCCAAGGCGTTCCCAGGCAACACAGGAGACATTGTCTCTCCAGCGTGTCCAGGTTCCTCTCTGGAGTCTCCTCCCACTCAAACATGCCTGAAGTATCTCCCTAGGGAGGCATCCAGGACGCATTCTTACCAGATGTCCGAACCACCTCAGATGGCTCCTCTCGATGTGGAGGAGCAACAGCTCTACTCTGAATCTCTCCCAAATAGCAGAACTTCTCCCCCTAAAAGAGAGAGTCCAGCTACCCTGTGGAGAAAACTCATTCTGACTGCCTGTATCCACAATTTTGATGTTTCAGTTACTACTCAAAGTTTGTGGCCATAGGTGAGGGTAGGAATGTAGACTGATCGGTAAACAGAGAGCTTTGCTTTAAAGCTCAGCTCTCTCTTCACCAGAACAAACTGGTTTAGAGTCATTGTCCTGATGAATATATATATAAAAACACACCTCAGATAATGTTTGTTTTTGTTTTTTTGTGAGTTTTGACACTTGTTGACTCACTGCTTTTCAGTATTTAGTATTTGATGCCTTAGAAAGAGGTCATATGACTCCATGATTGTGTGCAGATGTGTATCTGGGACTTTCAGCAGCATTTAATAGGATATTTCCAATTTATTTTGTAAAAATGTGTAGTAAATTGTACAGCTTGGGTTTATGTTGTATAAATGCTTTGTTGGTTTATCTGTATACATACAGTACCTAAACGTAATGCATAGTACAATAGAATACATCAAATCATTTTCTCATTGGAGCATAACATATTATCCATCCATCCATTTTATTTCACCGTTTCTTCTTTCTGGGTTGTGGAGAGCTGTGCCTGTCTCCAGCAATCACTGTGTGGGAGGTGGGATACACCCTGGACAGGTGACAAGTTCATCTCAGGGACACATAGAGACAAACAACCATTCACACTCTCACCCACACCTTGGGACAAATTTAGAGTTACCAATTAACCTAACATGTCTGTTTTGGGTCTGTGGGAGGGACCAGGGGTACCAGGAAGAAAAGCAGTGCTTGCACTGGGAGAAAAGTCCATAATAAGAAAACCCTGGCTTGGAGGTAATCTTCTACTGAGAGGCTATAGATATACCATCATATAACATATATCTTATCTTATCTAATAGTATTGTTGTGTATTATACCTTGGGGTGGTGCAGTGGTTAGTAATGTTGCCTCTCAGTCAGACGATCTTTCTCTGTATCACATCCTATTGTAATGTAATGTGTCCTATTATAATTAAATTGTACTTATTATATCTAATTGTATTCTATAATGTTGACCTGTTTCTCATCAGATTGGTTGGTATCTTATATCATAACATGCAGTAATGTAGCCTTTTGAATTGTATTGTATTTTACCATGTATTGTATTATTTCATTGTATTTAAACATACTGTGTCTTATAGGAACCGTACACAAACTAATATTCAGTTATATTGTTGAGCCACCAGATACATTTGAGATGGCCTTCTACACATTTTAACCAGTGTTTAAACTGCATAACATCACAGTTAATGCCTTTCCATGTAGTTATTATTTAAAAAAAGATGTGCCATGGAGTGTAATGATGACCTACCGCTGTGGAATCAGACCGTGACGAGCTCAAGTTGTTTTTCCCTGATGTTATCAAATTGTGTTAAGCCTTTCAGTTAAAAAACTAATTTGAAGTAAAAACCATGCACACCCTCACCCCACTATCTCACACAAAGCAACAAACGAGTCTGAACTGCAGCAGTGACAATAAAATTAGGAAACAACAATTTACTTTTTGTCTGTTTGTGCTTTATTCTACGAGTGAATATTCTTAATCTCTAACAGCGTACGTTGAGCTACCCTGTCAGTAGTAAACAAATAAATTACACACACACACACAAAGAGTTAATATACGGGTGGATTCCCAGTCGAGGTCCCCTTCTCGCACTTCTCGAGAAATTAGCATTTTAATGGCCCAAGCTGCTCCATGTCCCCCACATCAGAGTGAAAGCTCAGCTGAAATCATGGGTGAGTGCTTCCAAGCGATCCACTGAGATAAACCAGCTCCCACATAAACACAGGCCCAAAACCAAAAAAATAAAATAAAAATAAAAAACCTGACATGGTGATAAAGGCCTCTGGCTGGATGCACCTCATATAAAACAAATCACTTTATTAGACATAATTCACCACAATGCTCATTAAAAGCAGAGGGCTAAGAAGATTTTAGACAGGACAGAATAAAGTGGATTATATTTAGTGAATCCATTCATATAAGATCAAATCAGCTGAAACCGGTCGATCAGCTGCTGTATTTGCAACTCCTCTTTTGCAAAGCCACTTATAATGCAACAATTTTAATGCTTAAAAACTTAAAAGAAGAAGCTGGAAAATCATTGAGTGCAAAAAAATAAAAAAGAATCGAGATAGAAAACACTAAACAAATATTTAATGTAGCAGCTTAAAACCAAGCATATATAGTTAGTCTCAATCAGATTATTTTGGAAGTAGTAGAAGTCCTGTTTTTTTCCAACTTTAAATAGATACAAACTTAGCTGATTGTACTTGACAGTTTTGAACATTGTAATATTTACAGACAGACAGTTAAGCCTACAATCATTACAAGTTTAACTGAAGGTAAAATAAGTTTGTTTTGATCTTCAAGAAAAAAAAAGGTGTGTTGCTTTCAGTTTTATGTTTGATATTTCTGAAAGAAATTGCTTTGAGGTATTTATTAATTATGAACAGATATAACCTGGATAAAATAAGTATATTCGGTATTTCCAGGCATTACTTGGATGGTTATAGTGTGAACATGAGCTTAAAAGGTAAACTGCTTGTTGTAAGTTTTATGTGTTACAATGCTGCCATCTACAGGTAAAACCTTGTCTATAATACTTGAACCAAGAGTATCATAGAAAATGAACATTCACAATTTACAACTTGTTAACCCTTGTATTAACTCTTGGGAGAAAAATATTAGCCACAAATATTTTTTTTTTGTGTGCAGGCAATAAAAATGTTTTTTTTCTGACAAAAATATTTCTCATTTTTAGTCATAATTCTTTTCAGATTTTCAAATGCTCCCTTAACTGCACAGTAACTTTATTGTTTTCTTAGTCGGGTTAAACTGGCCACATTGAATACCATTACAAATACACATATTAATCCCAACATTTTAATTTAAAATAATGCATTCTTCTCAGTAACATTATTTTTTTTTACCTCTATGTTGATTTTTATATTAACCCACAAGGTGGTGCTCCACTTTAACATTTGAGAGACATTAAAAAAAGGGTTTAGTCATTAATGAGTCAATCACAACAGTTAAAACAACAGTTTATTTTATTATATTATTCAGGGAATGAAGGGATCTGGATTTCCTGGGTGTAGTTGAAGCAGCTGTGATGCTGAAAGAAAACTGTGTTAAGAGTAAAAATGCACAAAGGAGATGAGTCCCAACTACAAACTGAACACAAGCAGATGCAACACAGCTTCACGGCAAAACATTGCAGGTGTTCATATTTTGCACAGACACAATTCTGCAACATCATTTAGCTGATTTTTGAGTCTAATGTCAATGTGTCGAATAAAGTGTTGTACAATCTGCGGGTAAATTTGGTGTTATTTCAGCATCTTGGACTGAAACAATATAATTTGAGGCAAGTTTACATGTTGATATTCAGTGAGGACAGATGTATTCAAAATGTGCTCCTAGTAATAAATTATCTATGCAGATTTGGTTTTGGAGCAACACTGGTTGGAAATCTTTTGATAAAAATGTTGAAAAGATAATAAACATTGGGATAAGCTGAAATGACGATGGAGTGCTGCGGAAAGCCAAGAAATATATAAACTGATCGTTGAATAAGTGGGTTTTACAAACATCTTCACATGTGATTTTATCAGGTTTATAGTCAGTCGTGAGGCACTCTTATTAGACAGGCAGTTTATTTACAAATAGCTCAATATTTCATACACACACGCGCGCGCACACACACAAAGAAGACAAAGAAATAAAGGCAAAATTTACAAAGACTTTTGAATGATTGGGGGAAATTTAATCAAGTGATCTCAGCAATCGGTAAATCCTTCTAAAATCCTCGCAGTCCTTTCTAAATATTACTTGCTTAGGCCACCAAGAAGTACTCAAAAACATACAGTCACCAATGGTCGTCAACAACTTTCTGTATAAAAATATCACCATGGTGTTACACAGATTCACAGTTCTGACTCTGCAAAAACAGAAAAGAAAAAGACCTATTTACATGAATACAAACAAAAAGGGACAAGAAACAGAAATTTAACTTGAAAATTAAAAGAATAAAAAAAATAAAAAGTTGGAGATAAACATAAGCAGTGCAGAGAGGGTCCCAAAAGGCAAAGCTTGAACAGTTCTTGCTTTAAAGTCTTTAAATGGACACCTCTTTGTCTTTATCAATTTGTCCTGTAAAGACAGACAGTTAATCACAAATACAAACAGGAACCAGAGGGTGGTACAGTGTGACTAAAGGAAATAAGTTAAATACAAAAATAGCACATGGGACAATCAGTTCAAGTAATTTTGTTTTGTTAATTTTAAACAAATAAAAAAAGAATTTGGAGAATAAATCTAAAAATACATTTCCCATGTTGTTATCTTAATTCAACAGTGAAAATGAAAAAATAAATACTGAAACAAGCGTACAGCTGTTTTTACTGATTTTAGACATTGCAGCTTTTATAAAAGTTAAAGTAATTCATTTTAAGAGCAGCATTTGCAGCATTTTCTACAATTCATTTCAAATGGCACAGGTTTTCTAGCATTTAATGAAGTCATTTAAACGGCACTGCTTTTGCATTATTTATAATAATTCATTTATAGGTATCGCAGATTTTCTAGCATTGAGAGTAAAACATTTTAGATGGCGCAGCCTTGCTAGAATTTATGGTAATTCAGTTTTGTGGGTGCAGCATTTGTATCATAATTCACACATTTAGCCTGCTGCTTGTGTGTGCAGAAAGTATTCAGCCCATGGAGAGGGACAGGCTTAACAAAACATGGTGAGAGAAAACTAGCGCTGTCGTCACTAAAATAAAATCTAAATATAGATTTATACTCTACCTTATTGATTTATTTAGCCAAGTTTCAGTTTAAGAACACTGCACTTTATTTTGGTTATGAACAAACTCTCAAATATGAACTATTGTATTTGATTAATTCAAATAAGCAAATACTGACAGTTAACAGCAGAATAAAAAAATATACTAAACACATTGCTAACAAAAACATGTCAAGTTTGAATGTATACAGATGCTACACTTTTTTTTTTCTGTATAGGTTAAAATGATTGAAGGTCTAAAACCCTAAAAACATTAGGTATTTTATTATAAAAAGTACTGTCAACTTGGACATTGTATTGCATAAATAGACTTGAATTAATTTGTTTTGTTTTTTACATAGTTATAGTTAACATAGTTACCAGAGATCAATTGAATTTTTGGAAAGTTAGCCAAAAAAATTTAATACAAATAACAACAATAATAATAATAATAATAATATTATGATTAATACAAAGCTTTTTGAAGGGTCATTAGACAGTAAGCCTGCTGTGCTCTCCAAAATAAATAATAATAATAATAAAATCTCACCTTTTAGTAGTTTTGCAGTAAAGCCAAAGTGGAAATACTGACAGGGTTTAGTATCTACAACGAGTCTGCCAATGCTAAAAAAGCAGAAAAAAATAATAAAGAGAAATCCAATGTGGATATATTTGCCATTAAACTAAAAACTGAGGTTAGATATAGGACAGGAAAGCTGGAATGGTAACAATATGTCCAACAAAACAACAACATGGAAATGACCTCTGACCTCAGAGTAGGGAAAGAAAAATGTCCTTTGTGTTACCCCTGGTGGGAATCATTCACATTAAGAAGTTGTATTCCTGCTGATGAAGGGGTATGGTAGCGGAGGATGAGGAGGACGTCGCCCTCTGCTGGTGCGACATGGGATGACGTGCGTGTAGTGGGAGGTGGGATGACAGCCAGTTGGGAGAGGATCACGACAGCACACTGGTGTTCTGTGAGTCAACGTCTTGCATGCTCATGACATCTGTACTTACTCCGCTCTCGTAGACGGGGTTGTCAAACGCTGACTCCTCTGTCATGTTGTCATACGGGGGCGAAGGTGTCGGCATGCGGATAGACTTTCCTTGAAGTCTGAGCAAGAAGGGGAAAAAAAGCAAAAAAAAAAAAAAGCAGGGAACTTCTCGTAAAGCTGCTTTTGATTGCAAATGAAACAGATTAAAGTTTAGCCAGTTCTTACTTTGCAAAGTAGACATAAATCCCCAAAACAACCACCAGGACGATGGCGGTTGGAATAAAAACTGCAAGAGTAATATTGGTTCCCTCCATGCTATAATCCATATTAACAACTGAAAGAATGAGGGAAAAGTGCAAAAAAACAATAATTACTTTGGTGCAATTTTCAACAAACAAAGAAATATCAATAATATCTGTTACATGACTTACCATCAAGCCTTCGTTCATTCACGTACTGCGCTGAAGATGCTACAAACAAACAATTGAAAAATGGTTAAAGACAAAGGCCAAGGTTATACCTTTTTAATTGCTGTCAGGTAAACTGATACTTTCAGAAACAGCTTCAAAATCAATCTCATATATGGTTTAGTTTGTTTTGTATTTCCAGGCATTTGAGGCTATTCTTTTCTAACAGTAATTATTTCACCTCTGCAGGCAGGAGGGGTGCTGTTCCACTGCGACGGGTGTCCAGGGACACAGTAGATGGTGGCCCCACCCTGCAGCTCATAACCAGCGTGACAGGAGAAAGTTAAAGTCTCTCCTGCTTGGTAAAAGGCCTTTTCGGAGCTCTGCATGCTTGTGGAGGCTGCTCCGGGGTTTCTGCATGGCTCGTACTTTTCGGCTGAAAAGCAGAAAAAAAAAAAAAAAGAAAAAACAAAGTCAATCACGTGTTCGCTCGACATGGCGGTGAGGCGGTTTAAATATACTGTATGTGACTTACGGACACACTTAGGCAACCTGTCGCTCCATTTGGGCACAGCGGAGTCCCGGTTGTAGCAGGTGAGGATGCTGGAGCCAGACAGGATGTAACCTTTGTTGCAGATGAATTGAACCGTCGACCCAACGGCGAAGCGGCTGCCGGTGATCACTTTGCGACTGTGCTCCACATTTCCAGGATCTCGACATGTCAGAACTGATGGAATGAAACAAAATCAAAATAATAGGAAAAAAAGGGTTTGTTTACAGCCAGTGATGGTAAGACCAGAGCAATGAAAAATGTCATGGAGTTACAGCAAAAAGTGCCATGATACTTTAATAATATTTTGCATGTTGCTCTTATTTCACAGCAACCCAAAAATGTTATCAACAACAAATAATTTCAAAAAGACTAGTTTAATCAGTTTTGTGTTATATTCATTTTCTAATATAGTTTAAGGGTTAATCTGAATCTAAAACATTATCAGTCTAACTGCTTACTCAGGTCATTTTAAGCTGACATTTTGAAATTATTATTAGTCTGCTCTAAAACATCTAAAGCAACATTTTAAATGATCATTTTCCATTTAAGCTTATTAATATTCACCACAAAACTGAAGTCATTGCTGGACAAATGAGTTGTAAAAATGAAAAAAAGAAAAAAAGACCACTTTTTAATTAAAAAAGTTCTGGTAATAAAGCTTTGAGGTCCTAAAGAAACTCAAACTCGAAGTTTCACTCCTTTTTAAAACCTAATGTAAGGTTAGAACAGCAGGCACAGGACAACCTTTTAAACTACATACGTCAAAGTCAAGGCTCGTGGGCCAAATATGGCCTGCCACTGCATTTTATGCGGCCAGCGAGAGCTTCAAAGATATATTAATATCTTAAAATAAGCATATGCTGCCTTAAAGCCAGCCTTGACCACAAACTACATCTCCCATAATGCAGTGATTATTTTACCCACCTACTTTTGCTGTGGCCTAGTTGTACTGGGAAGTAAGAGTGGGATTTCCTTGTCTGAAAGTGGGAAACTTCAGAATTGTAGGTTGTAGCTACTCACCACAACTCAACAGTGAGTAAAACTCTTACTTTTCCTTTTAATAGTATTTCTGTATTATTTCACATTTAGTCAGTCGTACATGTAGTACTTTTCAGTGTTTATAAGAGGGTGTGTTAAAACACTGTTTCTGTCCATGAAATACCATGTAGAGCTCATTTATTGTGAGCGGTGCTCAGCTGTAGCAATGAGACGAGGAACGTGATGTTTCATGTTTAGTTGAAGTTAAACACAGAAAGTTAATTACAACTGCTTTTTTGAGGGCCACCATAATGCTCATGTGGCCCTCGGTGACACCCCTTTCAAAAATATTTTGAGAACTCACACTCACTCACCTTCATCACATTTTGGCACATCACCGCTCCAAGTGAGATCCCACTGGCACATGAGGATCTCAGAGCCCACCAGTGTGAAGCCAGGGTAGCACTGGTACGTGACGACGGTGCCGTGGATCAGGTCTGGGTGGGACGTGCTCTTCCACCCGTTGGGAATCTCAGGCAGTTCTGGACAAGTGTCGTTCCTTGGCACCTCTGTTGGCAATAGGGCCGTTGAATTGTGTTGGAAATAAAAGACATATATTTTGAATGAAAAACTAACAAAAAAAAAAAAACAAAACAAGAGAACAATAAACAAAACTGTAATTTTTGTACAGAATGTTTAACAAAAAAATATGTTTAAGAGCCTCAAGGAAAGCCAGGCATTAATATGCAACACCCTCTGCAGGGAATCAATGTGACTGCACAATTGTGCTTTAAACAGCCACGGTTGGAGAGGAAAATGTAAATAGAGGCTTGTGATGTGTGCTGGAAGGAGCACAGCATGTGGTTTGGCACCCGTCAATCTGGGCCTCCCTGAGTGCTGCATACATGGCCAGTAGCAAGGAAACAGTGGGCAGAAACCAGCTGATGTCGATGTGTATCTTATTACTGTGCTCCTTTGTTTGCTGTTACCTAATTCTGTTTCACCTGAGGTAAGTCAGAAAACAAAACTGACAGACGCGCAGTAAGAAAAATGAAGGAAGAGGCACAGAGGCAGAAGAAGAAGAAAAAAAACGTGGTCTATTCTGCAGATAACACTCAGTATTCTTGTTTCTTGTCTTTTTCTTATAAAGGATTGATTTTACTTGTTCATTAAATAAAAGAGGTTATTGATGGGCGCTACACAGCGGAAAAAAAAAAATCTATTAATGTTTAACACTAGAATCTTACCAAAGAAATGAACCACAAATCCATTGTTGTAGCCGTAGATGTTGGTGGCAGGGTCTGACTGGAACTGGATGGTCACATCAGCCATGGAGGTGTAGAGCTTGAAGTGGGGCCGTGTGCCGCTGTACTGACCCAGGATGTTGGCCGTCAGGTCGTCCCCATCGTAGAACGTCAGCTGGTCATTCTTACCCAGGTTGAGCCTGAAACAAAAATTGTGTGACATAAATAAATAATGAAATATGCCTTAATGGTGAATTTGTTAAGTAATTTGTAGAGAAGCCACACAGTTAAAAAGACAATGTAGCTGTTAGCTCTCCACACGACTAATCACAACCTCATTTTAAAATGGACAAATTATTCCTTTAAGTTTGTGGTAGCTCTAAAGAAAGCAAAAGCTGATGATATAAGACAATGTCAGCAGTAATTTTATTTCTATTTATATTGGATGGAAGCGATGTGAAGTAAACACTAAATAATTCATGGACTCCAAGTTTCAATTTCCTTCATGAATATGTACAAATGTTCATATTTTGACATATTCACATGGAGAAAAACTGAAGAAATAATTTATTTTACAATAACTGTAAGAAAAAGGGCAAAACGCACAAAATTAAAATGATTTGAATATAGTAAAACAACATTATATAATTATGCATAGGAATAAATCTAAACAAATACTTCTTGTTCATAATATACTTCAATTTCTGCATACAAATCCAGAAAATTGACACCCCATCTGCCTTAAATCATTAACTTGAGAATACATTAACCTTTTCCACATACAGTATGTTTTTGCTCACTTTATAAAATGACAGTCAAGTCTGACATTTACTCACACACAGGGGATGAAAATAGGAAAATGATAATAAAAACAGAAATTGTAATTTTCCTCCAATAAAAACAGGAAAACCTGCTATGGAGTATTTTTAAGCCAATGCTGGTTGTCAAAACAGGATTGATGGCAGGCTGCATGTTTTTAGATTTTTATTGGCCAAATGATGTATTGCGGTCCAGAACTAAATTAATAAATAAATATTGTATATGCATGTGTATAAATGTCAGTGAGGCATCAAATCAACATTTTCTACTTCTGTTTTAAAAACAAGAAACTGCCTTTCTGAATGCACACAGAATCGTCGTCAAAATCTATTCAGCAACAAAGAACCAACAATTTGCATGAAATAGATTAGAATAAGAAAAAAGATGAAAGAGTGACTGCATTTAGATTTTTCTAATTTTCCTTCAAAGCGACCCGAACAACAAGCAGCAGAGCTTTGATGCTCTGACCTGTCAGGCCACACAGTTGTTGCTTTCTTTAATTTTAGATTTACATGTGCAGTGGGAGGTTTTGCATAAAGTGCTGGCAAAATTGCATCAGTTTCACATGAGAGTTGGCAGGCCTGGACGCAGCTCGCTATTCCTTAAAGGACTTGTTTAGACATGGAGCGTTGTTAGCATCGGCTGCTTTAAAACAAAACCAACTCGTCTGAACATCCAGAACATTTTATCATTTCCACATGGAGAGTGTGTGTTTCCTGGGACCGCCGTGTCTCATTATCATGCATGTTGTGGTAAAAAAAAAATGGTTGTGCCAAAATATTTTTAAAGAGGAGCCACCAGTGAGAAAACTTCAACTCTCTACCTGACAACTCAAACCAGTTTAGCTGTTTTTTGCATCACAGTTGCAGCCTTCTATTAGAACAAAATCAAATTACTGTCGTAAAGTCATATAGTCCAAATGTCTTCAGAGAGGATTAGAAGGTATATTTCACGAATAAGATGCTGCTAGTCAGTGCTTCATATTGTGATTTATTTTTTCCCTTTCCTTTTTATCTGAGAAGTGGTGCATTCATGGACTGCAGGATAATAGCCATCTGCACCACCAACCTCACAGTCTCACTTCGTTTTAGTTGCAGTAAAACTTGAGCCATTCAGCTGTGAAAGGCAGAAAAGAACAGTACACCCAGCTGGTTTGTGACTTTATTTTGTTCTGTATTTTACACTCCTATTCAAGCTCTCCTCCACCTGCTGATTATGTCATCAAGGCTTTTCACTGCGCTGCTGTTCATCATCCCCCTCCCAAAGGTTCCTCTGCATTCAGGCTACACCTGAGGGAAGGATGTATCTGCCAGTTGTCACTGATAACATATGATTACTTCCAATGGCTGCATGCTATCACATTTTACCCAGTGGCGCCTGCAGAATTTCTTTCTAGGGGGGCCATGAGGGGGGGGGCACCCCTGAAAAACCAAGGGTGGCACGCCAAAACTAAAATCCATAACTTAAATTTTAAGATGTCGTTGTAAAATGACAATTTGAAAATTATGGCAATATAAGAGTAAAAGATTTGCCAACAGGTGTAGTTTTTTTTTTTTTTCAGATAATATTACTGATCATGTGACGTCCAGAGACCAGAAACTATCTGCACTTCCACAACAGCCCAGTTCTACTGTGTTCTATATCTTTACACATGGAGTATCATAAATTGTCCTTACATTATTATTACATATTTCAGTGGCAGAAGTATTTATAATGTCAGGGGGAACACACTGGAGGGGGTTCTGGGGGTCCTCCCTCAGAAAACTTTGAAGTAGATGCAATTTCCTGCATTCTGGTTTATTTTACAGGTTGTTAAACAGACTTTTATCTACAGGAAAACACTTGGTGTGACTAAGTGGAATGAAATTGTTTGTTAGGCAATAAACACTGGGTGAAATAATATTTTATGGTAAATGTGGGGGTTCAAATGAATTAAATTTTAAATGTGATGGAGACACTTCCCTTCACAAATGATTGCCATAATGCCTGTCATTTAATTTAAAAAAGCTAATATATATATTTTAAAAACATTGACAAGGAATAAGCTTTCTCAATTTTAAAGCCACCTCTTCTATGTATGTTAAAACAGTTTTATTTGGTTGTTGATGTTTACTTTTATGAACAAAAACTGTAATTAAACTGGAAATAATGACTAAAACAAGCACACTTACAAATTACATCTACTGTATCATTATCATAAGTTATTTTTATATTAGCTTTTTCATGACATATTAGGATTTTGATCTGTGAGAGAAAACTACACTCTAAACAATTAAATGTTGGATTTACTTAACTTTACTTAACCATGTTATGTCAACTGGTTCCACTTAGAGCTCTTAGAGTTGAGTAAACTCAAAGCAATATACCAGTTTTTTAACCAAAGAACATGAGTATGTTGCTTTGAATTTACTTAACTCAGTTAAGTGGAACCAGTTGACATAACATAGTTAAATAAATCCAACATTTAATTTTTATAGTGCATGCAAACACAACCCAGAAAGTTGATCTAGCAACCGTCTTTTTAAGAGGCAATATGTTGCTCTACCAACTCTTTGCTGTCTAATGTTATAATAATTATTATATATTTATTGAAATTATTTAATTAACTACATATTTAATTAAAATATAGCTTAACTTCCTGAGAACCTCCATCTTCATTTGAGAACATTGTTTTTAGACTGGTTGTCTTTCAAAGGAGCTACATTTTTATTATTTTTTTAACTCTTAATTGTTAAAAAGAATTTTTGTTTTTATATTTATGAGGTTCTATTATACCTAAATAGCTAGGAGGATTAAAAAGGAAAATCCTGGGCACTCAAGAGGATAAAACCGGGGGGGAACAGGCAAATTTTTAGGGAGGGCCATGACCCCCTGCTGGCACCCTTGGTTTTACCCCCCCCCCCCCTCTTGCTTCACACACACAAAAGTTTCCCTTCACTCAATTTGCAGTAAAACTCAGTTTATTTGATTCGATCTAGTCAACTGCCTGCTTCAAATGTACCTAAAACCATGATGATACCACAAAATAATAACAACAAAAAACATATAATAATAATAAAAAGAGCCAATTGCATAGGTTTTTCTGTCAGCACTTACACACAACTAACGACTAAAATTTTCTTCTATTAAGTGAGTAATAACACCATCCACCTGGCTTCTTCTTAAAAATAGCCCCTACAAGTCTTGAAAAGCCATTATTTTCCATTCTGTGTTGCAAAATCAGAAAAAAAGCTAAAATGTATTTTTATTTCATTCAATGCAGCCGTTCTCCTTTTATTTCAAAATTTAGAATGAATCAAAATATCTCATTTACAACAAGTGCTGTGTTATGCAGGTTGTGACCTGCAACCATAGCCAGAGGCAAAGACTGGTTAGAATAATAAAACCGTTGAAAATATACAGATGCAGTATTAACCATATTTTGAAAATATGGTATAATACAGAAAGTGTATTCTTAGAAATGATCAATAAATAGATAATAATTTAGCTTTTAACACTTAACAACAAACAACAAAAAACAAAAAAGCTTTTTAAGGGAATTAGAGAATACCTTGTATGATTTGTTCTTTGTTTTTTCTTTTCAGTTCCAAAATAAAAATCACAAAATAAAAAAACAACTGCACTTAAACTCTTTTCAGCAGAGCTTGGAATATTAAAGCAATCTTGTTCACCTTCTATTGAGAAGTGTTGACTCCCTCTAAATAAGACAAACACATCAATTTTGCAATTGTTGTTTTACTAATTTAGATTTAAAACAAAAAAACAAAAACAAACAAACAAACAAAAAACCTGAAAAAACACCCAGTTAATCTTTTTTTCTCATTTTATTTTGAAATGGAAAAAAAAAAAATAACAATAAAAAACCACACAGGGATTTAGCTTCATTCATGTATTCCTCAGACTTTTGTTCTTGCACATGCAAATTCTACAGGTCGTGCAACAAACAAATTAAAATAATAATAAATAAAAATAATACACACATTTTGCACAAAACCTCCGCTTCTTGTGTAGTCAGTCATCCTGCTGGTAGTCACTTTGCAATGACAATCACAATCTTTATTAATTTCAAGTGTTAACTGTCAGAGGTACTGTATATCTGACTCTCCACATGTGTGGTGATCTCTCAGTGAACGTGATCCACACACAACTCAAGGTGCAAAAAATTATTTCCAGGCCATTTCCTTTTTTGGAGAAGCAGACTTTGCTTTTACTCCCATGTTCCTGGGTGCCCTTTTATAACATTTAAACTGATATATACACATTTATTTTTCGCCAAATAATACATACAGTGTTCACCAGATGTAAAAGATCAAATACTGCTGTGGAACTCTTTTTTACATTCTGCTCATACTGCGTCACACACAAGTTAGGAATAGTTGTCACTTCCCAATTAGCTGCATCACAAGGGCAGCCTGTACTGCTGGCATATGAGAATGCTTAATTGCAGGTCACACACACTTCTCATACACTTCACACACACTGATCACATGCATCCTAATTATGCTGTCCTGATAGCTGAGCTGATAGCACACTTTTATCCATGCTTTAATACAGTCAATATGCAGCCTATACTTGAAAAGCACTTTGTCTGTGTACTATTATATCTATTTACCCATCTGTCATTTGTGATAAGAATCTTGTAATGAATAAAACAAGTAAAATGACAAAAGAAAAAGGTAAGTTGGGCAACTAGCATAAACAAATACTGTACAATAGTTAATTGAATTAAAAACATCACTTGACCTTACTAAAAAACAACTGTGCTTTAAAGGAGACATTTTAAATCCTTTTTCACATTTAAATCCTTCAGTTGGGGTCTATATATAGAGGAACTGCAATGCTTTGGTCTGAATTCCTCCTTATTGTAACTCCACAAGCCCCTCTTTCACCCCTTTTCAACTGAAGACTTGTCCATCCAGCCTTACATGTTGGAGCCAGAGTCTGACCCAGAGCCAGAGGAGTTAATGTATGAGCAGTGTCTTATAATTGATTTGCTTAATTAAGATTTATAATGTGCTTACAATTACATGCATAACTGATTTACCAATTAATGATGAATTCTTATTGTAAAGTGGTACCAGAAAAGAAAAAAAAGTTTTTCTTTTTCTAACACGTTTTTCAACATTTCAGAATCTGTTACAGAGAAAATTGGAAAAAAAGGGGGAAAAAAATTATGAAAAACTCCCCAGCATACTAATCCCACCAGCTAACTTCAGCAGAAGGGATGAAAGGAGGACAGGTGTTTTTTTTAACTCAAGCCTCAAGGCATTTGTCTCCTTCACCCACCTGACAAGTTTAAAGAAGCCACGGTTAATCTCAAGTTACTCAAATGGAATAGAAATTGCTTTCAGTGTAATGCTTTTTTTATACACAGCTCCTTAACATACATGACTGATATTTGATAAAATCTAGATACCTTTCAGTACAAAAGCTGACTTGTTGTTCACCTCTTCTCCACCAGAGGGCTCTAGAAACCCAAAGTAAATATTCTACGTTATTGGTCAGTGAACACACAAACACCAGTGATTGTGTTGCTCTGTGAAACATATACGGTTTCACTCCGAATGCTAATCCATATGTGAACCATTCCCCTAGTCCTTCCACAGGTGGGGATATCAGCTGTAACCTCTTGTTCCTGGCTCTTGCTCGAGCCACGCTCCATGCTAATTAGCAAAGAGCCAGCCCTCCTGTTTGGCCTAAATTAATTAATCAGTCCTCATTATGCACACTGCTCCTCTGTAATTGCCAGCACAGGCACAGTGATGAATGATAACACAGAAAACATTCTCATTAATGTGGGAAAAGTGTGTTCCCACCCTCATAATGAGACAGCTCTTATCCACAAGAGCCTTTTCTGCACGCAAACACACGTTTGACACAAATTGCATGTTGACCGAGCCTTTAGGAATGCTTCTTCCGAGCTAAACGGACCAGACACAAAGGTAATGGCCTGGGTCTGCAGGGATCAGCGGGCTGTTCCAGCTGCCTGAGACAGCCACGCCTGACCAACTTTGAGATAAACTAAAGGCGGCCGCAGCACTATTAATTTACAGTGAGCATCCTCCTGTGGCTTGGATTAAAGCAAACTTTAGGGTGGTGCAATTAAAACAAAGATCCCTGAATGGAAATCAGATTACCTCAAATCAACCTTGTTTACTTCTGCACGGAAAACAAATCCCTTCTGATCTTTTCTTTTTTCTTTTTACCCAAGGTGCACTGCAATATTTCAACATCAGGCATTAATCACAGAGTCTTAATCTCCAGCTAAAGAACAGAAAGAGATGCAAGGTCACATAAAGCCCTGGGTGGTATTCAGATGCTGTGTTTTGCTGAGATCCTTCATTACCGTTATTCCAAAACCTGCAGATCATCCAGAATGACGGCTCATATCTCAGAGATAAAGTTTGGGAGAGTGATGTGCAAAGCTGCCGTGACACAATCAAAACAAAACTGAGCGTGTGCAGGCCAGTTTCACACACCTTCCGGTTCAGTAAAATATTATAGCCTAGAAAATGCAAAGTTAAAAAATGTCACAAACGCATTTCACTATTTAGCTCACTTTATGAGTGTTAAACATTTTCCACTATTTTATTGTTATTTAACTCATTGCTATTTTTTTTTACTTTACTTCAATGCTCACTTTAAATGTAAAAAAACAAACATACGTAAATATTAAATTCTAAATCTAAATGTGTAAATCTAAATGCAAATGTTAAATTCTAAAAGTTGAAGTTAAATGTCGAAGTTTACAGTATTTTGGAATGGAACACAGCATATGTCATCATCCTGAGACAATAGCAACTGCTAACATTTGAATGCAACTAAAGCTGCATACAATGCAGGCCTGTGAGGGTGTGTGTGTGTGTGTGTGTGCGTTTGTTTGCCTGTCTTGTGAGCAAAATGTAATGGACTACAGGACATGTTTTATTGAAACATTTAGCAAGTATTCATTTGAGTCAACACACTTCAAGATGGCTGCCACAGACAACTAACCTTAAAAAAACAAACAAAAAAATCAAGCAATGGATGTAATTTTTACAAATATTAAGCAAAAACATGTTGCAACTGTAGAGCTGTCGCCTCTAAGCAAGATGTTGGCCAGATCAAATCTCAACCTTTCTGGGTGGAGTTTGCATGTTCTCTCTGTGCATGTGTGGATTTTGTGCATCCCACCCCTCAATGGCTGCTGGATATGGGCATCAGTGACCGCCATGGATGGATGGATGGATGGATGGATGGATGGATGGATGTTGTAAATCTAAAACTGAGAGTCATCCTTGACTCATACATTAGGCACTAAATAACTGTGCAAGATTTTTGTAGACAACTTTGGCATTAACAATTGATGTCAAGTTTGTCCTGTTAGCAAAATATCTATTCAACCAGTAGATTGATTTTAATACAATTCTCAGACAATAATCACTGGATGTCTATCTACAACTGATTACCTTTTGGACACATCGTAATTCAACACAAAAATAGCTTTAACTCAGCCAGTTTTACAGATATTGAGTTTAATTTCAATGTGGCAACAGCTGACAGTCATTTATGCTACAAGGCTTGACCAAAAAAGCCATTAACCTTGTCATTCCTCAAAATAAAGAAAATCTTATTCCAAGTCTCTGACATGAAAGCTTGTGACGATATTCATTCCTTCAAGAAAAGCAAGGCCTCTAATTGTAAGAGGCTTCAATCAAAGGTTTTCTATAAAAATACACCCACCAAAGTTGATAAAAAAACAGCTGATGGCTATATTTTTGTCAGACGTGTGAAGCCAAACAAACTGCAGCACAGATTGGAGTGTCACAGCTTTTCAGTGATTGTTGATGATCATTCAGTGCATCCAAGAATAAATCAATGAGTTATTAAACTAAACTGCCAGCACTGAATCATAACATCAGTGACTCAACAATCTCACCATAAATGTGACTAAATCTGGACTTAACTGTGATTTACACTGGGGTAGTTCTTCATTAAAACTATACTCTCACAAAAACAGAATGATAACTCTGACAGTAATAGGTAGTTTTATTAGCTGGGTCATTATAAAGTATTTACATAGCTCTTAGTCAGTCCTTAAGTGAGGAAAACTTTGATTTGGAACAAACTGTATGCCAAACTGAGAGTAATTCAAGCTAAATGCTTATTAGCTTTCATGTGATCATATATTAATGTGGGTTCTGAAGTGGATTTGACTTATAAATCTTTGAACCAATGAAGTATTTCTAATCAGGGGTGATTCATCAATCATATATCTACAGCTCTACATGCTCGTGTCCTCGAGAGATTTGCAGTAATGATGGTTATGATGATTTGATTTGTTTGATAGATGATCTATTACTACGGAGGGTTGAAATCTGTCTGCACTGATTCCAAACCTCATGTTATAATTAAACACGCTGTCCGGAAAGATTCATGGAAGTGGAGAATATCTAACACAGAGGAAGCAAACGCCTACATGTGCATAAATGACCACTGTAACCAGTTTCTTTAACAGCCGTTTGAGACTTTTTTTTACAGGCTGTTTTTGGCAAAACCTCAGGCAGTATTCCCACTAGTTTAATTTTACCCTCTCGGTGCCTCTCTCTGCAAGTGCCCCAGGCAATAACACAAATCACCTAAACTGTATGGTTTTGTGCTGCTAACTATAGAATGGATGTGCTTGGTGATACTGCTGGAATCGCTCATTTGAGATAAAGTGATAAATCCATATGAGACTCAAAAGCAACACTTGTTTAAAAAAAACAGAGCCTGCACAATCAGTTAGCTCTTAGAATAAAAATTTGGGATGACTGAGCTACTGTTGCCCTAAATTTTAACTCAATATTGGTCAATTTTCTGAGTTTTAGTCATTTTTGTGTTTGATAATCAGAGGTGGGTAGTAACTGTTTACACTGTTACAAATAAAATTTTACTTCACTGTATTTTTTTACTTTACTTGAGTAATATTATTATGGAGTGTTGCTACTTTTACTTGAGTAAAATTTCTGAACACACACGTAAATACTTCACTGAATGAAGAACAAACATGTTTGACCAGAAATGCAGCAGAGACACACCTAGTTTAGTGAGTTTATGTTGAAGTGAGACTTTTGTTGGTACACAAGTTTTGTTGATTGAATGTCTGAGTCATTTGAAGGTCAAGTGAATATATGGTAAACAGGAGATATAGTCACCCAGTTCTAGCTTCATAATGAAAGCAATTAAACTTAGAAAAGTGTTTCTTCTGTTGGTATTTGTTATTTTGCACTTATGTTATTTATTTTGATAAATTTCCTTTGTTTTGATATTTAATAGCAGCAAAATTTACACATAACTTTCTAGTTTTTGTCTTATGACATCATTTTAAAATATTTAATCAGATGTTATAATCTCAGTACCCAAGTAGCCTTTTTACTCTTACTTGAGCAATGTTTTAGATGGCTAATTTTTACTAAAAAAAGATGTTAAAGTACTGCTACTTTTACTTTGAGTACAACTTCTGTTGATAATGTCACTTAGCTCCAGTAGCTATTTTAAACAGAGTTAACTCCAAAAGTTTATTAGTTATTTCATTAGTCCAATAATTATTCTCAAGGGTTTTTACGAAGTCTACACGGGTTAATGTTTTGCCAACAGGATCTTGATTTTAATGCACAAACTGGAGTCATATAAAATATATATATATTAAGAAAGAAGACCAGTAACTGACAAAAGAAAGCAGGTGTCTTTGTGTGTGGGTGTAAAATCTGACACATTTGTGAGGAAGTGATGAGTGAAGGTGAACCTGTGTTCACATGTCTGTTTTTGACATCTGTACATGTGTGCTGAATTACAGTTGGGTAGACTGGATAAGTGGCTCAGAGTAGTTCACTGCCAGAGCATATTCATTTCAAAGCCAACTCGGAGGCAGACACCAGGGAAGTGAGAGCAGGGAGGCTTACTGGCTAATCTGGTCAGAGAGCAAGCTGGAAGCAGTACAGAATTCTTAATGTAGGCGGATGTAAAAATAAATAAATAAGTCTAATGGAAAAAAAAAAAACTAATTAATGACTGCTGTTAAAAACACTTTTCTTTGTGGATGTATGTCTGTAGTGGATAAAGTAACAAGAACTGAGTGGATTTATGTCCGGGCAGCGTTAAACAATGTCGACACAATCTGACCTCTTGGCCGACCTCACAACTTCTCCGTGTAATTTCTAGTTTTAGACCCAGCTATAGACTCTTACACTTGGATGTCAAGCATGATCCTTTTGTCCTCTTCCACATGGATGCCCCAGATGCAGTCCTGCCCCTTGTCGTAGGCCTCGGGCCAATTAGGAGACAGCACCACACCGGCAGAGTCGGTGATCTCGCCACTGCACACAGCTGGAACACATGGGTTAACAACAGAAAACAACAGTAAGACATTTTGAGGTACAGGAAAAAAAAGCAAAGTTCACACTGCTGTACATTATGATATATTGGTACAGGAACTCATTTTTAACTCAAGTGAATACATTTGAATGGTTCGCTTACTGCCTATCCTAAGTGCTCCTATGGTTAGACCTTGTTTGAGACTTGTCACATGTGTATTTAGTTTCATAGAAAACCACAGATTGGCCATGTAGACTTTTGGTTCTGCACATGCAAATAGGCCTGACATTATAAGCAATAAAACAATTAATCACACAATAAATTAAAATGCCTACTTTATCAATGCCTGCTGCCTTGCTTAATTTGCCTGCTTGTTTGTCTTCTTTGTGTCTCCCTCTTTACTATTCCTTGGCATCAGGGATTTGCCAGGTGCATGGTCTCTAACCTCTGTAGTCTGATAGCCCTCTGAACATTTAGTTAGAGGATCGTATTCAGTTTTCTGACACCGTCTTACAGCTGGTGACGCCACTGTGCAGTACATTGGGTTTGCAGAGAATTAAATTTTTTTTTTTACACTGCGTAAAATTTGTCAACTTGCGCAAACTTTGTAAGCAGCATGCAGGGGATCGCAATTATTTTATGAAGCTAGAGGAAGACACATACAAAACAACTTGTGCTGGTTTGGATAGAGGAGGTGGGAAGCAATCTTACAGCTTCAGCAGCTGTTGTTATCTGAAGTTTTCACAATCTTAGGTCCAGGTCAGTTCGTAACTTTTTTTTTTTTTTACGTACATAAATTTCAGAAATTTCTGTAAGCTTTGTAAAGAGGGGATTGGGGGGGGGCTGTATCATTACTGGAGGGGGGGAATCATTATATTAGTTTAAAATGGTCTCCAAACAATATTATTGTTTGTGATTAGAGTAAAATGCATGGTTGATGCAAATTTATTGTATGTTTCTTGAGCCTCGTAAATACTACACATTTGGTAATTGTGTAGCTCACAAGTCTGAAATTGATTCAACTTTTTTTCTTCGCACAAACTGGGAAGCAAGACCCAGCTGTAGTAACTTTGTGTAACTATTGGGGAAAAAAATGATCTTTAGCATGTAGAAGATGAAATGTCTGTTGCCATTTTGCAAATATGAATAAATATTTTGGACAGTTTTAGGTAGATGGCTTTGCTAATACAAGAATACTGACGTCAGAATGGGAGGTGGCAAAGGTGCCTGTGGAAACACCCAGATTGAACAGTGGAAGCTCTTTGGCAAGTATTACACCTGATTTATACTTATATTTAAAAAAGTACATTGCACAAGTTTTTAGATGTTCCATTGGTGATTACCAGGACCCTGTGGTCTGGCTGTGATAAGTCCCTGTGACTCGTCCAAAACACAGTGGATTGTGAGTGAAGCTAAGGGTTTAAAGAACTGATTTACTGGAATGTGCAAGCTTCTTGGTAGGATTTTTTTTTTGCTAAACTAACAATGAGCTACTTGGTGACCATGACCCCAAAGAGCAAACATTTAATTTTCCCATATCTAGCAGTACAAGCAAGCTTTTCAATTCCACCCTGTGATGGAACGACCACGCAGGCATTAAAGAAGCAGAGTGAGGTCAGCATGTTGCGTTTGGGTGCATGTGTATGTGGCAGAAGTGCGATAGAGAAGAAAAGCTTTAGCAGGCTGTTATTAAATATTGTGCATAGCCTGTGCACTGTGCCGTGTTCGACTGAGGGCAGCTATTGTGCGCCTTTCATCTTAAGCGCTTCTAAAATCTGCCCTGTAAGCACATATATCAAAGTAAATCATTGCTATAATTTTAGGGGCAAATTTATCACGGATCAGAGGAAAGCAGCTTATGAAGATACGGTTAACTGCTGGTGGTATTTAATATGTGAACAAAAGACTTTGCTACCTCCTGAAATGATCAAGCAGACACAATGAAAGCATTGGGTTCTTAGGTCAGTAAGATTTGAATGAATTCTTTACTGGAAGCCTGTTTTTTTCCAACACTTAATGCCCCATAGGTTTACTTAAGCAAATGAAATGTGTTGACTTACCTCTACAGGCTGGCTCTGTCTCATTCCACTGTGGGTTTTGTGAGTCTACGCATTCAATCACTACAGAGCCTTGCTCCAGCGTGTAGCCTGGATCACATGAGAATTCAACCACTGCACCCATACTATAGGTGGAGTCACTGCTGCTGAAGTTGCCGTACTTCACAAAGGGTTCATAGCACACCCCTTTTGCAAAGGCTGTAGACAAAAACGAACAAACAAAAACACTAATTCAAAGAAGTAGACAAGGTACTATCAGACAATTTTACAATCTACATTCTCTGCCTGCCTTCGTATCTGATGGCTGCCCCAGTGGAGGTCATCGTCCCGTCTGTGGTGAACTCTACAAACAGATACCGCCCGGTACTGAGCACTCCTTCATTTGGCAGGTATTCAACCTCGTAGGAGTCATACACAGGAGGAGAGTCTATGTTGTTGCCATTTTTTATCAACAATCTAAAAAAGAAGAGAAGTAACATAAATGAGAATGAACAATAAGGGAGGAATAAAAAAGTTAACAAGCTGCCTGAGAACAATTCTTCCTTCCAGCTGAAGCTGTAAAAACTTTTTGTTACGGTTTGAAACCACTCCCCTGACATGGATAGCTATGCATGACAATAGCCAGGTGCATCAGCAAATTCAATGGAATCGCTGGTTGCTTGTTGCTACCTCAGTTTCTTCAATTCGTATGATTTACAGAATACTCTTAATATATTGCTATGCCTTTTTTTACATTCACACTATTCAAAAGATTTTGGTTATCAATTTATCCTTGAGGGGTGTTTATATTAAGATTCAGACAGTGGGTCTAAAGCATGAAACTATTAGAGATTAGTTGATGATTCACACATTCCAACACTCACTAACTGTATGATCAGTTTTGCGCTCAGTAGAAATCAGCCATAACCACTCAGGAAAAGTGAAAAAACACAGGGCTCTGTGTTTAAAGGACCGCAATGACACCTTGCAGTTGACAGGAAGTAAACTTTCTGTCCTTGAAGTTGATGTGTTAGAAGCAGACAAAAGGGGGGCAGGCTGGTGGAATTAAGTGACTTTGACAAAAGCCAAATTATGATGCTATAAGTCTGGGTCATAGCGTCTCCACAACTGCTGCTTCTTGTGGGATGTTCCCTCAGACTGCAGGGGTTAGGACCCTTCCAAGAGGGTTTCAAAAAGGAAAACTGATTAATGGGTAACAGGGTCATGAGTGGCCAAGGCCCATTGACACACTTGGAGAACAAAAGCTGGCTAGTGTTGTCTGATCTAATGGAAGGGCTCAAATTGCTGAAAAAAGTTAACACCAGTTTAGATACTGAGTTGTCAGGAATCACAGTGTATCATGGTTTGTATTGGGTAAGGTCTGTGTCAGCTGAAGTGGTTAGGGTGCCTGACCTATGGATCACAGAGAAGTAGAAGAAGGTCTGGTCTGATAACTCAGACTCTTGACACACAGTGTGACACTTTTGATGAAGTCCTGGAAATCTTTAGGTTGCTATTTATGTGAATATTTATTATGCATCATTCACTTAATCATATAAAATCCCTTTTTGTAGCCCTTGAATACATTTTGTTGTGCACTAGAAGTCTCTATGAATGCAGAAAAGTCCAATTTAGTTTAATTGTCCCCGTGCTACATATATATCTTTATATTTTGTTTGGGTCATATTTTTCAATCTATTCAGTTTTCTCTTTTCCCAATTAATTTTTTTAACAAAGAAATCACAGTATTTGTTGTGGAACGGGGCTGACAGTAGCCGTGTTTCCATCCAATTTAATTCGAATTTAGAGCAAATTTTTAAAATTTCGCAAAAAGGAAATGAATAATAAA
>JARVJO010000082.1:16760675-16780603 GCA_031762555.1 Cynodonichthys magdalenae
CCGCCTGTCCTGAGCCTGGTTCTGCTGGAGGTTTCTTCCTGTTAATAGGGAGTTTTTCCTCTCCACTGTCGCCACTGTGCTGCTCAGGATGGGAGACTGTGACGAAGCGACATTCGGCTCAGTCTGCTGGCTTCTTCTTTAGCTTTTATTGTTTTTGTGTACAGAACCCTAAGACAACAATTGTTGTGACTTGGCGCTATATAAATAAACTGAATTGAATTGGAGTTCAGTGAAATTATCAACATTCTAAATGATGTAGTTTCTATTGATATTGATCATATATCAATTGCAATTGATTTATTGCCCAGCCCTAATTCTAATAAAGATAGAAATGCAGCTAATAGTTTGTTGGACACCACACAAGAAAAAAGTCCTACCAAGATGATGTTTCAAGGACAAGCCTCAAGAACTCCCAATCTAGGAGTGCAAGAAAAAAAGTTGTTCTTTTCTTGCATTCCTGGAACATTTATACTTTTTTTCTTCTTACAGAGTATGTAGCAGCCTATAGTCTAACACAGAGGTGCCCAAAGTGGGGCCCGCAGGCCAAAATTGGCCTGCCAAGCCATTTGATTTGACCCACCAGCAGTTTCCTGGTTACTAGATTATAATCTCCTGTTTTATGTAGAAAAAATAAATTTCCACTTAGTCTTTTCAACCATTGGTCCAACTATACATACAAGGAGCTGTAGTTAGATAGTTTTAACTCATCGTGCTCAATTTTTCTTTGAATTATGTTAAGATTATAAAATACAAGTAACTACAGGGGACATTTAGATTAGATTTCAGCCCATATCTAGATTTGCACACCTTTTAAGACTACATATACTTATAAATTTTAAATTATGAAAGTCCCATAAGCCTTTGCTGCTTAAGCATACGTTGAATTTTCTCCATGTCCATGGGCTGAAAACAAACAAAGAAACAAAAAAAGAATATGGGCAACCACACTGGCTGCTAGCTTAATCATAAAAAATAAAATGACTTTACTTAAGAAGTATTTGCATTTCTTGTATTATATTATTACATTTGGACCGCAGCCCTCAGATTGATTTTAATTTTGGCCCTCTCAGGGAAAATGTTTTTTTAATTTTGGCCCTCTAAGGGAAAATGTTTGGGCACCCCTGGTTTAACAGGCATGAAAGGCTGGTGGGTGATATGCATTCCTTCAAGGAACTCTAGGTTTTTTATCTTATTTAATGTTTCTTCTAGTCGTCACTGAAGCAGACACTGTAAGACAGTGTGAGATGGGATTTTCAAATATGTCTGATTTACTTTCTGACGTGCCTTTTTGGCCTTTGCAGCTCTGTTTTATTTTGTGCAGTTTTTGCATAAATTCATGTATTGCTCATTACTCCCAGCATATTTCCCTGCATGCATCTTCGCTCCCATCTTCATCACATTGCTGAATAAGTTGGAGAGAACTTCTGCCAAGACAGACTTCTTCCTCGAAGACAGCAGGCTGGGTGAAGGAGCAATTAGTGTCACCTGAAAGCATTTCTCTCAGGGATGGCTGGGCCTCGTGAAAACTCATCTCTGCGCAGCCCAGATACCCCTAAAGAGCTCATCAAGATCAAGCCGGCTATCTTGATGTCCTGGCTTACTGGCCCACATCGCAGCGTGATGAAGGTTTCCTTTTGCCTCATCTCAAGTTGATTAAAGGCAACCAGCTTGTCCTGGTTTCCATCAGTCTGTCAGGAGTGACACGTCTGCTGTGTCCGGTGGCATTCATGCATTGTCGCACAGCTCCTTGGGGACGTGGGGTGAAAAAGAATCATCAAATTCATTAGTGCGATTTATAAAAAAAGCTGCTGGATTTAGAAAAGTGTTGACAGTTGTTTTTGTTGGAAATAAACCACTTTCTTGTGTTCCTTTCAGCTGATGAGCACTCTGGCAGCCACCAAACGCCAACAAAAACAAATTTAATTCCCTCGCTCATCAGCCACCCCCGGCCAGGGTCAACGCCTTGAGCGTTTTGCTTCTTTTGTAAGAAATACTGGAATTAAAATGAGAACGAAAGGATCAATACGGCAATTCAGCCAGCACTGAGAGGGACCTGTGTGTCAAGTATTGGTGCTGCTTATTAACATGACTATTGATTGGAGTTAGAGGAGCGTGGTCGCAGAGGCAGCATCAAACACCAATCGTTAACCCTAAAGTCAGGATTAGCTGTAAACACTTGGCATGCTCTGTAACGTCTCCATCCTTAGAGGGGCAATTCATTGATGATTCTCTGCGAAACAAAAAGAAAAATAATAAATCCTTCCTAAGTTATAAATGTTGCACCGATACGCTACCCAGCTCTTTCTTTTTTTTTTGTTCGACTTTTTTACTTTGTGAAAATATGGTCATACAGAGACCGTTTTCTCACAGAAACTCAAAACTGTTGATTGAAATTTTTTATTAACTACAACTTATGGAACGATACCTGTTGTGATACCACATATGTCACGCTCAGAGTATGTGTTCTTAATGACTCAACTATAATTTTAGCTCAGTATCTGGTATATTGACAGTGTTATAGTTGTTTTTGTTTTGGTTAATAGATTTGCTGTAGCGACCATTTTGAATTAGATCATCTCCAACAGTTAATTTGATGATCTCCTGAACTTTTTAGTACAATCAATTCAGTTGTCTATGAGATATTTTGGAAACCGGTAGATAAACACACACACACACACACACACACACATACTTGTATTTCTATCTTTGTGTGGACTTGTGTTGACTTCCAATAATTTATAAAACCAGACCCCTCACCCTAAACCTAACCTAAACCTAATTCATGCCTCAATCTTAAACCTAACCATTAACCCACAAATGGGGTTTTACTTTGTGGACCATGCAAAATGTCCACACAAATATAGTATAAAATGTGTCCACCACATGAACAATAGCAAGACATATACACACATACAGGCAAAAACATCATCATCCACCACCTTAGCTTTTTTATAATAGGCAATATCTATGCAACAGTCTATTTTTTTCTGTGTTCTATAACAATGTTTCTATTCTTGCCATTTTATCTAATATAAAATTAATTTTTGAAACTGATATATTTTACGTGTTTAACTAAATCATGCATATGATTCCTATTACTATTTCATCTGGCTGGGATACATTTAATGAGCAGAATATCCCATAGCAAATGTGTATCTGGAAAAACATATATAGTTTAAATTTTATAATATATTTTCTAATATAAAATCTTCACCCGTCATTTTATTGACTGATGTCGCTGTGAGCCTCTTAGCAGATGGGAGCAGTGCTGTAATCAGCCTTAGTATAAGTGTGAAAAGCCCTTTGCTGACTTCTATCTACACAGCTTCCTACCACATTACAACAATCAGGATGTTTCTTTAAACGGGCCAATCAAAAGTGTGCAGATGCTCACAGGGAAACTCGTTGGGACCGAAGCAGGTAGATCAGTGAGAAGGGAAGATGCAGAATTCAGAGCAGATGGCCTGGAAAAAGCTGATAGCTAGCTTACCTAACAAGATTTATTTGATCAAAAAAGAAAGCTCCAAAACAGATTGAAAGCACTTTAATGCCACAGCACAGCTCCAGAAAACCTCCATCTGGCTTGCACCAACAAATTATTGCAAAAATGACTGGTGGATATAGGAATGTGATGTGCTGCGCTTTAGGTAACACCAATTAATTAGTCAAAACACTTCATTTTATATTTACTCTGTGGAAAAACATATTCAAGGAATAATTCAGTTCCCAGAATGACCTCAGTTTGGAGTTAATTTTGACTTAACTAATGGGTTAACAGTTAGTTCAAAAATAGTTAAAACTAAACTGAATTGCTGCTGTCCTAAAGCAACTCTAATCTAAAAAATGTGGAAGTTGTTCATGCAAATGTTATTCTATTACACTGTCAACAATTGTACAATAAATTATCCCAGCAGAAATAATATATGCTTTGTGAATGTGTCCCAGGTTGCAAGACAATTGCTGCAGTTGTTGCTTCTGCTTATTGCCGTTGCATAAAAAACATGCAACTATTTGTAAATAAAAATATTTGTATATCATTTTTGACATTTTTTGATAATGAATTTCATTAAAGACAGCAGCAATCCACTTTGTTCTTATTTGAATTTATTAGTAAAGTTAAACTTTATTTCTTCAAACTGAGGTTGTTCAAACGGCAACAAGATATTATTTGTTGATAACCTTATCATATAATACCATGAAAAAAAATCCGTACTTTATTTTGTGAACGCTACAGAGCTTGTCATTAAAAATAATTTACATTTTGTTGAAAGAGCTGTTTTACATGGCTATTTAAGTATCATTTCACAAACAAACTGAATGTCTTCATTAATAGAATTCCAAGGTTAGTAAATGTAAAGGCTACTTTTTTATTTAAGCATGCATGAGGATGTGGGGGAAAAAATGAACAGGAACCTTTAAATGAGCCTTCTTTTTTCCATTTATTGCTGTAACCAACGTTGCTTTTAAAGCTATTCATCATCTTTAATCTTGACATAATAGCTGGGAAATGTCACACAAAAATCTACAGTTTGTATCTCAAAGTTAAATGATCTGTAGGAATCCCCTACAGTGACAAATACACCAGGTGTAATTAATTTATTTACTAAATGCGGAGTAAACTAAAAATATGAAGTGTTTTTAAAAATGCTTTGACGGTTTACTACGTTATTTATCTCTGTGATGAAAGTTGTGATATATCAGCCTCTTAATATTTCCACAATTATTCTGCAAATAAATCACAATGCGGTCAGAATCTGCAGCTGGGGCAATGCATTATAAGCTGTTAGAGGGGATGAACAGTAAGGCTCAGGGCAGTAAATTCTCCAGATACATTTTTCACCCTCCTTCCTTCTCCCACAAGCTGCCATACTGCTAAAAATAGTGTAGACTAAATACAGGAAAGGTCTTATCGTGTTTATTTGTGGCCTGTACTTTTGATTGCCCACAGAAGGGTCTTTATTTACTGAAAGTGACACAGTCCCTTTTGGTAAAGAGTGTTTGACTAAACTGTTGGTACAAAACAAAATCAACAAATATGTCTTTCAGTCCTCGTCCTCATTCGTCCTCCAGATTATTCCTTTAATTTAATTAGGATGCTCTGCCCTTGCAAACTGCCGGACTGTCAGCTATAATGAAAACTCCGTTCCATAACGAAGGCTGGCTGCCAAACTACGAACATGCACTTCAACCATAATGTCTCTCCTACAGCTCATCAACTCAGACTTGTCAGTGAAATGTCAGCCCGTGGTTGGCATACCAAGACCAAGGGAATTGATTGGGTTTGTGGAATCATTGCAAGACTGGCAACCAGGAGAATCCAGTTAGGATTTTCCTTTAAGATATTATATTTGTTTAATTCTTTTTTAAGTTTTAATTTATTGAAGTTGTTACTTTTAATATTTTTGCTTTAACGTTTACCTTTTATTATTACAAGAAATTTGGAAAAAGACCCAACAAATCCTGTTCTTTGCTTATCTGAACAAACTAACCCAGGTATGGGCAACTTAAGTGATGGAAAGGGCCACAATGTTTTCAATTAAACCAATATACAGTGCAGTAACTTAACATGCTGTCCATTTGTCCAGTTTTCTCCATTCTCAGGCATGGCTGATCTTGGAAAAGGTCTAACTTGGAAGCTAATCGAGATGCCTGCAATAAACACAAAACATGTTTCTGTCAACAGATAAGGAATTAGCACCAATAAAATGTAACCAAATAAAGTCTTCCACCAAGTTATGCCTCCAGATGTTGTATTTTTTTTAAGTATTTATTTGACCTCAGGTTAGCAAATGGGTGTATTCAATGGGAAAATCTTAACTGAATTCAACCCTGTTACACTTTATTTCTTGTTTCATGGATTCATGGAGACCAAAAAAAAACATATACAGTATAATTGACTGACAGACAAAAACACAGATTTTTATTTTGTTGGACATAACCTCAGAAAACCACATACTGTATCTAGTACGTCAATAGGTCATTATTTAAATTAGGGCTCCTTTAAAACAAAAAGGACCTGACAGCCCACATAGCAACATGTTTGACCCACACGAGGCACTCCACTCAGATACAGCAAAAAATGACTATCCTTTGGTGGCCCAGCTGTGGTTTGCCTATGGTGGTCCATGCATGGGCCAGCAACACATAAACTAACCCAAGACCTGGGTAGTTGATGCATGCCATCTTAAAAACAGTGCCATCATCGCCAGACCTGGCCCACATCTGGTTGGCAAACCACTTGCCATACTAGCAGTCAGCCAGAGGTGCCTGCTTGACAACATTTCTGGCCCACACCTGTTTGCTATGTTGAAGGGTTCAATCATTCTCTACAGACAGAGAGAATTACAGCAGCTCAAAATAGCATATCTGTCATAAGCTGAAATATAATGCCAATCAAAATCTATAATGTTTTCATTTGGAAAAAATAGTTTGAAGACAATGCTATTTCACATAACTTCTATGTGCTAATCTTCATTTGCCAAATCTGTGAATTTAGATTTTTTTAAAAATCTCTCACACCTCTGGTCACAAGGTATAACATAAGGTAAATTAAAATTCTGTTTCTCCGTCTTCAGTGAGTGTATGTTATTTTCCCGGTAACAAAGACCTTGGCTTGTCATTTGCATAGTTTGCTATCAAATAACTTCCCTCTTTGATTGTGGTGAGAAAAGGACACAGTGGCCCCCATCTATCTGCAAAGTACTGCAATGAATTGCTTCCTCATGGGTTTTCATCCAGCCTGGTTGCAGTTTTAAAAGTTACAAAAGAAATGTTCCACCAAATGCACTGGAGAAGCCGCGAAAGCTGAGAGCTGATACATCAAATACATGTGACTGTGTGAGTGTGCTCGCAGGTGAGTGTGTGCCTTTTCTTATAAGTGGTTCAAGATTTACTTAAGTTACCCAGAGGAAGTCTTCAGAGAAAAGCACACTCTCAAACATATACTCTGTCAAGACTTATCTTAGCCTTCCAGAGGCAGCAAGACAAAGCTCACACATTTTAAAGTCTCCAGTGGTAAATGAGGCGTTTGAGGAATTGCAAATGCCGGGGAACACGCTCACACTGACAGTTAATTTTTATAACCTTTTGTGTAGAGACTTACCGAGCAAACATTCAACCTTAGACAAAACCCCACCCCCATCTCTTGTGCCCTCATCCACCCACTCACCCCAGTAATTCACTGCCTGTCTTTATCAAAGGACAAAAGACCAGAAAAATCCTGCTTCAGCTGCAGCCAAAGAATGTCAGAGTTGTTCACTCATTAAATGAAACATTCTGCTGGAACATAATGTTAGTTTAATAGGTGTTGTCTGAAGAGCCAAATAGGGTAGTTCATGTTAAAACTGGCATCAATACTTTACATTAACAACAGTAAATAGTGTTTCGTTTTGTTTTTAGTTGCTGTAGCTCTACCCCTGTTTTATTGAGCTGAAGAGTCGTTTTGGATTTTTTTATTTTTATCTATTTATTTATATTTTTTGGTAGGTTTAACATCTTTCAGGTGCATCTTTATTTTTGGCATGTCTCTCAGCTCTCTGTCAGTAGCTTTTGCCATTACTGACAGCTTGTTTAGAGTTTAAAAACAAACTGTTCCCGACCTGCCACGCAACAAACAGGAGAACAGGTTTGCTACTAACTGGTGAACATGGAGATTTTCAATGATTTCCTTTTGGCTGATGTATACCAAAGTAAACATACAGGAATATTAAATTTGTAAACAACAAAAATGTTCCACTGAGCCTCAGAATATGCTTGTTTTTGCTTCTCTCTGGGTAGTGACTTGATGCATGTTTAAAGAAGCACTTTGATTTTACCAAACTGACATGCGCATGATTTAAAACAACAATGAGTACATTATACTAACCTGAACCTCAATGCCATATCCCAGGTAGACAGTAATCAAGTAGCTGCACTCCACACCAGAGTCAAGTGGTTGTAGGATTTCAATGTTACCTTCCGACTCAGTGAAATTCATTCCACATGGCTCTGTGGGAGAGAGCAAAAATAAAAGTGATTTCCTTTTTCCCCAGACCACTGATCTTTCTGACAGCCCACCTGTGTCTCTCTGCCCCCCAAAACCCCTCCAACTATCTCTGCAGATATCCTCTTTGATACCGCTTATCTGGGCCCTCAGCCCTCTGTGACCAGTGGAAAGGACAGGCAGGACACATCAGGGGGAAAAAAAATCTGATTGTTTTTGACACATGAGCAACTCTGTTATTCCCAGCGGGAGGGTGGTGCTATGTCCAGAATGCAAAATGAACAGACATGATGCTGTTGACCTGATGCTTAATTTTGAGTCCAGTGGGATGCATCTGTTAATGATACTCCTAGTTCTTCATTTTTTTTTTCAGGGAAAAAAAAACAGACATGAGATACAGATGCTATTTGTGGCACAAAGTCATTTGAATGTTCTGCTGCATGAATGTCAAAAGGAGAAAAAAAATGAACACAATCACCTGTCGTTTGCATGGTGGTAGCCATGATGATAGTTGTTGATTCTGTATTGGTAACTTCTTCCTGAGAGGATGAAGGCGACTTCGAGAATAGATGATCAGAGCTGCTTTTGTTTTTCACAGCTGTTTCCCTCACTTGTCCTTTTTCTATCATAGCTGAGATGGGTACAAAAGTGGCATCTATAGGTAAACTCCTACCTTGTGAGGATAGGGAAGCCACTGGATTGCCTCTATTATATGGCATCACTTGTGTAGTGAGGGAGTCTGTTGTTGGCTCCACTCTGTCAGACACCTTGGTCTTCTCTTTGGCTGACTTCTTCTGAGGAACAGAGACAGTTGGTGCAGGTGTTGTGGGAGAAAACATGGTCAATGGGGAGGTGGCAGCTGCTGTGGCGGTTGTGGCAATGTCTGAGAAGGCTGGGGCGTCCTCATGGGGCACAATTTGAGTAACAGCATCTCCTGCATTTGGAGCAGCCACAGATCCTGGCATGGTGGGATGCGCAGCTACAGAGCCATCTTTCCAAAAGAAATGTTGGTCACCCTGGAAGTCCCTTGTAAGAAGATGCTCGTGGAGGAGGAGGCCCTTTAGGATGGGCTGGTGGTTGGGCATGTTCATCGGTGAGACAGTGGTGACAGAATGGGCTTCACTTTCCGAGTCATGTGTTGGGATGTGTGTGAAAAGGTCTCTGTCTTGGTCTAGTGCCTTCTTACTGATGCTCTGCATTTCCCTTGGACCTAAGAGAAAAGGAGAAGAAGGTAAACAATAAAATTAATGAACTGTGTTATATCCTTCCATCCATCCATTGTTTTTTACATGGTAGCTTATGTCCAGTGGTCATTTTATGAGAAGTGGGGTACACCATGGACTGGCCGCAAGTCCATCAAAGGTACACATAGAGACAATGAGATATATAGCCATTGACACTTGTTGGCCCAGTATACTCAATTTGAAGCTGAACAGTTGACGCAAGATCACGTGGTTGGTTAACAATTGTTTTCGGACACACCTTTCATAGCCCCTGAGACAAACCGTGTTGAGCTCCTGGAAAACCCCTCCAACTATGATGTACATGACTGCACAGAATTTCTTCCCTGTGGAGTCTATACTCTGGAAAAAATAAAATAAAACAATCTCCAATGTCCACTGTTATTTTGTCCACGAATCTGTCCCAGTTAAAGCGCTAAAGTTTTTGGCAGACATATTCCTCCATGCTTGGCGTCTGTTTTATCACTATCCATGAGTTTATGGCTGTTTGACTATCTTTATAAATGTCTGCTTCTGGGTACAACAGCTGGATTCTGGATCCGAGTAATTGAAGTAAAAATGCTGCGCTTTGTGTATAAACAAACACGCCCTCAAATTTCTGACCAGTCACACAATAATTTTTTATGCAGAGGGAAGTGAAAGGTTCTTCCTGTAGCTGTGACAAGAAGGGGTGGACGACCTAAAGCTGCGAACAAAATTATGCAATTTTCGTCACACAACAGCAACAATAAGAGCTAATTTCGACAGTTCAGATGGAGTAGGTGGAAGCCTATACTCACACCTAGGGAAAATTTAGAACTACACTCTAAAAATGAAATGTTGGATTTACTTAACCATGTTATGTCAACTGGTTCCACTTAACTGAGTCAAAACAACACACTCATGTTCTTTGGTTAAAAAACTGGTATATTGCTTTGAATTTACTCAACTCAGTTAAGTGGAACCAGTTGACATAACATGGTTAAGTAAATCCAACATTTCATTTTTTAGAGTGTACTAAATAACTTAACATGCACGTTTTTGTCTGTAGGAGAAAAACAGAATACTTAAAAAAAAAAACCCAAGTACACTGAGACGAAGATGGAAACTCCACCCAGAAAAAAACAGGAGGTGATCTTCTTGCTGTTAGGTAACAGCTCTAACCACTGTTCCTCCGTGGCACCCTCATTGTAGAACAAAAATGCTGCAAGCTTAGTGGCTAGAAAATCATGGTTAATGAAGGGAAAGGCTGTCCTCATGTGCAAGTCTTCCACACATTTTTTTTTTATAAACCAGTGGGGATCAAATTTCATTTTAACCATTTAATTTCTTACTGTTTATATCATATTGCAATATTAAAACAATTCTAGTTCTGCAAATTTTTGAAAGTTATCTTTTATAAATGCTCCAGTTTACATAGTGCAATCTTTCATATTGTGTGACAGACTACGTTGAAATATATACACTTTAGAAGTCTTATTTGTGGAAGTACAAAGTTTTCTTTTTTCGCACTTGACATGCTACACTCTATATTTTAATTTATTTATCATAGAGGCCACACTTTCAAGGGGTCTGTACCTGAATAACACCGACAGTGGTGCATAGCAACTTACAGAAAGCCAGTTCTTTAAAACTAAATTGAACAGTCACAGCCTGCAGGCAGCAGTGTTGTAGAATGGAAAAACACTCAGAAGAAATGGTAGATTTATTTATTAGACTGAAAAAAAATGCACTTACCAACACAATATAAAGGACTTATAAGACTAGTACATTAAACAGGTAAGTTAACAAAACTAATTTACATAATTATTTCATTAAACAACCTATAGTGTAAGATGCAAAACAATCAGTTTCAGTCAAAGGTTTACATACATCACTTTTAGATGTTAAATTATTTATTTGAATCATTTTTTCGGAGTGAAATTATTTTCCAACATACAACTTCAATTCTTTTTAAAAGATTTGGCCAGACATTTTTGGATTTATTTTGTTCTTTCTTCAATCCACACAGGATTAAAATGATCCATACACATTCATTCACTTATAATTTTTATTAAGCGGTGCTGAAAGTTTGAGAATGCATTTTAACTGGAAAACGCCAAGGCTTTGATAGGCTTTTTGTTTGGGATCATGACTGACTGCAGCTTGTGGTCTTTGCCAGGTCAATAAAAAGATTTCTTTGACAGCATCATCTGTCACCCTCAGATGAAAGGAAATTGGTTAGGATGTTGAGGAACAACCCAGGCCTGCCATGAACTAGAAACTACTGGAAAATAAGTCAGTTCTATACGTCATGGAGAAAATTCATCTTGATGAACAATTTACCTTGTAGAGAAAAAAATTATGGTTGAACGATCCAACAGGACAATGATCCTAAAAATACATCAGAATTGGCTTCTGATTGGACAAAACAGACTAAATTTAGGCTTTTAGAATTACTTTTCCAAAGCCTTGATATCAAACTTATTGAATTATTGTGGACTATATGTGAACTCTGCCCAAAATGTGACCAAATATCAAGCCAGTTAAGTCAGAAGCTTGCTTATGGTTCCAAAATGTGTGTGGTCGAGGTGCAAACTGATAAGAAAAATTTAACCAAACATCAGTGTTGTATGTAAATATTTGAGTATGCATCAGAGAAAACCCACAATAAATTTACGTTGCATGATGTAATAATTTCTTTTTGGAAAATAAATAGTTTAAAAATATTTAAAAGGACCACAACTATATCCATCCATCCATCCATCCATCCATTATCTGTACCCGTTTCTTCCTTTAAGGGTCACGGGGGTCACTGGTGCCCATATCCAGCCGTCACAGTGCGAGGGGCAGGGTACACCCTGGACAGGTCGCAAGTCCATCACAGGGCCACAACTATATCATGTATTTAATTTATTGCATCAGATTTTTACATGAAATGTGAATAAATTACATGTCTTTCAGTCTTAAAAAATGATGTTAGTCTTCCTGTAGTGACTCTGCCATTCAGAACAAAACAGGCTAAAATTCAAATAGTTGGACTACCCCGACAGACGCTATAAATCAGCAGCAGTGGGACTTTAATGACTCAAAACAGATTATTAAATTAAACACTGGAAGTAATTAAGCCACATTTTGTCAACTACCTCCATCTTTACAACACCTGTCTGATTAGACTAAATCACTTTAGGGTAAAATACCACACAGACACAGTTATTAATTACTTCTTATAACATACATGGCAAATAGAAAAAAAAGAGCAACAAAATAAAAATAGCTGCTCACCACTATAATTTCTGTGATTTTAAACTTCAAGAAAGCTCTTTCCTGCCACACTGAGACACAGTGATCAATCATGCTATGCTGCATGTTTTCTGAAGCCAGATAATTGTGTTGCGTGTCCAAAAGGACAAGTAAATTCCCCATTATCAGCAGCAGTTTTCTTCACTTTGGTTGTTTGGAGAAATCTTGCAAATAAATTGTTCTGGCTGATGCACATCCTCAAATACTCAAGACGGCAAATAGAAAATAGTAGAGTGGCTTTGATGCAGCTGGTATTGAGAAACGAATAAACGTTCTTCAACTTTTGCTCCTTTATGGTTTCCAATTCATTTATTGAGATAAACATGATTTTTTTATTCTTCAGGTTAAGGTTGGGAAATTATCTGTTTATAAAAATAGACAATAGGGAACCTTTGCTTTCCTTACATACAGAAGTGTTTTTTTTTACTTTGTATCTAAATCACAGCTGATCTTTACCAAGCAAACCATAAACAGCTAAATTTTTTATTCATTCACACAAAACGCTTATACTAATAAATAGCAATAAGAATGTTAAACTAAATAAATAAATAACATCACCGAATAAAGATAAAAAAAAATAAACATCATTTAGAGAAGACACAATTACAGTTCATATCAAATTTCATGTGTGCGTGTTAATGTGTCAACATGAGGCAATGTTGCCTGCTTTGACACCTTAATTAGCCTGCGTATGGGGTGACTGTTTGTCTTAATGAGGCAGAAGAGCTGCCAGCAGACTTTGATTGATAAAAAAATTAATAAATAAAAAAATAGGCTTGGGTTGCAAATGAGTGAGACATCCCAATGTGATTGTTTTGGTTAGAATACTTCATATGATGGCATCTCTGTTGAACATCAAAACAACATTTTCTTTTGTAAAAGCAATTTAAATTGTAAGATCTGACTAAATATAGTAATGGGAACTGGTTTGAGAAGCACTCTAAATTAGTTTTTCCATGTCTGTGTAAATGTGTCTGTTACCAAATTATCTCATGAACCACTGAATGAATTATAATGAATTCTGAATAATGTAATCAGTGAGTTTAAGCATTTGGGTTTCTTATTCACGAGTGATGTAGGATGGAGGAGGAGATGGATCGATGGATTGCTTTGGTCAGTCGAGATGAAGAAAGAGCAGTCAAAAGACAATGTTCTAGATTTACTTGGATCATGACTGAAAGAATGAGATCCTGCAGTCGAAATGAGCTTCCTTCATATCATAGAGTACAGAAGCCATTATTTGCGAGATCTGACCAAACAAACTGCAACTTTTTCATTTCTCAATATAAGGTTATTTTGATGAAAAGTGACGGGTGAAACTCAATCCTTCAGGGAGTCTAAGGCTTTAAATTCCTAAATGTTTGTGCAGTCATGCTGTGGCTATATAAGAAAATCTTGAGGAGGAATATAAAAATGAAGATATATTTTACAGTAAGAGGATGATTTTTAGTAAGTTCTCTCAAAGTACCATAAAAAGAAAATTAAACATTTTTTAATCTGCGCAGCCAGGTGCCAAATATTCACCCGGCAAAGTGAACTTTGTCATTATTGCTTCTAGACAATTCTCATAACTGGAAACGTACATTAAGGTTATAAATAAGTAATCGTGTCTGAATAAATGTAAGAATTAACTGCGGCACCCGGAGGCTCTGTTTTCCTCATAAAACTTTGAAAGTAATTGAGTGCCCCCCTCTGCAACATTTGTGCTGACGCCGAGACGTTTGTAGCACCATCCAGCAACGCTAATAAAAGTTTGATCAGGCTATTCAAGAGGCACGGTAAACAATTTTGTTTCAAAGCCTGTCCCGGGCTGACAGAATTGACACATGCTTTTACATTTCACTGACAGACACAACAGCACCACGTTCATCGTTTTACTGGCAGCAGAAGCAATTCAAAGCGCTTCTGATGTTTTAGGATGGAGAAGAAGAAGAAAAAAATCCTCATAGCCTTATTCTGTCACAACAAGAGCAGCCTAACAGCACTATAAAGGCAAACTAAGCATATTTGACATGTCCTACTACCAGACTGAATAAAGAGTGTAAAAGAGAGGTCTTCATAAATGATTGAAGCATATAAGATTGCCCCTCCTTCTCGCGTCTTTTATGAAAGCAAAGATGAATCTCAAGCACACAGTGCTGCGTGATGAAGCTGAGGGGAATATATTTAGCCAAGATTAGTGTTATTCCTGCAGCAGACTCTAAACTAAACCAATCATCTTCTGTTTTTTTTTTTTATTTCTCTTTCTTCTCTTTATTTGGTCTCCTTATTTTTGTCTCTATGTGTGGTGCAGATTTCGAACATCCAGTTGCTGTCCTTCAGTCAGAATATCGAGTGAACGTGGAGAGTGAGAATGGAGGAGGTCAGGGCTGAACTGGAGTTTCTCAAACACAGATCGATACAGGATCAATGTGTGCAGGTTGGAGACCTCACTGTGGTGATTACAGAGAGAAGAAGTACTGCTACCAGATTGTTCTGATCCCTGACGCTTAATTGGGTGTTTATTGTTGGGGTTTAAAGAACAGGAGTGTTTGGTAGTTTTTTGGTTTTTTTTTTTTTCATTTCAAATGTTATTTTCAAAGCGTCTATCTGCAGCTTAATTTTCAATGATACTTCTGAAGTTCTTCAGTTGAGATTTGCATAATTTGACAGTAATTAAAAATATATATATTTCAAGAAGTTTTAAACTCTGCCAATGCAGCATCAGCAGAAAATATCAACAAACATCAACTTCTATAAAACCAACAACAGTTTGAGACTTTTTTTGTAATAATCTAAGTTGACAAAATATATAAACTGAACGAATAAGAAGCCAAAAAAAAAACTTTATAAGAAAATGGGAAAAGCTGCTGTCAGTGGTTCATTAGGGTCACCATAGCAACCACGCACCTGTGCCTCCCACTCCCTGACAGGATACTTAATGAAACAGAGACAAAAACACAAATTAAAGCTCACACAAATGGCTCTTGTGCAAAACCTATGATATACCTAAACATTTTTGGACTGTAAGTGGTAGCACCATTTGGTTGTCTTCAATGTTTTTTGTAAGAGATATGACAAGTTTTAGCTTTCAAGAAAAAACTCTGAACTCAAATGCAATGAAAGTCAATGAAAGTTTGGATGTGATGGAGGATTTGAGAGAAAACTAAGAACTGTAGTAAAACCTGTGAGAAACAAACTTGGTTGTATGAGCACAAAAAGTCCTTTAGATGGATAAACTATAAGAAATTTAAAGCTTGCAGAAAGTATAAGAAGAATTTGTTTGCAAAAAAGGACATTAAAAGTTACTGTGGACATAGTCTTCATAAGTTAAACTTTTTGTGGTAAAACTTTGAAATAAAAGATAAAACTTAAACTAGAATTAAATAAAATCCACAAGCTATAAAAGCCAGTTCAGACATGTAAAATTTGACTTTCTGTGACCCATTTAAACTTCGACTTTTGTTTCTACTGTGCTCCAAGCTTTAAAGCTCCAGAAAGGGCTGGGGTTTCTCACTTGTTTTACCAAAATCCCAGAGTAGATTATGTGAGAATGTTTTTTGTCTTTCTTTCTCTTTTTTTTTCATTTTTTTTTTTTTTTTGGTTTCTGACAAATTTTACTGTGGCTGTTAGATGTATTGCTGCCAAAAGTCATAGCACACTATTCACAGCCTCATAGGTTCAAGTTTGTTTTATGTGCGTGTGTATGTACATGTGTGTGTGTGTGTGTGTGTTTTCCAAAGCTGAGGGAGGAGTAGTGAATTGAAAATAGAAACTGAAACAGAAAAATAATAATGAGTAAATAATAATAATTTATTTTCTTCATTTTTTATTTATTTAGGCAGGTAATCTCATTTACAAGAGACACCTGTGACACATACAATATCAGTTACAAACAATAGCATAAAAATGGTTTTACCTCTTTGTTACAATGCAAAGATGTTTTCAGGTAATTGTTAGAATAGAATAGAATAGAATAGAATAGAATAGAATAGAATAGAATAGTCTCAGTGGGAAAGCAGAAGTGTATTAGCAGCAAAGTAAAAGGCAAATAAAAGTGCATGGGATCCACAATAGAATTTTGCACATTAAACACAATAACAATGTACTTAACAACAAACCTAAAGACCAATTTCTCCCAAAAGCACTTCCACTATTTTTGTTTGCAAATTAAAACTCACACCTCACTGCCAACCCTTTTACTGTTATTGTGCTTGAAGGTCTCAAATCAGCCCAAGATGCGCTGAGATAAGATGGCACAAGTGGTGCACATTCTGAGCTAAGTGATCTTGATGCGCTGTGTCAGGTTCACAAAATGGATGTCATGCTATCATAACCCTCGACACAGTAGGAAGTTGCATCAAATCATTTTAGCAGCCAGACTTGTGACAAGATTTATAATAAATCAAAACTGGATGACAGATGGTAACTCTTTCGGAAGCTGTTGTCTCTGCGGCTCGTTCGGGCTTGATTTAGACCCGCAGCTAAAAGTAGCCGCGAAAAAAAAAAAAGTCTGCACACTCCAGGGGTTATATGCGCACGCCTGTATCACATCGCACGATGCTGTAGCTGGTTAATTAGAACTTATTCTTAAATTAAAGGTGGTAATTAGCATGATAGAATGGGATCACTGTTATCTCATTCAGAGCAGTGACACAAATACAATGCAAAGCTATTAATTGTCCCACTGGAAATGTAGTTAAATTTCCTCTGTGAGGACAACAAAGGAAATAGGTGTGAAAAAAAATGTTTTTATTATAAACAGCAATAATTGAACTTGACCATCATGTTTAAATTTAACATTATTTTCAAAGAATCTGCAGAAAATAATTTAAACAAACAAGGATCGTTCAGTTTAATATATCTGAACTGTCAGGTCTGTTGCTCTGCTTTGCAGATAAAAATAGATGCACATTTTGTCACACTTTTTACAGGCATGTTTCTATTACAAAAAATAAATTAAAAGGTATTTCAGAAATTTAAGAATTATTTAAAACATACTGAAGTTTCATTATAAATCATCTCTAAAAGGTTGCAGATAATGGATATGATATATATATATATATATATATATATATATATATATATATAGCCTATTTTTTATTTATTTATTTAAAATGCTTAGAAAAACAAAAATCCAATAATTTTTTATTGGTTTGTGGGTGAAGTTAAATCCTACATCTATATTAGGCTATATTGGCTCCATTACTAAGTGGCTCTGGGATCAAACAGCATAAATATGACAACATGAGCATCATGAAACTGAGTAAAACTGGAGCAAAGTGTCAGACTGTAGTGCTGGAATCTTGCCACAAATTTATGCCAAGATGGCAGCTCGCTCATTTTTCATCAGGGACAGTCTTAGAAAGAGATAATTCCATTTTCAGAAATTTAAAATTAGTACTATTACAATAATGCAGTCTGTAGATCTATTGATGATCAAATTTATTCAGGTAAGCTGTGTGTGACATTTGTAGAAAAGGTACAGCCCGGTGCTTCAACCTATTATGACATGGATGTACAACATCCGCTCAGTCCGCAGCTACTGAAGTGACAGAGTGAGCAATCACAGAGGACTGCTCCTCAAGAAGGCGACCGACAGCTTCTTCTGTGAGCTGGCCTATCTTTGGAGTGATCAGCAAGGTACACGGAGAGAGCGCTAATAAGATGGGACAAGCCACACTTGAGACAAACCACTGATTGACATCAATCTCCTAATATCCAGGGGAGGTTATTTCCTTAATATAACAGAGAGGCACTAGAAAAGCAAATCAATAAGAAGCTTCCTCTGGGCTCAGAGACAACTCCTTCAGGTCGCGCTCGACATGACTCCTTCTGGATCGCTCACTGGAGCTTTGCACTAATCATTTCATTTGAACACAGAAGGTGAACATTTCCTGTCATCATCACTCTCTGCTTTCCCTGCAATTTGTGAGGAGTCCATACTTGTTTTTATATAATAGGGGGAAATAATGAAGTGAAACTGATAAACGATGCCATTAGTTGGCTTAATGAAAACAGAAAAAGCTTGGAAAAAGTGGAGAAAGATGAGATACATTGATGACCATTTGCCGCAGCAAACATACAGACAGGAACCTAAAATTCTGTAGACGTCTTTCATGGTTCTAAAACGGGAATGCTGAAGTACCTACTTTTTTTTTTTTTTTTTCTTTACAAAATGCCTTCCTTACTTTTTTCAAGGTACATTGGAAAATGAGCCTCTGCAACTCAGAAAAGGAAGCTGAGAACCCTGTAAAAGTCACACTACATTCTGGAGACAATTTGGAGTCACTCTCATAAACGCAAGTAAGATCCCCTTTAACCCAAGAAAACCACCCTATTATGCTGTCCATGACCTACATGGCCTTTTAGAACATGGCTGGATCACAGCAAATTTGGGAAACGTCCCTCAATGTGAAGGCAATCATGGTGCTGCTACACTCCTAGTACTCACCAAATAAGGTTTCTCTGCTATTTTCTGTGTATGCTAAAATACTCTCCTTCACCCATCTTGATAACCCGCTCTTGGATAGCTTAAAGATGCAGTTATGCACTAGAAAATTGTGCCATGCATGACTGTATTGCTACGGATATCACATCTGCTCTGTGGTAGTTTTTTTCTTTGTCACTGTTTCAACTGTAGCTTTGGTATGAGGCCAGCATAGCCAGTCCTGCTTCAAATTTTCAAAGACTATTACAGGTCGGTACATACTGTTCCCTGAAAACGTCACCACGATTCTAGTAAGTCCATTCATGTTCTGGCTGGTACTTGATGTTGCAATGGGGATCACCATTCAGAATTAATGAGACACGTTTATATTAACTTCATTAAGGGCATCTTAAAGATAAATATTCCATATTTACATAGATGGCATAATTACTCGACATTTTGATACATGTGATCCATCACATGGAACTAAGGAGGTACCAAAGTGGTACATGGAGAAATAGGCAGCTTTAGTGCATTGAATAAAATGTCTGCAACAATTTGATTTCCTCAAAATATAATGAATAAATAACTCATTTACAGGTTGTTTAAATTAAATTACTGAAATATAATCTTAAAGAATTTTGTGAAACCCTTTTTGAATAGTAGCCACAAAAAATGTGATTTTGAACAAAAAAATCTTACATTCTTGTCTTTTTCCCTGCGAGCTAGCAAAGCTTGTTTTTCTTTCCAGCTGGTAAATCTTAATATCCAAATATTGCCTGAGGTTTCCTCTTAAAATTACATCAAATATTCCTCATTACACTCTAAAAATGAAATATTGGATTTACTTAACCATGTTATGTCAACTGGTTCCACTTAACTGAGTTGAGTAATTTCAAAGCAACAAACTCATGTTCTTTGGTTAAAAAACTGGTATATTGCTTTGAATTTACTCAACTCTTTTTATTGAACCCCTTGCACAATGGTTAAGACAGACAGAGAATATCAGAGGCATCAATATATGTGGGGAGGATCA
>JARVJO010000082.1:16780703-16793271 GCA_031762555.1 Cynodonichthys magdalenae
ACTAAAGACAGCAGCAGAGTGAGGAAATGTGGTCAGTTTGTCCTCCAGCAGTCTAAGCCTATAGCAGCAGAACTAATTAACTATAACAACAAAGGAATAACTCAGGAAACCTAAGCCTAACTATAGGATTTATCAAAAAGAAAAGTCTTCCCATTCTACTTTTAGAAACTCGAGGAACCACAAGTAAACCTGCGGTCTGAGAGCGAAGAGATCTGTTACGAAAATATGGAACAATAAGATCTTTAATATAAGATGGAGCTTGGTTGTTGAGAGCTTTGTATGTTAGAAGTAAAATCTTAAATTCTATTCTGGATTTGACAGGGAGCCAGTGGAGAGAAACTAAAACTGGCAAAATATGATCTCTCCTTCCAACTCTCATTAGAACTCTAGCAGCAGCATTTTGGATCAACTGAAGACAAATTAAAGAGTTTTTTGGATGCCCAGATAATAAAGAATTACAGTACTCCAGCCTAGACATGATAAATGGATGGATCAGTTTTTCTGCATCATTTTTGGACAAGATGTTTGTGATTTTAGTGATATTATGCAGGTAGAAGAAGGCAGTCCTGGTAATATTTTTAATGTGGAGGTTAAAAGACATATCCTGATCAAAAATAACACCAAGGTTCTTTACATTAGAACTGGAGGCCAGATTAATGCCATCTAGAGGAAGTGAAAGGCTGCAAAGTTGATCCCTAAGATGTTCAGGTCCAAAAACCACAACCTCTGTCTTATCTGAGTTTAGAAGCAGAAAATTAGGAGTCATCTAGGTTTTTATGTCTTTGAAACAAGCTTGTCGTTTAAGTAACTGGTTGGATTCATCAAGTTTCATGGATAAATATAACTGAGTATCATCAGTGTAACAATGGAAATTTATCCCATGCTGTGTCAATTCAGAACCGTACAACATTCTGAGGGATGTAGGCAGAGCAAAGGCTTTCACTGTTCAAACTCTCACAGCCCAGCTAAGCAAGGTTGGTGGCATGAACTATTTCACTCACTTTTTGGTAAGCAAGCTACAACTTGTTGAGTGACTGTTGCTGTAGCAGTTTTATGTTTTGCCACCGTGCCTCATCGCTGCCTAAAAAAATAAAATGACGTGAAATGAAAGGAGAAACTGAGTACAACAGCTCGAGAGGAAATTTGCAGTATTAATCAACTATTTTTCCTCTGGTCATCATTTCAAAAACTATCCATCCATCCATCCATCCATCAATCCATCGATCCTCCCTCTATACCCGTTTCTTCCTTTCAGGGTCACGGGGGTCACTGGTGCCCATATCTGGCCATCACAGTGAGAGGGGCGGGTTACACTCTGGACAGGTCGCAAGTCCATCACAGGATCACACATAGAGACAAATGAGACAGACACTCATTCACACCTAGGGTCAATTTAGAGTTACCAATTCACCTAACAGTCATGTTTTTGGTGTGTGGGAGGAAGCCGGAGTACCTGGAGAAAACCCACGCATGCACGGAGAGAACATGCAAACTCTACCCAGACAGGTCTCCGGGCTGGGATTTGATTTGGCGACCTTCTAGCTGAGAGGTATCAGCTCTACCAACTGAGCCACCGTGCCGCCCAATTTCAAAAACTAACCAATATTTATTAATATCGATTAATATGAAACACTTTTATTGCAATACATTTTTCAGCTACTATATCACCCAGTCCTAACTAGGACCATTCATTGACTTCCATTCATTTCTAGTCATTTCTATAGCCTAACCTTGACCACTTACCCTAAATCTCACTACCCCAGTATATACCTGACCCTAACCCTAAGCTAAACTTATTTCACACCTTGGTTTTAAACTTAGCCTTTAGCCCAAAAATGGAGTTCCACAATATTAGAACCGGACTTGTGCTTTTGACATATACATATGTATACCTGAAACAAATAAAAAAAGGTAGCAAATACAAGTATACACACACAAAGACACGGATAAAAACTTTATCACTCATTTTTGCTGTTGATGGTGAATTATGTGGTGAATGATCACTAAAAACTTTTGAATTTGTTAAAATAATATAAAGACATTCAGCTCAGCTGAGGCCAGTTTGTCAATAAACTCCATATTATTATGTTTATCTCCTGGTTGCCCTTTTTCATTTTCTTTTAATAACTGTAAGCTTTTGCTGATTTGCTCAAATCCACTGTTTAAAGCAACAGGAGCAAAACAAGAAACAGCCTTGGCTTTTTTATGGAAAGGTGAATGTTCAATTAAGATAACTTTTTTATTATGAATACCAAGAGGTTACTATGTTTTTTTCTTTTTGCATGAAAATGCACAAAAGCACCTCATCAATGTGGTGCATCAAGATTATTCAAATGCAAGCTGTGGATGGAGGGGCTATGAATTGGGCACATTACCAGTATGTTCTGCCGCCTAATCCGGTGGGTTTTATCATGGTAATGATGACACTGCAGCTGGTGAGTCCAGTAGCTGTTGATTCATTGCCCCCAGCAGCTGGGTCATTTATTTCCCATGTATTGTGCCACTGTATCATTTTGATTACGTACGGCTCATTTCCACCTCAGCAATAGCTCCTGTGAGTCAGTGTAAATGTTCATTGCAGAGCACCGCCAGATGTTTTCAACAATAAAACATCAGTCAGAGGCAGTCTCAGTGGATAGTTCACTCAGCTTGCACGTAGCACCCGTAGATAAATGAATACATTAGCAAATAAGGAAGATATGTCATGTGGGAAAGTGTTGGGATTGTTTGACAGTGTTTATTTCAGAGCCCCAAGAGAAATATTTGTATCTTTATTTTATTTTATTTTTTCACAGCAGGCAGGAGTTGGCTAATTGCATAGTGCTGTACAAATTATTTGGTATTTCCCCTAATGTGGGACTAACTGTGGGACTCTAGTCACAGATTAAACACTGCGCGAGGCAGTTGAGAGGATGGCTTTTTATCACTCCCATAGTCATCACTGCTTCCACCGAAGGCGAAAGATAATGTTTTGCTCATGTCTATCTGTGTGATTTTGTATGGTCCATCCCTTTTGAAAATAAAAGCATTTTAGTTTAAAACTCTGGCATGAAAAGCAATGGGCAATGTGTGTTCTTACAAAGGCTGTTAAGCTTTTAATTTTATACTACTTAACACAAGAAGCTCTCTGCTCTGCAATGGGGGCAGACAAAACAGCAAGAGCAAGCTGTGCAATACTGCAATTACTTATAAAAACTTATTTAAAATATTTATATAGTCTTTGTTTTGTATTCCTTGTGCAGTTATAGGTCTGTCAATTGCACCTGTGGCCTTGCAGGAAGCTGTGTTCATTATTGTGGGTTGATAGAAAAGATAGAGGCTTGAGGACAGAGATGACCTTCTTTTTACTGGTCTTTCGATTAGTCGAAGGAAAATAGAATATTGGAATAGATTTTTGGGGAAAATACTTGCTCCTCAGAGGACAGTGTTGCATTTCTTCCACTGTTTAGAGGCTTCTTTCCAGAAGCAAAAAGAAATGAAACTATGAAAAAAAAACCATGTATTTTCTTATTCCTTAACGCAATTCTTCAAATGGAATAGAACGGTGTATAAATCCACTGATAATGTTGTGGTTGGTGCTGAAGTGTGCTTGGTCAGCCAAACACTCCCTTCCACAAATGTATCTGCTGAGACAGAATTCTCAGCTACAATAAGGTGACTCATTACATGCCAGAGCAACATGCATGCCTGTGTGTATACATAGTACACATGTATAGATGTGTGTGTGTGTAGCAGAGAGACACTGAGTAAAAAGTCCCAGAGGGCGTTTGGCAGCAGCATTGGCGTAGATAAGGTAGTCTGAGGTCTCCTGACATGGCCAATGATTCATAATTGAGGCAGGACAGCTGTTGCTGGCTGCACTGACACGTCCCCGGGTGGATGACAGATGATCGGGCCCTCTGGGGCCGAACTATCTATCAGTCCAAATGTTCCCTGTACACTATCTACTCACCTATCGCTCATGAGCCTCCCTGGTATATGTAAACGCTGTGGTCACAGAACAGCAAAACAGTTAGGCTCAGCTAGTAACACAGACCGCATAACAAACACCACATGGATTCCAAACCATGCACAACCAAACATAATCAATAATATTTGTAAAACTTTTTGCATTTATAATGATTTGCCTATGTCTGTGTGTGTGTGTGCAAGTATGCTTGTCTTTTAGCAAAATATCTCATGAACCACTGGATGGATTTTAATAAAATTCTTAGAAAGAAATCATTGAACGCATTTGGTTAAATTTTGGAGTCAACACATAATCACCCCAGTTATTGGATTTTAGCAAAACCAAAATTAGCTATTACTTAGTCAAAATGGCTCATATTTAGCTAATGTTTGGAGTTGTGATAGCTGAGAGTGATCCTTTATACACACTTGAGCACTAGAAAGAACATTTACTTCATTACAGTATTTTTTTGAGGATTTATGATTTAATAAAGATTTTTTTTGTAAATCATAATTTTTTACTTTCATTTCTTAACATTCAAAATATAAAAATTATACTTTTATTTATTTACTTTAAAATTGAACATCCAGTTACGTGCTACAAATTTAAATACTGCATGACAGTAATGAAAGGAGTTGTTTATGCACTCTTAAAAATGAAGTGTTGAATTTACTTAACCAATTTGTCAGCTGGATGCACTAAACCACGTTGAGCAAAATGGACACATATTGTAGTGTGAAGCGCTCTGAGTATCCTGGTTGGATAGAAAAGCACTAAATAAGTACAGTCCATTTACCATTCACCATTCTTATCACAAGATGATTTCATTTTAAAAAGCTGGCATAGATGGTGCTGATTGATGTGCATTCCTTCAAAGAATGCCAGTAGTTTAATTCATATTTATTTTTCTGCACTCTTTTTTTACAGTAAAAATGTGGTACAACAGTTACGGCCACAGTGAAAATAATTGCCAGCCTATGATTTAGGAAAAAAATACCATCTACCATTGTAGCATTGCATCATGAAAAATGCATGGTTTAAAACTTGTCTCTTCTATGTGTGTTTTTATAAGCTAACAAAAATGTGTGCATCAATGCATTAAATAAATCATGATAAAAGTAAATGAAAATGTAATTAGGTAATTTAGCAAAATAATATTTTATTTCTAAAGCTTGTTAAAAAACAAGTTCAAACTGAAGTACTTTACTACAATGAAAGCAAAGACAAAGTAGAAATGCGTGAATAAATGAAGGCAACAGTCATGATTTAGGCAATAATGTCATGTTAAGAATTAAAGAGTCCTAATCACAACTTCATGGAACATCAAATATTCACCAAGCCATTTACTTCAGAATTACTGAGTGAATTTTCTCTGCAGCAAACAATAGTTGCTGTGGATGTCTTCGTATTCGACGGAAAACAATGATATTAATATAATTTTACTAAAACAGTCCCCCAGCGATAGTCCAACTTCCACTAAATCAGGTTTGACTTGGCTGTTATTGAAAATGTACACTGATATAAAAAAAAATAAAGGACTAACATTAATTTAAGTGATTCACATCACCCACTGCCTTTCATGCTATAGTTTTAAATGATGATTATATTAAAATATACAGTTATAGCCAGTTTGGCTGAATTGGGAAAGTAACATTCTGCATTATTTTATGCCATATTACAATATCTTTTAGGACTGAGCGTATGTGTTTGCTAATTTCAGTTCAATATCCATACAGTTCACTGACATGCAGCCATTTTTGTGTAAGATAATGTTGGCAGCCATCTTGAACTGGGTTGACTCCAAAGTATAATTAGTTGTAGATGTTTCACCAATGACTACTTATTGAATGTTTTAATAAAATTTGTTCCGTGACTCATAAGATATTTTGCTAAAAACAATATCACTCTGTCTTTGCCTTTGGCAGTGGGTGATAACTAAATCCTGACCAGAAGTACAAACTAGTCTTAAAGTGCAGCTGGTAAAGGTAAATTGTTGTACATTAAAATATTGTCTTAAATTCATGCATACTCTGTTTGATTGATTGATGGATGGATTTTAAAGAACACAAACAGACCAACTCTTTGCTTATGATGCTTATTCTGTCACAGTTGTGGTAGGATTTAGACGCAGACAACATGGGGAACATGGAACAATAAAGTAAAAATCTCTGAAATCACAGGAAGAGAACAAAGGGGGGGCGAGTCACATGCCATGGTCTGCTGAGGTGGTGGTGGCAGCAGACAGGTGGCAGAGGTAACGAGGTATTTGAAACAGCTGACCTAATTGGAGACTGGGAACAGGTGAGGCTGGCTGGCTGACTGAGAACACAGAGGAAGCTGACTGAGGCTGTGTCTCAACTCATGGGTTGTAGCCCCGGGCCCATGTTGGCCACAGCCTACGTGGGCCGTAGGGCGCTTGTGTCAGCTGCATTCACGGCTGGGAAATGATACAGTCTAGTCTATGGAAGACATATTTCTGCATGACCACGCACTGCCTCATTGCCATGGTGATATGTTTTATATCACATCGCTTCACTTGTTTTATTAAGGTATAACTTCACAAAATTCAGTTTTATTAGAAAAATGTTACAAGAAAATAATTTGGGTTTAGCTCCAGTACTTGTAACTGCATTTTATTTGTTATCTCAATGCAATAATAGTTTAGCTTAGTTGCTAAACTTGCATTGAATAACAAATTATTTGGTTTGTGATAAATTTCCAAACTACACCGAAGGAAAATTAAAAATAAATTTTGACTTAAAATTTTAAAAGAAGACTCCTCCATTTTTGTTTTTCTGTTTAGTTTGCTAACAGTGCAATGAATTCTGAGATACCATTGGCCACCTATAGGAGACTCATATGCAGCCTATGTTTTCAGGGTTTCGTTGGCCGCATTTGGCGGCCCATTGAGTAGGCGCCTATGAATTGGGACAGCATACGGCGCGGGGCAGCCCAGTAGCGGCCGACAGTTGGATGCAACCCACGAATTGAGACACAGCCTGAGAGTGAATTGAGGAGTGGCACAGGAAGCTAAACAGGAAAGAAGAAAATAAAACCCAAAATTATCAAAACAATTAAACATATAGAGAATATCAATGTATATCATGTTTTTGTTGTATTTTCTATTTTTATTACCCCAGGTTACCTTTAGAGAATATTTAGACATTAAGAGGTCATTACTTTGCACTTTGTCCCATTTCAAACCACATTTGACCCCTTTTCAACACAATTTTTCATACTTTAAGGAATTGTTTGACTCCTGTTACGGTCAATCTTATTATTTTTGTTTACAATAAAAAAATTATATTTTCTTTCAGTGTTCTGCCTTGTTTGTGTAACCCATATAATCAAGGGTCCAAAATACTTGTAGGTCACAGAAAAAGTGGAACATCATTTTATCCTAACTATTGAGTAACGTTTGCTTTCAGTTCTTATTTAAACATTATTGTCCTGTTCTTCTGGGATGCAATTCACTCACTGATATGCTCTGAAAGAAATGTCACATGCTTTGGCAGCAAAACAAATAAATCCATTCAGAACCTAACATGAAGTTATTTTTAATTCCATTGCACCAAAGAAAACATGTTCACATGTCTCAAAGGTTTAGGCAGCAGAGTTGGGCACCAGCTGGAGTCGGTGGAGCGAAACAGGAATCAGTGGCTCACAGGTGTTCAGGCGAGGAAAATAAAAACTTCTGCTGTTCTTTGACAGCAAGAGACAATGATTTCAGACAGAAACACTTTGATTTAGTCAAGCTTTCTCTAATTCATGCCGAAATACAGTATTGTTTGCTGTTAAAATAGCTTGTAGGAATTGCAGTTGAAATTAGTGTGAAAGATGCTGCATCTGTGTTGTTTTGAAAATTTATAATGCAGGTGAAAAGATGGATACAGAAGTGTTTTATGGTACATTAAATATAAAACATCTTCACAGTAATGGAAAGTAGACATGTTGGCTCCACTTACGAATAAATGTCAATTGCTGACAGATAAAAAAGAGAGGTCTGTACAGAAATATATACAGTGTTCCATGAAGTGACTTAGAATGAGTGGGGTAAGTGCAAACTCCTTGAGTCACATTTTATTTTTCAATATATTATGAGATATTTAGCTTTAAAGAATTAGACCAATCACTGAACCCGAGAAATTCAAACTATAACAATCAAAGATTATTAATTGCACTTTTGGCTTATTTAAAGAAAATAAAAAAGTAATACAGCAAATGTCAGCTGGCTGGGAAACTGATTGGTGCCTTTAAATCTAAACTAACAGAATAAAAAACTTGATCTTTAAAGCAATTTACTGTAAAACAGATGCTTTTTACACACATTCCATAGACAGCTTTATACAGTTATTTTTATTTGTTTATATATAAAAAATAGATCTAAACTAACTAATCCACATTAATAAAGACTTTAGCAACAAAACTGATTACAAACACAAATAATAAGCACTTTATCTAAATCTGTTAAAAGACAGTTTAAAATGAAAATTTAAAAAATATTTAGATACCAAAATGTAAGTGATAATAGTCCTGTCTTATAATTGCAGTTCAAACAACATCAATCACTACCAAAAATCTAAAATTGACATGTTTTGCATTTATATTTAAATTTAAATTTTTTGCTATGTCCTGGAAGATTAAGAATCCACACCAACACCCCACAATAACGTTTCATTAAAATCCATTTAGTTCATGAGATATTATGCCTGTAGGCAGCCAAAAACTCCAATAAATTTACATTATTGCCCACTTTTCAAGGGTGTGAGCAATGAAAGCACAATTCATAGTTTTTTTTTGGATTGGTTCTCAAATTTCTTATATTTAATTAGTTCCAGTAATCTGTTTTTATTTTCATTCTAGCAATTAAAAAAAACAAGTAGGAACATAAGTCTAAAGAATTGCTTTACTATTTATGTTTGAGAACTATAAATATTAAAATAAAGTTGTGAACTTAAATAACAAACTTAAAACGTAAAATATTAAAGTCTCTAACTTTGAGGAGTGAAATGTGTAGAAAGTGCTTACTGTAAATACTGTCTTTGCTGTGCCCTTGAGTGATGTTGACTCTTGTGTTCTGAAGACATTTAGTTATTATTCCAGTTATTTTTATAATCAAGCACTGACAGATTACTCTTCCTCTCATACTAAACGTATTCTTTGTTTATCTGTTGATTTCCTTTTTATTCCCTGTTCCAAAGGAAACCTCTAGAGTGCTATTGAGACTAGTCTGGTGATTCAAAAAAAACATCAAATGAATCAAAGTGTCTGTTCGTGGATCATTCTGCTAGAAGTCACCTCCAAGCTTAGTCTCTTGGCATTCATTAGGCCTCCCGCACTCATTGGCAGCTGTTCTTCAACCCAGTGACTCAAATTCAAGTTTCCGCCTTTTTTTTTTCTAAACCGTGTTCATCCTGTTCACTGTCTCAGCTTTTCCAGGCTGGTTCTTTAACACTTCTGCACATATATTTCCTCAGGGACACTGGCCTGTGGAGGGCAACCCATTTCTGCCTTATGGCATACCTCAGCTCACTGCCAATCACAGCACTGGCTTTGAGAATGTGTCATAAATTCCACCAAAAGGCCTTTGAAAAAGATGAGGCTGAGATGAGGAACAGATCCCCTTTATTTTTTTTTCATCTGACTGAAAGCTGGTTGAAAATAATCAAATTCACTGAGCTGTGTAAAGTGTTAGAGATGCACTTTTTAAAAATCCCAAATAATTCAACCCATTGTTTAGTTGTCCAGCCTGCAGCTTTCAGCGTACACTCACAACTCTTAATGCTGTTTGGGGATATGGCAAGCAGCTGTTAACAAAAAAAAAAAAAAGAGAAAAGTTTTACTCAACAGAGAAACAAAAGGAAAGGTAAACATAGAAATGCTTTAACCCACATGTGGGCAAAATAAGGCTAAAGAGCCAAAATCAACTTTTAAGCAACGTCTATCTGTTTGAAAATAATACAAAAATGAATTAAATTAGGGTGCATTCACACCAGCTCTGTTTAGTCTGCTTTAGTTGAACTCTTCAAAAGTCCTGTTTGTTTGGGGAGGAGTGAATATTTAATCGAACTCTGATGCGGACCAAAAAAGCAAACTTTGGTTAATTTGAACCTCTGGTGCAGGTCAAATGCATATGTGCATGCCAAGTGGACTGGAGGTGACTCCAAAAGCAGGAAATCAGACTTTATCGCAGGACATTCTGAATAATATTAATAATAAAGTTACTCATATACCTTACTGGACGTCCGTATCAGGTGGACATCACTACTATGAAGTTGTATCCGCTCCTACTCAGTGCACGTCTCCTCATATACGGAGCCGCCTCAGACTCCTTTCCCATGTTTCTGCCTCATCTTCCGCTCAGGCTGAGCGCATTGATGAAGAGTGTTTGTTCGGCACATTTGCCAAGAACAAAAAATGTATCCTACAACCACTAAAATCTGACATCACTGCATGATTGTTTACATCTTGTGAAGAAAGAAGTTGCGCTTATTGTCTTCTTCAGGGGTTTTGCGTGTTGTTTCTTTTAGTGGGTCCTGTCAAGTCTGTCAAACTACCAGGTGATAACACCCTAATAATGACCAGGGCTCATAATTATGAAGCTTGCGTACGCACAAAACGAGCCCAGAAACTTGCGTGCGCCCCTTTTCATGCAAAGGTTGTGATTTATAAAATCCAAACTTGACGTGAAAATGTGCGGTCTCTCACGCCAGCTCTGACCCATGCGCATGGGCGTTAACGGACATGTCCCCCATTTAACCATTACAACTCTGCTATTAAGTTGCGGTAACGTGTTTTTCTGAGCCGTCTTTAAACGCACCATGAGAACGTGGGTGTTCACCTGTGGGAGGGGTGCAGAGCTGCACCGTACGGGTCAGACACAGTTCGGACAGGCTGTGAGTTCTGGGGATCACAGAATGACTGGTGTTCAGTCGGGTCACATGCCAATGTATAGCTCACGGGCACTTTGCAAACTTTGATTTAGCTATTTTATTTTGTCCACACAAGGCAACATTATTAAATTTATTAAAAAAAGAAAAAGCTCTGAACATTTCTTCCTCAAAGAATATTTACACAAACCCCAGATACAAGAAAGTTGGCACATTGTCTAAAATATAAATGAAAAAAAATGCACTGATGAACAGAGGAGACCTGTTGTTGGAATGGTGTCCAATTATTGGTTGATGTAAGATTCTAGCTGTTCCTGCTGGCAGGCAGTTTAGCACCTAAACTATTTTACTACGATACCATGGATTTTGTTTGAGTTTTAGTATTGTCCATATTGTCCATAATATGTTTTAAAACCGGTATACACTGATCTGCATTGATGATACCTTTTCTAGATGTGTTGGCTGCCAATGCCCTATGGCACTAATGCACCCCTATACCATCACAGAGGCAGGCTGTGAACTGTGAACTGATAAAAGGCTGGTGGTTCCTCTCCTCTTTAGTACAGAGGATAGGGTGTACATGGTTTCCAAGAAAAGTTCAAATTTTGATTTATCTAAACCACAGAATAGTTTTGCACTTTACCTAAATCTATTTTACATAAGCTTTGTCTTAGCGAAAACAACATGATGGATTTCTGGATGATGTTCACATGTGGCTTTTCTTTGCATGACAAAGCTTTAACCTGCATTTGTGGATGGTACGGCAAACTGTGTTTACAGACAGTGATTTGTGGAAATGTCCTTGAGCCTGTGCAGTGAAGTCCATAACAGAATCAGACCTGTTTTCATTGCAGTGCCGCTCGAGGAACCAAAGATCACAGCCATCCAATATTGACTTTCAGCCTTGTCCTTTGAGCTGAAAAGTTTCTTCAGATTCTCGAACTCTATTAATAAACTATTGATGAATTACATACCCCTGTGAACTGTAGAGAATGGGATAATCAAAGCCTCCATTTTTCATTGAGGAGTATTATGTGGAAATTGTTCCATTATTTTTACACGTTTTTAACAGACTAATGAGCGTTTACCCATCTTTACTTGAGAGTTTCAGCTTCTCAAAAAATTATCTTTTATTTTCTTAACCAAGTCTTCTGACAAACCTGTTGCCAATTTACAAATTTAGTTGCAAAATGTTCCTCCAGCTGTTACTTATCTGTACAACTTATTTTTATAGGAATGATGGGTTGAGATGTGTTGCTGTCATCAAATACAAAAAGAAGATTTTTTTCCTAAACATGGTACCAATAATTATAAATTTGTCATATTATCTATGTTCCATTTTGAATAAAACATAGATTTATGAATTCCAATCATGGATTTTTTTGTTTACTTATAATTACACAATATATTTTTCTTTTTTTTAGAATTGTAGTTGTACACCAAATTAATTAACGTTTGTAAATCAGAACTAAAAGTAAGAAAATTTAACATTTCTCTGTTTTATATGTAAATGTGTATTTAAAGTGTTTTCAACAAGTCATTATTTATAAAGGCAATGACACAAAAACATCAAAACCACATAATCAACTTAGACAAAAATATGTTTTATGCTGAATTAAATTTGATTAAAAGCAATAAGCTTTAAGGATCCAGTTTACAATCTCAGTTAGAGATCATTCTCCTTTGTCATGTAAAATATATATATATATATATATATGACCTGCTGTTG
>JARVJO010000082.1:16793371-16811246 GCA_031762555.1 Cynodonichthys magdalenae
ATGACCAGAGAATATTAATGTTCAATCTCTGTAACTCTGTATTGCTGACTGAAAAAATAAAGAATATAAAAAAAAAAGAATTTACTCAACTCAGTTAAGTGCAACCAGTTGACATAACATTTTTAAGTAAATCCATATTTCATTTTTTTGAGTGTGACATAACATGATTGAGTAAATCCAACATTTCATTTTTTAGAGTATAATCCTAAAAATAGGATTCAGACCAAATCTTAATTGTTTATCCTTATTAGAAAGACAAATCAAGACATAAATATGGAACCACTCACGATGTCAAGATGATCCAGGTATCAAAATGTATCTTAAAAAGTAGGAATCTGAATATGTGCTTAGGTCATTTCGATTAATTTTTACTTAATCTTCACATATACTGCCCATATAATAAGAACAAAACATCTAAAATTCAGTCAAAGTGCAATACTATACAGAAGAATATCACACATCATATTATTTTTGCTCACTTGCCTCATTTTTGCGTCAAGAGGACAACAACATGTTGAAATGAGACACGCTCTTATCTCCCATCTGCCCTTTGACTTCATTGAGCGGAACCATAACTTTTCCCTTTCATTTATTACGGTCTGCCTATGTTCTGGTTCATTGGGTTTTGTCCTTCAGACAGACTTTAGAAAAACGGCTTTAATGGTGCTCATAAGCCCTGACCTTTAAAGTGGAGCAGAACAAATACAGAGGGTTTTTTTCCCCCAGCATTCCAATTTGCATGAAATCGGCGGAGGAGCACTTACGCTGCAGGGGGTAAACAGGAGCTCATTAAACAATCTTAACTCTTTAATAAATGTTTGAATGTATTTTAATTGGTCGTGATTTGTTTTAAAATTTCCTTAACCATTCTTCTCTTGTAAAACATAGTCGTCCTTATTTGGTTGTGCTCCTTGCAGCTGTCGGTATTTTTTTTACCCCCTCATACTCACAACGTGAAAAATAAATGCGTCTTGTAAAAAGCAGCTTCTCTATAATCACGGAGGGATCTGTCGCAAGCAGAAACCGAACCCTTGTTGTGTTTCAATTTACCAGTGCTCTGTATGCTGGAAAATTCTGAGAGGAATGTCTCTTTTCACACTTCATTTCCTTCCATTAGAGTAATTCATCTTTTCATTTTCTTCCCATTTACTCCATGGTGAAGTCAATTACTGTGATAAGAAAGCTGTGGGTGAAATAAGAGCTACAACTTTAAAATCTGTCACAAATTACTACAGACTATTGTGAGGAATTTGTCTTAATGACTCCTACAAAGTTATGGAAGTTCTGGAATCAGAAAAGCAGCTTTAATTGGGACTTTAACTTTAATTTTATTATTGCCTTCTTTACCTTTGATTGTAAAAGCCCACACTAGGCTCTGAAAAAAATGTGTCAGATCTGCATGCTATATTGTCAAGACTGTTCTTTAAGCGGTCACGTTGTACATCTGGCTCTACCCTTGACAACCCACACATTAGTGTTGAATCTAAAAGCTACTTGATTGATGTCACACTCTCTGCCCGTCATCCAATGATTTCCCTGCCCCATAACAAATCCATCAGTTCATGGAAAACATTACTAAAAAAAGACTGTGGCAATTTTCTACCCCATCTGTGAGGTTGCTATAAAGTGACATGCCTGTGTTGGCCATTACATTTGTCAATACTCTGTATCTCATGGGCGGGCTCTTGTCGTAACGCTGACTTAGTCACAGGCTAAGTGCAAAAAACAAGAATGACTCATTTCTGCCTCAACAACTCCTCCAGTTTTTTTTTTTTGTTGTTTTTTTTTCACCAGACAGCACAGACCATCTGAGTATCAAAGCAAAAAAAAAATAGCTCAATTGCTTTTGGCAACAAACACAACACCCTTATGCTCGAGTTAATACTGCTGATATTCTGCAACAATGACAGTGTTTGGCTGTGCCTCAGAGAAAGTTTAAAAGTCAATGATGTAGTCCTGCTTGGGTGTTTACATAATTTTTTTCTTAGTTAACTTCTGTTTAAGTTCAAATTATTGACAACAACTCCTCAACGAGCATCTTCTCTTTCAAATAAATTATTTCAACACAATATTTACTCAAGCTGGACAAAAATAAGTTCATCTTTTTACAGTCATCAAGATGTTTACATTTTTGAATTTTTGTTTTCAATCCATTTTCTTTGCCTGCTTTTCAGTTCAGAATTACAGGGGAACTGGTGTTCGTCTCAAGAGGTTTTTGTGCAAAATGTAGGGTGGCCCCCAAGATCACTTGTGTCTAAATCAAGGCCGGAGTCCAAATCTGGCCCTTGTTAACATTTTATCTAGCCGCAGTGGTAATATTTTCTATGTGAAATAGTCGTGTTGTTTCTCTTTTTGTCACTTAGTGCATTTTTTTTACAACTGTAGTTGACATTAATGATGTTTTTTTCTTCTACTTTTAAAGTCAGATAATTGGATTTTTTTAGTGAAGGGTTTCTTTTTGTACCTGATTTGCTGGATTGTGATAAAATGTATCTTTAAGAAATAATAAATGAAATAGTTGTGAATAGAGTATATGGCCTAAGAAATTAATGCTAATGGTGTGTCTTTCTAATTTGTTAGGGTATATGTACTGCAAACGTTACATAAGATATTTCAAACAAGGATTTTGTTTTTCTGTAGGAATCATTTGTTAGATAATATTTTAACTAAACCATGACCCAGACCAGAGTGACCCGCTGCCTGTTTAGAACAATGGCAATCTCAAAATTTCTCCCGTGAACTTTGAATCACACACTCATTTATACTGAACTTTATGGTTATTTGTGAGTGCAGAGAGTGGCTTTTTGTAAGCTGTAACATTTCAAGTACTGCTTGACTGCCCATTTAGCAGGAATGACATTCTTTTTTTCTGAAAGAACTATGTGATGTGATAATGTAAAAAAATATAAATATATATTTTTTAAAAAGTATTGACTTAAGGTACTATGCAACATTTTAGACTGGAGCTGTTTTAGGACTGCAGCAATCCATTTTGGTCTTGGTCCCACTTGTACTGAACTGTAGTTTGGCAATTTGGTTAGAATTTTAGGACAGAATGACTATTATTATTATTTCCTTAAAGTGTAATAAGAGCACAAGTGTGTTAAAAAAGATTGGCTTTCACTTAGCAAAAGGTTGAGCTTGTTATCATTTTCTTAGTGTGCAGAGCTGCAGAAATACACGTGTGATTACTTGTTTTATCTGTCTGCCATGACAGAAGCTTGACAAACTCCAAGTACAGGTCATAAAATAATTAACTACAACAGGTAACATATTAATTGTTCATTATTTTTCCATAGCACCTCCCTTCAAAATATCTGAACCACCACTTTAAGAATCCATGCTGTGAAATTGAGGCTGGGTTTGTGTCTTGTCAAGTTCAGAACATTTCTTCTTTCTGTCCTGACCAGCTTTTCTTTTGTTTGGCTCGGAGTGTCTTTCTGTACAAACAAATTCACACACAGTACACACCTGCACAGCGCAGTGACTGAATCAGCTTTACTTCTGCTACTATAGTTTCCTTGTATATCAACCTACAGTCATTTTTACTCAGCAACCGGAAAAACCCACAAGTGTCAAAGCAAACCATTAAAAAAGTCCTGCTGAGTCATGTTTTAGGACAATAATAAAAACGACACTTTACAGCACTTTTCTCCGGGAAAACAGCCGAAAGGTTTGGCGCGACGTCTCCAGTTGTGCTCATAGTGTTCTGATCTCTCGCTTCGGGCCAGTGCTGCACATTTCCACTCACTGCCACGATCAGCTTGTTAGGGAGTCATGACTTGAATATTATGTTTCATCTGTGACTTCTGATATGGCTACAAGGGTTGCAGACTCACAGCGCAGAACTACAGAATCAGCTGTAAATATTTCTTCCACTAAATAAAAGATTCCTGTTTCTTTGCTATCAGCTTTTCTTGGTAAAAACTTTGTCTGATGTACGCTTGAATGAGGGAGAAATATCTCACAATGCTGAGGACTCTGAAAGAAAGAAGAGTCAACATATTCAAGCGTAATTCCTGACCTTCAACAATTTACCGCTGGATGAAAGAAAGAAGAAAATTGAAAGAGTTTAGGTCTGAAATGACTGTTTTTGCACTGTTAGATTCAGGGCAGCGTGAGTATTTTGTGTGCACCGAAGCAAGCAAGCAGAATAAAGCATAATTGGTCACAGGATTGAGAGAAAAAAAGAGAGAAGGCACAGAGTGCATGGACACAGTGTTTGAAATTGATGAATGTTTTGACACATACTGTAATGGCTGCAACTCTTTGAAGGAAAGAAAGCCATTCAGATAAAATCCCAAGCAATTAGGTTATCATTCATGGAGGGCGATATTCTGATACCTTTTTCTTCTTCTAAAATGGAGACATTTTAGAAACCCACATCTGACCAAAGCAACAAAACAAAAGGCAAAAAGACATAATTACTGTCTGAGTGACAACAATTTTTCTTCACATTAGGTCTTTTACATGTCAGCTCAGACTCTTTAAAAGCCTTCTCTTCCACTCTAGTGTGGTATTTGCACAATCGTTAAGTTAGGATTGACCATAATCAGCAAATCTCACCAATTTCAACTTCAAAGGCTGATTTATTCAAAATGCTACGACGTGCCAGAGAGACTCCGATTGGAGCGCTGCAACTCCGGAGCCACGTCAAAGCTGCCGGGTGTGATGTTGAAATTAGTTTTATAGGTTTTGGCAGCGGGATGGCAGAGAGCAAAGCCAGGTGAGAGCCTGTGAGTACACAAGTCTCCAAACATAAACGCTGTAAAGCAAAACACAAGCTGACGATTGGGAGGTGAGGGGAAACAATATTAACTCTGACAGTGATGGATGGCGCTGCCTCCTGCAGAGGGCTGATAGAAACACGGCCCTTTGGAGCTCAAGCATGATGTTCCAGGCTAAAAATTGCTTTCCATGTATTTTTTTTCTTTGTGCATGTAATTATGCACTTGTTTTTATTTTTTAAAACAACAGTTATTGAGGATTTTTGTCCTGTTTTATCAGTATTTTTAAGCTAATCTGTTAATGAAGAAGGAAAATCCTGCAACACACTTTGCACAACAATTGTAAGTAAAAAATGTTCAATAGTTGTTATTGTCCAGCACAAAAAAAAAAATCTTAAAACTCAAAGCTGTTTACATGCCTAATATGTATAAAACCATTAACAATTCTCAATTGAACCTCCTGCTGGTGATGACGAATTTACTCTGAGGCATTCAAGGTAAACTCTTGAGGTGTATGCTAATAAAACAGTGTTAAATAGACTGATGCTTTGAGGCTTTTAAATGCTCAAATGCTATGACCTGTCAGACAACATTTATTTAATGTCAATGATGATTAATGATTACCGGCGTTAAACACTTTCATAAACATGAAAGGAAACTGAGCCAGTGATGTCTTCTGCAAACATAAACAACATATTAATAAAACACTCTAAGAACAGACTTGGTTGCCTTCTGGTACCCTCATGAACAGAGGGGGTGAAGGGGGTTGAAGCCACCCCTGATGTGCTTTTGTGCCACTATGCAAGGTAGCAACAAAGTCAAAATGGTCAACATGTGAATGGGTGAGCCCAGCTCAATTTTGTGATGAAGTGAAGACATATGGTCTGTGAGACCACCTTTGTTGCAGGATTAACTCACAATAAACAGATTTATTATTGATGGAAGATTGATAATGCCCTGCAATGTTGCATATAGTTTTAAAACTTTGTTTGAAAGAGGATTGCAAAACTGAGTTTTGAAAATGATTCAAGGGTGTCTTTTGGTCAGTGCAGCTTCATGGTAATCTACTGACTTTGTCTAAAACTAACACATGCGAAATGTAACAAGAAGACACAAAAGAAGTTTGGATTCATTTACCGGTATTCTAAAAAAAGAGCAACTGTAGGTCAACATCTTTCTTTCCAGAGACAATATGGCATATCGTCTTTCCTTCGCTCCTCTCTGGAGATAAAATCAATGCAGGTCTTCCCACCAGGACACTTCTATTCCCCATCTGCTGCAATAATTTGAGATTAAGGCAATTTCTCTTCAAATATCCCCAACATATACAGTATCGCCATTGTGTTTTTAACCACATGGCAAAAAGGTTAAAGGGAGATAAGGTCCAAGCAGTCCAAACAAAACATCATATTGCCACTGATAACAATAAGAGATAATAGTGAATCTGCTAAGCTGTGAGATAGAGGCAGAGTGAAAAACACTAAGAAGAAAAAGGTCACAGAATATTACTTCTACTTAAAGATTTAAGAGGTTTTTTTTCTGCTAAATTGTGTGCTTTCACATATATTTTAGGTTTAGTTGACAAAAAGCTGATTTAGTCAACAAGAAGCTGATTAAAAACCAGCACATGTACAGAATAAACCTCCTATAGACCCAAAAACAAACCAGCAGCTAACATTGAACTCCCCACATTTTGTTTAAAAGAAACAGCTATTGAATCATATTCAAATTACCCAATATTAGTCCAATTTTATTTGAGCACTTAACCACTTTACATGAGCAGGAACTCTATAAGGGCCCTTCTGATGACAACTTTAAAAAGCTACTGAAGATGATTTGTTTTAACAAACTAAACAGTGTTCTTGTGTTTGACTGACAGACTCCAAACATTCAATTTTGAATGTTCTCAAAAAATGAACTTATTGCAAGAGATCAATAAAGGGACAGTCTGGTTGTTTTATATTCTTTCAAATAGTTATCAGTAGTTACCTTTTCAACTGTGACTGATTATGTAATAAAATGTGTGAGCAAACTCAGAAAAGTATTATGTACATATACAGGCAGACGTTAATATAACTTATTGTGCATGTTTAGTTATGTTGAAGGTTTCATACCCTAATAGGCTTTATTATTTATGTTTTTTAAACAAACTACAGCAAATGCTATGATGTATTTAAATACAAAACTTTTACTTTTAGGGCATGTTTATTTCCAACCAAAATGAATATGCTCCAGGTTGATGGCAACGAGATCAGCTCAAACAAACGTAGATTATTAACCATTGATAACTATTTAACAGAACATCACATCAAAAATGACCAGACTATCCCTTCAGTATCATACAAGGTAACCAATCAATAACACTGCAATCAATAAAGCTAAAACAAACAAACAAACAAACAAAAACAGACAAAACAAGCGTTAAATCAACAATATTGCTTATCTTATGTAGGTACAATACAAAAAAACATTTAAAAAATCTAACAAGCCACTAAGGTTTAGAAGTAAGTCTCAATTGGTTTGGGGGTAATGAAAAGAATCATCACTGTTTGTAAACTTTTTATAACATTTTTTTTTTCTCTGTGCTTCATAACTTCCCCAAAATTGGATTTCAAGCCCGGCTACCCTAAGAGGATCTACAAACACATGTTGTGCAAGAGCAAATCTGTGTGGATGAGCACAGTGAGTGGAAAAAAAAGCAAAGAAAATTAAAGGTTTAGCTTGAACGGACTTAAGGGCCTGAAGTAAATGTCTAGTGCCCAGTCGTTCAGTCTTGTTATATCTTTGTTAATATGCATTTTTTAATGGTTTGTCTGTTTGCGTTTCAGCAACAATAATGCTTTCATCAGGAGGGCCTTTTATCCTCGCCCCGTCTCCTGCAGCTAAACCATTGTGTGGGTGGCTGCATCATTAATTCAGTTTTATTAATTAGAATTCCCCGCAGGCAAAAATATACAATACACTATTCGTGCTGACCACCTTCACATTTGATTTCACACTTGACACCATTCAGTAGGTCGTTTTCTTTATAGTGGTGGGCTTCTTTTTAACCTCAACTTGCATTCAAGTGTAAAAACCTTCATTTTAGCATTTTCTGAATTAAAATTAACCTCCTTAAATCACCAAAGTAAGATTTAATATCTTAAGCATGACTTTTTTTCTAAATATGCAGTATAACTTCATGTAATAATTTTCAGCTTTGGATCATTTCAGAGTCCTTATTGGTTCAGTAAATTAAGTGTCATTTTGTGTCTTCCTGCTAAGTTTCTCCTTTAAATCAAAACAGAAATGTTTCCTGATAAAAGCTCTTCATGTAAGAGCACATCGCCAATAGAAGTTGACTTTACTCCAAAACCCTGAGGGTTTCAGCCCTGGTTAATTGGCCTTGTTGGAACAATAAGAGTGTTTTAATAATGCAGGTCCCAGAGTTCAGTTTGAAATGACATGTTTATCGACATGTGGGGGTGGCAGCTACACCTTCAGCAGCTGTGGTGATGAAGAAGTAGCATAATGTGTGTTCCTTTACTCTAAATAGCTCTCAGACTTTGTCTAGAAGCTTCAGAGTGGTAACACTTCATTAGTAAAGCAAAAACACTTAAAATAAACATTTGCCTTTTTTTTACTTCCAATTGTTGCAATTTTTTATAAGAAAAGAATAGATTGTGAATACCTTGTATTGTATTCATGAGGGTGGCTTCTTGATAGATTTGCCTGACAAAATGTCCCTGACAGAATAAAGTTGTCCAAATTTTGTAAAATTATGTATGTTGTAATATAGAGTATCTTAAATAAATGTAAAGATTTTTGTATAAAAAATGTTCTCAAAATTTATTCAAGTCAAGTTGATTGTGTTAAACAAAAGCAATAAATAAATAAATACATCTTTAATTTTCTTACACTGCCATTTAGACTTTAAATTAAATATTAAACAATAATATGGATTATTTAACAAGAAAAGGGTCAACTGACAAATACTGTAAAAAAGAGTTGCAACTCATTTAAAATATATATCATAGATAGGATGTTTTTGTGATAATTGATGATTTTAACTCAGACAAATTGGATGTTGAGTGTGGTGTACCTCAAGGTTCAGTTATTGGTCTTCTTTTATTTAATCTTTACATGCTTCGTCTCATACAGATTATTCAGTAACATTTTATTTTTTTCTATTCCTTTTGCTGTTCTCTCTTTAGCAGCCGCTAAAGCAAACAATTATCCTTCATTTAAGTCTGTCCTCACTCCAACTACCCCATCTGAACCTCAACATCTTCAGCTCTTCTGCTTCTAGTTCTGTCTCCTGTCTTTTGGTCAATCCCATTGTCCCCAAACCAGCTGGTCTAACTGCTCTCTTGTAAACCCTTTATTTGACCTTTCCTGCCACCCTTTTGTCACAAGTCACTCCTGAAACCTTCTTCCATCCACTCCATCTGGCCCGGACTTTCTTTTTCACCTAGTTACTACACTCCCCATTTTCCTGGACAGTCGTCCCTAAGTATGTGAAGTCTTTTGGGACCTCTGCTCCCTGTGTTCCCACCTCCTTCAAACGCAGATGATTTACAGTAGTACTTTCTTTTCTTCTGATGATACAGATCCTCTAGATTCTTTTACAAGTGTAAAAAGAATATTAGTGTAAAAATGTCCAAACATTTTACCACTAAACAAAGATAAAACAGAAATACTCTGATTTGGTCCAAAGACTAAGAGACACAGAGTTGCAGCACTGCTGCCAACATGAAGCATAACGCCTTGGTCTGATAAGGTCATGTACTGTAAATCAGATAAGCAAATCGGCAAATTCTTGAAATCACTTAATTTATTTATTATCTATTTCAAGAATCTTACCAAGTGAAAATGTCTTACTCAATTGGCAGATTTTTTTCACTTAGTTTGAGTCAAATTTCCAAGCTAACAAGATAAATAATCTTACGCATTCGGCTAACAAGATTATCAATCTTATAAATTCTGTTTCTGCTTAGTGAATCAGTAACAAAACAAGATCTTTTTTTTTTGGCTGGATATAAGATTTTAAAACTTGGTTAGATGGACAGTTTTTGCAGTGTATGACTTATATAGAAAGCATGAAATGGCCACATAAGAGACATGTTAACCAGTTATACACCAGTCCACATTAACTTATTTATACCTTTTACTAGTTCTAAATCAGGAGAAGCTTGTCCCTGTATACTTTTGCACCAATGAAATGAAACATACTGTCTTTATATCTGAGGAAAAAATTCACTGTAAATATTTTAAAGAAAAAAACTTTCTATTTGTCTAAGCATTGGATCACGTTTTTAATGGCTTGTGTATTTAACATAGTTTATGTCTTTATTGAATATGGTCTGAAAGTATTTTGATTTATTGGTCATATTCATACAAATTATAAAAGTGTTTACATGGTTCCTGTGTTGCATCTTCTCTACATCATCTTCAGAGGAATAAAAAAACCTCCATAAGTTTTAGATGTTGAATTACCCTGAAGCTATTCTAGAAGATAAAACTTAGGATTGTCTGCAGAGTGTCAACACTATCTATCACTTTATCTTAAATTAGCTACATTATTAACTGTGGTTCACAGCAATCAGCACCATCCATAGGATATTGTAGCAATGTATTTGGTTTTGAGGCACAGTGATTGAATGCTATCTAAAGTATGGCAAACTCAAAGAGAACCAGGAGAGGTGTTAATTGGTAGGCAACACAATGAGCGCAGCTCTAACTATGAGGGAGATCTTCTCTCATTTGGCCCTTTCATGTCTTTTTGTATGCTCCTCTTTGAATCCTCTTGACAACATCGCGCAGCTCCTCAAGGTCTTTAAAGACAGCAGGTGGTCACCACACCCACGCCAGTGCAAACTCTTGTGATATCACACATGCAAGAGCCACACATCAAAGCCACCGCTCACATCTGCAGCTGTTTGTTTTGTGGCTGTGCGGGAGTTGAACACCTCTTTATTTTAGCATTCTCGTTAGCATAAACACACAAAAAAAAAACAAAGCCTGAAGCCCTCCCCCCAACATCCACGTTGCACTACCATCATAAAACCTGTCCGCCGTAAATTGTGTCGTATCACCGGGGTCTGACTTTGCTGTAAAATTGTTTACTGTCGTGATCTTTCACGAGTCGCTTCCATCTGCTTTGGTTCTCTTTAAAGCTATGAATCCATCCGCAGATAAGAACAACCTGTTTCAGATTTACTGTTTGATGTTTGTTGCTCATTACATTCTGATGTTTCCTTGCTCCTATTATTTAGCACTACAGTAGAGTGCCACCATGCTGGTATTTTCTAATTATTTAAAACTGTAAAAGCTTGGGAGAATTTTACAGAGGACTTTGTGGGGAGAAACAATTAAAAGAGAAGCAGCAGCAAGAGGTAAAATAAATCAATAAATCAATAAATCAGTGAAAATATGACTTCACTCTTCCATGTCCAGAAAACAGATAAAAAAGACCCTACTAAAACCATCAAGGCATATCTTCTGGCAGGTTTCACAAACATGACCTAAAAATCTCTCTCTTATCTGGTTTTCAAAGTGATCCGGACTGACAGTAGCAGTATCATGCATGAAGCAGAGAGAATAATTCAATGTATTTTTTAAAAGGACAAAAGAGTGGGGGGTGAGTGACAACTCATCAGAGCCAGATAAAGGGAGTGTATGAATAAGAGATGAAGAAAACAGAAGAGCACCAGCAGATGTTGGTAACATCCACTTCTCCGCGCGATCATTTTACATGTTTCTGTTTTTCACTCCATATGGCCTAAAAAAAGAAAAGATGTCCGGAGCCCAAACCAGTTTAAAAAAGGTCACGGGGGAGTGAGGTGAAGAGATTCTTAATGATGAGTAACATTGGCTGCGAATGCCTTTGGTCACTCCATGACTCACTTTTAGCTCCTGTCAACGTGATCTCTGACCAAGTATGTCCAACATGGCAGCCATGTGCAGGGCTGAAGGGGAGTAACACAGATGCGGGAGGAGGGGAAAGGGTGCCGAGCGTAACTACGGGAGTGGCCAGGAGGCAGGTTCTGCTATTTGACAGTTTATGGTCACTGCATTTATCACAAATGTCAGTCTTCATCACTGCTGAGCTCCACCTCACAGCCCACATGTAGGAAATGTCTGGGGAAAGGTTTGGATGAGGCCCCGAATGGGGTGGAAGTGTGCTCAATGTGAAATTATGCTTCTGCAACACCACAATACAGACAAAGTAACAAAGTGTAAATTATAGGCAAAGCTCTCACAAATCATACCAGGAAATAATAAGAGCTGATCCTCATGTCATGTATATGCATGAGATCCTGTTATAATTAGATGTGTTTTGTTGTGTTTTTATGTTTATTAGAATATTTTCTTGCTGCATATTGCCCTTAACATTCTGGCTTCTAGCTTATAAGTATCCTTTTCTCCATATTGTTGAACGGTTAAAGCCTATTTACAAAAACCTAAATGTATTGTGGAAATAAACTAAAACCCATCTTGTTTATTTTATCACTCAATGACTGCAGATAAAAATAACCATCTGGCTAATTCTAGTGCATTTATATCCAAGGTTTTACTAGTGCACACTGTCTTTGGGAATTAAACTTAGAAAGCAATATTTATCTCTGTCTTAAGCAGGTCAAATATACCAAAATCTTTTTAAAACTACAGTAAGCATTTTTATTTAGAAGGTGTTGCTGGGAAACTGCAGCATGGATTCACAGGAGAACCAATACTTCAAAAAATTTCAACTAAACAATCTGAAGCATATTCATATTTAAATAAATATTACAAAAGAAATTCAAAGCTGCAAAATTCACCCTCTGTCAAAATTTTTGGATGAGAGGAAGGTACCCGACGTGTCAAGTGACACAGATGGAGTCTGACCAAGCATCCATATATATGACATCTAGGGAGTGAAAACATGTTGGATCTTTCTCATTTCTCTGTATGTATCTGTATGTTCATTTGGTTTTGGGGTTTTAATAAAATTCCCAAAAAGTAAACATTGGATGTACATTTACAACTAGCTAAATTTTAGCTAACACGAAAATGCCTACAAGTCAGTTTGTTTTACACCAAGTCGGTACCAAGCACGTATGTCTACGACGATATACAGCTACAGATTTTGTGAAATCTCAAAATATTGCTTGAGGTCACACAAATTGTCATTCACAAGGTCTGACTAAAACAGCTGCAGTTTAAGAGTAAGATGTTTACAGTTTGAAACGCTGACACAAAAGGTGGTTGATATGTACTCCTTCGAGAAAGGCTAGACGTTTAAAAAGAACTTAAACAAATACTCTGCATGTGGTTTTACATTATTCTGCTATTGTTTTTCCTTCAAGTTTCTCAGTGTTCTGATTCTGACAGATGTTCTTAAATGTGATATTTCAATTACAATGATTTAAATATAAATATTTGTGCAATCACAATTTAAGAAAGGATGGAAAAAAAATATAAAAATGGATGTTTTGAACCAAAAGCATTTGCTAATATAAAACTATGTCTGGCATAAAACAGGTGATGTCACTTCATAGGCATTGTAAAGAAAGTCATCTCTAGACTGGATTAAAAGATATGTTTTATTATGAACATATAAACCCTTTCAACACCTTTTTAATTTGCCATGAAACCACCCATTACATTTTTCATCACTTTCAGGTGTATATTAGGCAATTAGTTCTACATTTGGTTCTGGATCTTATTTTAAAGGGTGATTTAAAAATCTACATAAATGTTATCTGTGATGTAGTTAAGGTCCACTCTCTGTAAGCACTCATCCAAGCTTATTATATAATAAATGTAAAATTCAGGTGATGTATCACTAAGTGTGTATGTGTGTGTTGGAGATAGTTGAAATTGCAAGGGCTTGAAACTCATAATATTGAAACAAAGATTTGCTCCTAAAATGATTTGAACTTTTTAAGTGGCTGTCAGGGAAAGCAAATAAAACGGGCCTTTATCAGTGGAGTCTTCAACAAAATCTGGTTAGGAGTATAATAGTTGGCTAATCGGGGTGGGAGGCAGTTTTCAAAGCAGAACAAGGCTGAGGGATAAGTAGCAAAGTCGAAAATAAAGCCCTTATCTAAACCCCCCAAAAATCTTGGGCGCTTTATCAGAAAAGGGGAATCCAGCTTTTGTGAAAATGTTAAGAGTTCGTTCTCTCAAAAGCATTGCTCTGGCATTGTTAGTGTTTGACATTTGAAGGAGTGTAAAACTAAAGAATTGTGGAAATAAATTTCAGTGTCAAAGCAGGCACTGCCTGGAAGTTCCAACGTATACAAACTTTCTTCTCTGAAGCCCAAACGTGACTCTTTGTTAGAATTTTAGATAAAAAGTCCACATTTCGATGTGCAAACTGTGTACATAGTGCAAAAAAAAAACAAGATCAAAATATATATTAAAGCTGCTGCCATAGTAGCCACACACTTGTGTCTGTCATTTACTGACATCACCCTTAATACAACAGGCAGACAGAAACAGGAAATAAAAAGTAAAGCTCAGACAAACCGTCATTGACCAAAATCTATAAATTGTTCTATAAAATAAATAAATAAAAATTGAGCATTCATGTGGCAAATGCATGGTTATCATACATCTGTTTTTATGTAAATGATCCACTTCCTGTTAAAAAAGACAAACTATTTTTTAAGCTTACTTACAATGGAAGTCAGTGAGAGTTTGGATGTGCGTTCTCTGCACTCTGGCCCAAATTTGTTAAGCGTGCTGACAAAACTGAACCTAAAAACCGAAAATACAGGGAAGTATACAATAAAAGTAGGCAAGGTGAGTTCTAAAACAGACTTCAAAACAAAACTCAGCAACTAAATATGAAGTAACAAAATGAATCTGAACAAGACTAGACAAGAGAAAAGTGGGTTGGGTGATTAGTGAGTAGAGGCAGGTGAGCTGATAGAACAAAGCTGTGTGAAACGGAGCTGAAACAAAAACAAGGTAACAGAAAGGAGGTAATCTGACTCCAAATAAAACAGAAAAAAGCCTGAAATTAAAAGAAACCACAAATCAGAAACCAATACAAGTAACAAAATAACTACAAACCCCAGAGAAATATGATACAATAGCATTAAGAAACATGGGTCAAAGATGACAAAAAGGCCTATGATTTGTCGTTCAAACTGCATAAAAAATGTGAAGCTCGGGGGAAAGGAAGAGTCTGCTTAGGCCCTAAGAAATTTAGAAAACTTCAAAGTTGGTGGGTGACATTATCACAATCTAAGTTAAACTTTGGGTTTAAATCTTTTAAAGTCGTAAAACTTAAACTGTAATGGTGTAAAACCCGTTAAAGAACTCAGAATGGCAGTTCAGTGATTTAATGCCCAAATTAAAACTTTATAACGATGTATCCGCTGTGAAGTATATCTAAGCCAGAGCTTCAGAGACGGCTGAGATTTTGTACGTTACACCAAACTCTCATTGTGAACATTCCTTTTTTCTCTTTACTTATTTTTGCTATTTATTTGACCGATTTTGGTTACCAAAAAAATCGTAACACATTGTTTTGGATGGAGCTGTACATTTCATTTAATAGTATTGTAATACTTGTATTTATTTGGGTTTTTTTTTGTGGGGGGGGGGCTGGGGGTTCTTTCTTTCTTTATTATTGAAGAGTAGCAAATTTAAAAACTGATGTAAACAGAAGAATAATTTAAATAGTAATAAAGATGCTTCAGTGCTTATGCTCTTGCACTCTTAATGAAAAAAATAAAAAAACAATCAGCATTTTAAACCATCATGCTGCCCTCAGTTTACTTATTTTACAGAGAGAGGAATCGTCTAAAAATGTCCCTTTTAAAATTTTTCAAGGAAATGTCAGTGAAACTTTGAGGGCCAACTTTGTACATTTCTTGACAGGTGAGTTGCAAGTAAGAAACCAATTTTCAAAAGGCCCCAAGGTCTTAGTGGCACCGGCAGACTGTGACTTAAATATTTAAATAAAATAACAGTCGCTGTTTGGGGCCTGTTACGGCATCACTTGTCATCTCTACAAAGTCAGCCAGCCTTCGTCGCGCGGCTCCAGCTACCTGTCTGCTCTGTCCCGTAGGGAGCTGTAGAGGCAAGCAATCCCACACATCAGAGTGTCAGCGCTGCGAGCTGTGCCAACCACAAGGTTAAAAGGACAGCAACCTACGTGCACGGCTGTCCGCCGAGAGGTTAGGTAATTCTGACATTAACTGAGACTGAAAGACTTGTTTTTCTTCTCTTCTTTTTATTTATATATTTTTTATTTTGTTATTCAGCAGCAGCACATCATCATGGTTTCACCGCTTCTCTTGAGAGAGAAATGAAAGAGGAACTAAATTGGAGATTTCAGCTCGGAGCTTCAGAGCATCCAACTTCCCCCATAATTTAATACTCTTGGGCCAAAAACACCAACACATTCACACATCGCTCTGCCCCAAGGTTGTTTTTTGTTGATTAAAAAGAAAAGGATGGAAAATGAAAAATAAGCATGCAAATGAGTAAAAGAAAAAAAAGAATGGTTATGAATTAGATATTTATGAGCAACTGTTTATAAAAATTTAAATAAAAACAGATTAAACGACCCAAAGGTCTCCAGAAGTCTGTAATCAACCCTCTGCTTTATTCACATCCTGGAGGATGCAGTAAAATGTAAATACTGTAAAATGTATGTGCTGAGTTGTATTTTATATACATTTTATTCAATTTTTTCCCAGTCCTAGAAGAAATAATCAATTTGACCCTAAATGAATGATGAAAATGAACCATGTTTTTTTGTCTAACAGTGGGCTTGTCTTTAAAGTATTTCTCTGTTTTTTTTTGTTTGTTTTTTTGTTTTTTGGAGAATATTTACATGCCTAGTTACCACATTTGTATTTTTCTGTGATATAATAGGGAGAAACAGTCAATTATTAGTACCAACATGAAACACAAGCTGATTTTTGATCCAGACTAGCTAAACTATTATTTTTATTTATTTATTTTTTTCTGTTTATTTGGTTTTCAGCTTCACATTTTTTCAAATAATTATGTCTCTCTAAGACAGAAAATATGTTTATGCTAAATTAGATACACAGATCAGAAAAATAAAAAGCTTAAACACTGTTTCAGATCAACTGGATACCAGTGTCGAAGATTTAACCCTTTTTTTACTTTTTGATATTTTCTTTTCTAGCCGTTCTTTGAACGGCTAGAAAAGAAAACGTTTGGCTGTTTTTTTACTCAGTTTCAGTCATTTTATCTAAAAGTCATCTTTAGTAGTATCACTAGTCGTGTCATATTATCACCACATGTACTATTACTGCATATTGCTCAAGCTTGGCATGAAAAAAGTGTCACTGTGCTGAGCAAAGCCCCCAATATCTGCACATCCTAAACACATCTCTGCTTAATACTAATACTGGAGGAGATAAAGCTCTAATTTTAAAATAAAAAAAAAAAAAAGTAAATCCAGGCCAAATAAATTTATTCCCTCAATTAACTATTTGGTGCTTTTAAAGTAAATATAACCAAGAAGCAAGTGATGGCAAGTCAGTTGAAAGTTTAAAACATAATACTGATATTGAAGCAATGCTCCACAGTCCTCTAACCTCCAAGGTTTCTGGAGAAACTCCTTAGTTTCAGAAGCAATTGTTTACAGCAATATGCTGTAAACAATTCAAGGCCATAAACACAGAACAAAAAAGAAAATTATTTCTTAAAAAAACAACAAAAAAAGACACAGGTAAGTGTTTTTCCTTCTTCCCTTTGTTTTAAACTAACTTTAAACTTTAAGCTAAACTGAGGCAGCACAAGCATGGTTCCTGCACTTTCCTGTCTGTTGACCAATAGAAGAGGAGCTGACCCAGGAAGGACCGCCCACCTTATTTGAATAATGAGGCAGAAATGCAAACGGAAATGTAAATACAGGAGACAGAGGAATGTAAATGCAACTCATAGAAATAAAAAGACTTGTAGGAAAAACTGTTATAAAGAATAATTAAATATAATCATTTAAGAGACACGGATGCATGTACACGTAAAATGTAAAACAAACAATACATATTTTTAAAAACAGTAAAATTTAAATGATGTGGTAACATAATTTTTTGGAACTAAGCTGGAAAAAAATAAATATGAAGCTTAGTTAAATTATGAAACACGAGGTAAAGTTCTCCGTTTTAAGTTAATTGGTGCATTAAGTGTAT